>CM076584.1:1556979345-1557317966 GCA_034641835.2 Pinus albicaulis
AGATCTAATTGTGATGTCAGTGCTTGAACAGGGATTTATGGAAGAATCTAACATTCATTTTGGCATCCCTCATCCATTATATCCTAGACTTTAGATGCCATAAAGTCTCTTCCTATTTCCTTGGTGATTCACGATCTTGAATCAACTTTCCGTCTTCCTCTACCAAATGATCTGATCTTCCTTCCCTAATAATGGTAGCTTGAAGTGCTTCCGTGTGCTCCTCAAATTTACGCTTTTCCTAGAAAATATTATCAAACTTCATCTAGTTCCAATGTTTTATCCTTAGTTTAAGCTCTTTTAGCTTAAGCTAAAATTTTTGCATTTGATTATCTCCTTGGACTGAGAATCCAGCCACCACTCCTCTAGTTTGGGCACAAATTCTGGACTTTTAAACTAGAATCTCTCAAATCTGAAAGGCCTATTATGGGGGGACATTTAATGTCAATCTCTAAATTGATAGGCCAATGGTTAGATTCTAGACTTGGTAATATTGTTTCCTCCACCGATAAATCTCTAACTAACCTGACAAGAAAAATTAATCTAAGTGACAAGCTACTTAACATTGATCCCCATGGCCATTGCTCCACATAAATATTCCATTAATCGTTTCTATGTCTACTATATTTAGCTCCTTTATGTACTCCTAAATAATAACATATTCGGTTCCATTCTTCGAATACCACCTTTTTTCTCCTCGGATCTATATCTCGTTGAAGTCATCACTTAGGATCTAGTACTTTCCATAAAAATATCTATACAAGTCCCTCAACTCAATCAGAAAAATATTTTTTCCCTGGGATGGAAGGTCCATAAACCTCTTCTATGGAACCTAAGTACTTGAAACGTCTTGACAAAGTATTGGGAGTGGTTGCCTAGTCCTAAAAATAATCCCATTTGGGATCCCATACCACATGATACCACCAACACTACCCCGTGGATCTATGGACATAGATTCACTTCCTTTCTAGTGTCTATTCATAATCTCATCTATCTTAGGGCTATAAAATTTTGTCTCCTGTAATAGTACTATCTCAAGCCTTCCTTCTCAATTCTAGATCTTAAATATCTCTTATTTCTAGATCTATTTAGGCCTTGTATATTCCAGGATATGATTTTCATAACGCGACTGCATGTTTTTGGCAGAGATAATTTGTGATCTTGTTGTCTTGGCTTCAATTAAATAATGATTCCCTTGCTTCTCTAAGCACTTCTCTTGTTGACTTTCTCTCCTTCCTATTCAGGTCGTTTGTAGTTTTCTCCTTGGAATTGTACAACTGGCATGATCATTTCTTTCTTATGGTCGAAACGATGGAGCGTCTTTCCATTCCAAAATTATTCTTTCTCCATTGGTTGTATAAATGTAGGAAGTGTTGTAGTTGTTCCAATGGGATTTCTTTTGCCTTTGTTCTTACCCACGTACATAAGAACTCTAGTATTTTATTTTCATTTACATTTAAGTTATCTTGTCGATCTTCCACCCCAAGATTGAGCTCATATTAGCTAATAATTCCTTGAGATCAAAATTATCCATTTCTTCTACCATTGGATTGTGTTTCGAAGGGATTTCTCCCTTCCCACCCACTTGCTCTTCCACCTCCATCAGATTCTCATATGTTTCATCCTCCCATTATTCAACTGCTTCCCAGACAGACCCTCTTGATTCATAATTGCAAATGGATTTGTGTTGGGGTCCCTTTGTCTAAAAGGTTTTCTCATGTTGAGGGCGATTAGATTTGCCTCTCTTATGAGAGACCTCCTGAAATTTTTATGATGTCTCCTGATTTTTATTTTCCTGGAGCTTGATAATTGTCAATTGAAAATACCTTATGATGTATTCATACTCAGGGAAATGATGAAATTTGAAAGGGATATTCTTGTAGTTTAAGGGTTGGGTCTAGATCTTATAATGATACTCCAGATTAATCGACTCTGACAAGGGTTTTGAGATGTTCATGTATACAAAAATCCTTCTGTAGGAGGTTTTCCTTCTCCTCTTCATGATATCATTTCCAATTCCTTTGACAATACCTGGTTCCCATAAACGATCTACAAAAAAAATATTCGGACCTAGACTGGAGCCACAAGAAACTGTGCATTCTTTGGGTTGTAACATTCATCCCAAAATCGCCGGAAAATACTTGCATTATTTATGAAATAAGGTCCATCTTCAAAACCCTCTTTTTGTCTTCCATATCTATGAAAACAACAGTAAAGAAACCTTTGGCCCGCAACCTCAGCTCCACTAAGTCCTTCAGTTTTCACTTCAATTGAATGGACTTCACGATGTCCTATTCTTTGGGCCAAATGCCCATGAACTTAAAGATCAATGTGTGATCCTTCATGAACTGCCTAGATTAATCCACAATTTTATTCAGGATGATGAATTTCAGGTTCGAGGCTGCTTTCATGAGACATTTTCCTTTTAGTTGAGCTTGCCATTGAGCTCCCAAGACTAAGATTTCCCCTTTTCCTGCACTTCCACCAGACGAGCTTGCGACACGATCTTTATTATTGGTTGATTTGTTGACAATGTTATGATAGGAGGGGGTTTCAACCCTACCTAAAGGGTCCTTCATGGGGCCAATTAGGAATCCAAATTAGGTGAAAAACACCTTGATATGGCAAGTCAATGTCATAAAAGCCCTTCTAACCCTCAATATTCAGTATTCAAAAACCTTAGTAGAGCAACTCTTAATTTAATCCAAACATAGAAATTTTAAAATAAATTTAATATTTATTAATAATTACTATTATATTAATTATTAAACATATTTTTTTCAAGTAACTTAAAATGAATAAAAATAATAATTTTTAATGAAGTCATTTTTACAGTAAAGTAAAATTAAGTTTCAATTTATTATTATTTTGCAAATTCAATGATATAAATCTTTGTATAAATAAACTAAATTTTTAAGGAAAATTTTTTATGATCAAAATTCTCATCAATTATATGAAATTATAACATTGAACACATTTTTCATTAAATTTGAGGTGTGATAGTCATGGGGGATCATTATTGATTCTAGAAAAAAAAAAAAAAAAATAACCTACATACAGGGATTACGAATGTCCTCCAATAATCAAGTTTAGGCCTATGTATTATTAGAAGGTTATTCAACCTCTTACAGTTGTGGGAGACTCCAGCACAATCATAGATTCAATGACCATGAAATCCTCCCTATTTAATTACAATATTACTTCCATATTGTCTTGAGCTCAGCAAAAGGTTAGTATATTTCAAAGGATATGTTTCTATCGAGACTTATGGGAAAAAATTCAATAGGAAAACTCTCTTACAAAAGAAGCCAATGCATAAAAAGTGGGGAAATAAGGATTAATTGTTGATTCGTATTTATGCAGGAATGCAACAAAATACACATATAACCGTAAATAAAAACATACAATGAAAATAACACTTCATTTCATTAATATCAAAGAACTGAAATTTTCTTACAAACAGAATGGAAATAAACTAGCTAGGGTGTTGGTAGCTTATCTCTGAGAAGAGATGTTGCAGCTACAGGCCTATGAACTGTGTTACAATGAGGCTCAAGGGCCTATTTATTATTTAGAAACAATGGAAAACCCTAAACATCCAAAAATCTAACCCTAGGAGATGAAGCACCAAAACTATGGGTCCTGTTTGGGTAAATTGGTGTTTCAAATTCCCAGGGATGTAACTTTGGCATACGATCTTTGTTTGACGCATACCATACCTCGTTAGAGATATATATCCAAGGACTAAAACTTCTGATATAAGAAACATCAATCCATGGACCCAGGTTGCTCTCGGTTTTCCCAAAAAATGTCGTTTAGGGCCTCAAAACGGCTCTAGAAGTTCAGGACCTGAAAAAATGCTAAAAATAGTAAGTTGTGCCGAAACTGAAAAAACTGAAAGTGAAAATGGTGGGGCCCCAAGTGGAATAGGCAGGTGGCCACGAATATCCACCAGGATCATTCCTCCCCCCTTAGGAAGTAATGGTCCCCATTGCATTGAGTTCCTCCATGAGATGAGGAAACTTCTGCTGAACTTGGTCCCTGGTGAACCACTTTCCTTGGTGTAGGATTTGGCCAGCTTTGACAATCCGATACCGTTGGATCTTTTGTTGGTGAGTGTTATTGATTTGAATGTCCATGATACAATCTGTGGTGGCCTGTTCCATGCAGTTTGGGTTTAAATTTTTTGGTGTGAGTTATTCTGCAATGTCGGAGGTGTCCAGTAGAGGTGGGCAGAACAGATGAAGGCAGTCCACATTAAATACTGGGTGTAGACCAAGGAATTTTGGAATACTAAGCTCGAAGGAATTGTTCCCTACAGCCTTTGTGATGGTGTACAAATCCATATCGAAGTGGGCGAAGCTTGCGATGGGGTCCACTGACGCGCCCCTTCTGCCAATGTAGCCACACTTTTTCATTCACATGGAATTTGTGTGGCATCTGATGTAGATCATAATTCTGCATAACAGATCGGATGTGTCATATTTTAAAATTTTTGGTTCATATGCTTATTTCCGTATGACCAAAGATGTCAAGAAGAAGTTATAGCCAACATCAGAGTTGCGGGTATTTGTGGGGTACAATGATACACCTCACAACTATCGAGTGTACTTGTCAACACACATTATGACAATGGTCAGAAGAGATGTGAAGTTTGATGAAGAAAAATCCATGTGATTGTCCCTTGAGAGGAAGCTTGATTTGCATGCAGTTGAGAAGCTCTGAGTTCCAAGATGAACCTCAGGTTGTGGAGCAACCAAAAGTAAAGGAACAGAGATAGGTAGAATCCACCCATGCAGAGCCATCCAGTAGAGATGGAAGGAAGTGCACCAGAGAGGATGACAGATTATTGTTGGATGCGAGAGATAATGTGGGAGAACCCACATCACAGCACAGGCATAGAAGGTCCCCAGAGTGGTACACTGAATACATGGCTCTTATGAGCTAAGGTATTGCTATAGAACCATCCTCTTTTGAGGAAGCAGTGAAACAACCAGTCTGGGTTGATGCCATGGTTGAGTAGTATAACTCCATTATCAGAAACAGTGCATGGTAAGTTGTCCCAAGACCAGTGGAGAAGTCAGTGGTAGGATCGAGATGGGTCTACAAGCTGAAGCAGGAAGAATATGGGAGTGTGGAGAAGCAAAAGCCTATATTTGTGGCTAGAGTGTTCTATTAGGTGGAGGGGATTCACTATGATGAAACTTTTTCACCAGTCGTAATGTACTCATCTATTAGATCCATTCTTGCACTCTCAGCGTAGATGGGATGGAAAATACATCATATGGATATAAATACAACCTTTCTCAATGGAGTTATTGAGTAAGAAGTGTACATTGAGCAGTCGGAAGGTCTTAAGACCTTAGATAGGGAGTTTCATGTGTATAGACTCAAGAGAGCATTGTATGGGCCGAAGAAATCACCTCGTGCTTGGTACACCAGAATTGACAGCTATTTCACCGGGTTGGGCTTCACCAAGAGTGAAGCAGATGTGAACCTATATCATATAGTGGTTGATGGTAATATTTTGATTATTATACTTTGTGTTGATGATTTGATACTCATAGGTGATGAACAGCTCATAAATTCTTGCAAATATGATTTTGCAAGAGAATTTCTGATGAAGGACATGGGGACACTGCACTATTTCCTTGGATTGGAAATATGGAAAAGAGGTGGGGAGATATTTGTATGTCAAGGAAAGTATTCCAATGAGATTTTGAGGAAGTTCCACATGGAGGGTAGCAAACCCATGGACACTAATCTTGCAGGAAATTGGAGGAAGGATGATGCTACTTTGAGCAAAGTAGTGGATGCTACTATTTACAGACAGCTGGTGGGTTCACTCATGTAGCTGGTGAATACACAACCCGAAATATGCTACGCATTTAACCAACTAAGCCAAGTTATGGTTAAGCCGACCAAGCTCTTTTGTAAGGCCAAGAATCATGTGTTGAGATATATTAGGGGCACTACAAAGTATGGATTATGGTACGTATAGTCACAGGGAGTGATGCTTCAAGGCTTCACCGATGCAGATTTGGCAGGGAGCCCATCTGACTAGAATATCACATCAGGAGGAATATTCAGCATAGGATCAACAAGAGTTTCTTGGTACAGTAGGAAAAAAATATCAGTTGCACTCAATTCAGGAGAGGTACAGTACATGGAATCTAGTCATGCAACATGCAAGGCCATGTAGATGAGGAAGATACTTGTTGGTTTGTTTGGTCAACAGATGGACCCAATGGTGATACAATTTGATAACCAGAGTTGCATCAAACTCTTGGTTAATCCGTTATTCCATGACAGGCCCAAGCATATTTATATCTGGTATCACCATCTCAAAGATTGTGTTTAGCGGATGATTATGTCATTAGAGTACATTCCCACAGAGGAGCAGGATGCAGACATCTTGACAAAGGCATTGGCAAGAAGAAAATTTGACTTCCATAGAGACAGGATCGGGGTAGCAGATAATGCCTTTCTTGTTAAGAGGGAGTGTTGAAATGGCACCCATTGGGGGCTTCTGATTTAATTTCCCTTAATTAAATGGGAAGAGAAATTGTAATTTCATCTCATGACAACTTGTATTAGTTAATTAAGTCAGAATGATTGAGTTAGCTTAGGAAATTTGAGTTGAGGGTCAAAGAGGAGGCACGCAAAGGAATTTTATATTTTAGGGGGTCCAATTATAGTTGTTTGTGAGTTGTAATTAGTTAACTCAAGAAATTGAGTTAAAATTGATTTAACTAGTTCTAACTGAGTAATGAGCTACAGATAGGTCTAGTGAATTAAATCTGATTTAATTCACAATGATTGATCAATCAGTTAACTAATAATTCACTATAAATAGTTGTTACATGTTAGTTCTAAGGAAGGCCTAGTTGAGACTTGGGTTAAAGGGATGACAACTATGAGTTGTATAATTTGAAATTGTACAAGCCAGTAAAGTCATTTGGAGGCCTAGGAAGGATTGCACAATCAAGGCAAGGGATTTTCATATTTAATAGGGGCTTAATTCATCCAATAATGTGTGAGCAAGTCAGGCTGAGCAGAGGCAGATAAATATTTGTTTGATTTTTCCTAGATTAGAGTGAGATAGGTCGCAGAATGCAGGAGTTTCTCTTGAGAGAGAAATAATTGTATTGTTTCATGATCCTTGACTTTATAAAATATACAGATAGTGGGGTTTTAGGCAGTGTTTTTTCCCCAGATATATCTTGTGTTGTGTGTTTGATTATCTCTTTCTCATACTTGTTATGTGATTGTGCGATCATGTTTTTTTTGCCGCAAATTCTAGAAGGATTTAGTGTCTTTTTTTAGTACATTATAAGATTGGATTGAATCCCGTTGTTAGATTTTCTACACAGAGAACCCAGGACCACTCCCACGACTTGAGAATTTTCTTTCAATCCCCAATTATAGCCACCATTAACCATGAAATCATTGATCAAGAGCTCAAGTCCAAGCCATGGAAAAAAAACTCAAAATTGAAAATGTTTAAAATTGGTTGAAACCAAGGTGGTTTCATAGGTCTCGTCTTCCTAATTCCGGCGCCATAAATGGTTCAAAAAATGGACACCGTATGAAGAATTTATTGCACTTTTAGTGGAGTGGGTCCGGCGGAGCATGGAGGGGCCAACCCTCCTCCCATGGAACCTCGTCATATGACCAGTGTGGGAGCTTAATGATTAAGAGCGCTCAAGGAGCCTAATCTCAAGTTTAATATTTAATTAAGCTTCAGTTAAGTGGAGTTTAATATGGCGGAGATTCTGGAGGCACTCCCAAATTTAGGTGGACTTCCACTTTTAGTGGAGTTAACTGGCAGTTGCCCCACATTTAGTGGAGGAAATTGGGGCAAAGTTTTTTTGGTCATAAATTTCTCATTACTCAACCTTTTGGAACGAATTGTTTTTTTATTTCATATGCTCTCAGCATTTTGGACAGAATGGCGTAGGTTTCAGAGCCATGGGAGCTCATTTTCAGCCTGTTTAGCTTCGGAGAAGCCTTTTGAGCCACTAGGGCCATTTTGGGTTTTGAGTTTGGTTGAGCTGTGGTTAACCTTTTTTGGTGAACCAAAAGTCATTTTCGACTATTTCCTGCATTACAGAGCCATTGGAATAGGTCTTAGCTCTGTTTGAAGACTTTTTCAGAGGCCGAAAACCTTTAGGAGAGTTTTCAGGGCCACCATGGCCATTTTGGGGTTTGAGCTGTTTTGAGTTGTGGTTATCAGTTTGAGGTGAGCCAAAGCTCTATTTCAGATAATTTAGACCTTATGAAGCCATTGGAAGTGGTTTCAAAGGAATTTTATGACTTCTACAGCCCGAAAAGTTGCAGATAAGTTCAAAGTACCAATAGGACATTGATGAAGAAATCACTGTTTATGGTAATCTTTCACTGTTTAGTGAATTTGAAAAGGCATTATTAGCTTTTTCCTGCCTTATGAATCAGTTTATATATTCATATTTTTTTATTGAGACACTTATAATCTTGTATTTCATATGAGAGCTTTTAATAGAACAGGACAAGCCCATTTTGGGAGGCTTGATCCAAGAGATGTAGCCCAAGAGTTGGGGTGAACTCCTATATTATATTGCTGTTGTGTTTTGATATTATATTGCTGAATATTGTTGCTGATACCCATGTTAATTTTCAGCAAAAACAATTACACTTAAGATACATAAACAGTGAAAAGACATACACCATTTGCAAGCTAAATTTCTGCATAACATCAAGTTTAAAGCAAGATCATTTTAATTAAATCTGAGTGTTTACTTCTATTATTTCTTTAGGCAGAGTCTGTAAGAGGGCCAGGTAGCCTCTGGATTCATCCTTTCTTTTAAAGGTGAAATATCCGGTAAATGCCCCTACAGTCTATCTCTGTATTAGAAATATGAAGTTCTCACATTTTCAGATTTAAACTTAGAGTATTTTTGCACTCATTTACATAGTTGAAAATGGATACCTTGCACCCTTTTCAAGTACCTTCCATTTTCAGATCAATCATAGTGACCCAGAATTCCCTCCACTATAAATAAAAGAAAAAAGGAATGAACACCACTGCAGGACTCTACCCATCTACTAAATAAAAGAAAAATGTCATGAAAACCACTAGAGATTTCAAGAAAAATTATTGAAGTTACTGTTGTAGAGTCTGTGATCATAAATCCTCTTCCCGCTACCACATTCATGGAGTGACCCCTCCACATAGAACCCACCTAGAGGAAGAGCCAACTCCATATTACTAGTTTACCTGGATCCCATAATTGGCATGTTTGGCTGCCAACATCTCCACATGAAATTCTACACTTGCAATCTATACCCTCTATCACTTGGAACTAGATATGAAGAGGCACGCATAGGTTGGAAAAATGTGCAAAATTTTCACTACCTCCCCACCCCATACCCCAAAATACAAACAAAAATTTCGTTCTCACCATCCAACACTTAAAACAATCTCTTACGATTTTTACACTTTACAAAGGTTCGTATTGCATTCTTACAATATGCCCCATGTGTTTAATTTAAATAACCAATATAACCTAATGTTCTCCCCCCTACCCCATATAACCACATTCCTCCACCCCCATCGGAGGCTCTTTATCCCTCTCCAAGATGTTTCTCAACTGCTATGTCTAGTAGTTTTGGTTATGTGGGGGGGAATTTTGAGAGAGCTCCAAATAAGAGTCTTGAATACCCAAACTCTCTAACATATATGTCACCTTGTTCCCTAATTATTTGGAATATTCCATGATGAAATAATGGATTGAGAGAACTAAGTGTTGGATCATTTTTACTAGAAGATCTAAGTGTTAACTCTTGATCACGTTTTGGGTTAGAGATCCATTAATTAATTTTCGTACCACATTCACTGCCAACTGTGAACCCCCATTTATCTATATCCTAGTGTATCCCACTTCATGAGCTATAAGAACACCTCTTTCAAGGGCCTTAAATTCTACCACATTATTACTAACATGCCACAATAACCAACAAAGAGCCTGAGTGGTTTTCCACGATCATCCTCAAATACTCCTCCATACCCCAGAGACTCGGGATTTCCTTTGGAGGCACCATAAAAGTTAAACTTGATAAATCCTTTAGGGGAGTAAGTAATGTTTACGAGGATGAACTAGGACCTTTAAGACTCTGGGGGTCATCCAGAGTCTCCAGAGTTTGGGATATTTCCCATTCTCGCATAATTTGGGCTTCCTCGTCGCCCACCTTCCAATCATGGTTTCCCCATTTCTATGATAGAAACATCTCCTTTATATTAATCTTTGTTCCTTTCCAGATAATATCCCTTGAGATTATTAGATCTTTAAAGATTATTATATTATTCTCTTTCAAATAATTTCATAAGAGGAATATGAAGACCAAGAACCAAGCTCTATTCACAATCTTATTTTTGAAGAGGGAGTGGCACCACGACTCCATGGTTTCCCATAAAACATTCGGGGTTTGATCCAGATATCCAAAGAGACTGGATATATTGGAACGAAGCAATTACATGGTTGTATAATTTTTGAGTAGGTGTTCTAGGATTTCCTCCTGTTGTTGACAAATGGGGCACTAGGATGGTCCTGCATATCATTTTATCCTCATAAGGTCCCATGTTAGGAGTCTATGTTGACGAATTAACCAGATAAAAATCACTACCTTTGGCTATAACTTGATTTCACATATCTTCCTCCAAAGGGACTCTTATGGTACTTCTGTATGATTCGCCAAAAGGCCATATGCCTATTTGGTGGTGAACACACCTTGTGTTTTCTATCCCCATATCAATTTGTCTCCCCCTCTCTCTGCCGGTATCTTCCTATCTCTGAATATTTGACCCAAGATCTACCATTCTTGTGAACACTGATCCATATTCCAATGCTCCTAAGATTTCAATTCATGCCATTGATATTGAGGGGAGTCATACTTCCAAAAATCCATGGCTATTGTTTTCCCTATCCCTAATGTTTTCTCTTTAAGACATCATAACTCCTCCCTGCTTTCCAAATTTTGGAATTATTGCTAGGATTCCTCCTAAAATTAGAAATACCACCATCTCTTATTTCCAAAAACTAGTGGTTTTGGATGAAGGAATTATGTTCCAAAGATAAATTCCAAATTGATGATCCCAATGGAAAATACTTCTGCCACACTTTCTCAACCTGAGTAGTTACCAGGTTGTATTCCCTATTCCATATTTACTTCTACAATTCTTTACCTCCCTAGAGCCAAGACCACCATAACTTGGCTCCCATGGTTTTATTAATCATTTTAGAGTCTCTCATGCCTAAAACTCCCCCCCACCCACTTTGGTAGGCACACCTTCTCCTAAGACACAAGGGACCAGTAATCTATCTTCTTGTGCCCCTTGCCACAAGAAATTATGGAATCTGGAGATGACTTCCTTACACATACCCTTTTTTGTTGGAAGTACTGACACCTAGTAAATTGGAATGGATTCTAAAATTTCCTTCAACGAAATGATGCAACTAGGTTGAGTGCTCTAAGGGTCCATTTTTCCTTCCTCGAAATCTTGTCCTTAATCTATGACCAACATGAGACTCGCATCGAATTTGGTGCAAGTGGAATGCTTAGATATTTGGCTAGAAAGGAACCTATTTGGAAACCTATAGTTCACAACAGGTTCATTTTCACTAATGGATTGGTATTGAAGAAGCACATACTCAATTTCTCCCCATTAGCTTGGAAATCTTAGCATCATATCCAATGTGTGAATCCCTTGAATCTTTTGTTCTCCAAATAACATAAATTTCCACAAACTATTTATTGGTGATAGGTATATCATTACCCCATAGTCGCAATTCTTTGATAATACCCTGACCCACTACCACTTTGATATATCTACCAAGACCCTCAACTGCCAAGAAAAGGAAAGGGGATAGAGGATCCCCTTGCAAAAGGCCCCTGAACACTTTGAAGATGCAAGAAGGTGAACCATTCAAAAGAATAGAGAAAAAATGGGTAGATATTAAGGGTTTGGTCCAACGAGTCCAACTAGAGGAAAAGCCAAACGTTGCCAAAATACTAAGAAAATATTTCCAATTTAGTTTTTCATATGCCTTGGATACATCTAGCTTGATAACCCTTCTTGGTTTCTTATTATTTTTGAGTGAATGGACCATCTTATGTGTCGTGATGATTCCATCTAGGATTTGTTTTCCTTCAACGAAACTAGTTTTCTCCAGAGCTATGAGGTTCTCCAATAATGGTTTAAGACACTTCACGATGACCGATGAGATAATATTGTAGATAACATTGCATAAAGCAATATGATGAAAGTCTCTAGCCATAATATAATTGTTAGTCTTAGGAACAAAGATAATAAAGGTAGCATTCGTACTAGACCATACCTATTGTTGTCTTCTTGATTCCTCTACCAAGGCGAGAACCTCATTTCTAATGAATGGCCAACAAACCTTGAAGAAATCTATAGTGAAAACATTTGGGCCTATTTTTGTGTTGCTAGCATCTGGTTGAAAGATATTTCTCGCATCAGGGCTACAATTTTCTTTGAACTAGATAATTGTGGGGTGTGTTTAGTAATCCTCAATATGTCATCATCCTTATATTCTCCATCATCTTATAAGAGATAATGATAATAGGAAACTAGCTCTTACTCAATGTCCTCATGCTCAACTAACATGGAACCTCGCCTTGAAGTTAGGGAAAAGATCTGATTGTGATGTCAGTGCTTGAACAGGGATTTATGGAAGAATATAACATTTGTTTTTCCATCCCTCATCCATTATATCCTAGACTTTTGATGCCATAAATTATCTTCCTATTTCCTTGGTGATTCAAGATCTTGAATCAACTTTCCGTCTTCCTCTACCAAATGATCTGATCTTCCTTCCCTAATAATGGTAGCTTGAATTGCTTCCATGTCCTCCTCAAATTTACGCTTTTCCTGGAAAATATTATCAAATTTCATCTAGTTCCAATGTTTTATCCTTAGTTTAAGCTCTTTTAGCTTAAGCTAAAATGTTTTCATCTGACTATCTCCTTGGACTGAGAATCCAGCCACCACTCCTCTAGTTTGGGCACAAATTACGGACTTTGAAACTAGAAGCTCTCAAATCTGAAAGGCCTATTATGGGGGGGCATTTCATGTCAATCTCTAAACTGATAGGCCAATGGTTAGATTCTAGAGTTGGTAATATTGTTTCCTCCACAGATAAATCTCTAACTATCCCGACAGGAAAAATTAATCTAAGTGGCAAGCTACTTAACGTTGACCCCCATGGCCATTTCTCCACATAAATATTCCATTAATCGTTTCTATGTCTATTATATTTAGCTCCTTTATGTACTCCTAAATAATAACATATTCGGTTCCATTCTTTGAATACCAGCATTTTTCCTCGGATCTATATCCCGTTGAATTCATTTCCTAGGATCTAGTACTTTCCATGAAAATATCTATGCAAGTCCCTCAACTTAATCCAAAAAAAAAAAAAAAAATTCCCTGAGATGGAAGGCCCATAAACCTCTTCTACGGAACCTAAGTACTTGAAACGTCTTGACAAAGTATTGGGAGTGGTTGCCCAATCCTAAAAATAATCCCATTTGGGATCCCATACCACACGATACCACCAACACTACCCCGTGAATCTATGGACATAAATTCACTTCCTTTCTAGCGTCTACTCATAATATCATCTAGCTTAGGGCTATAAAAAAAATTTCCTATAATAGTACTATCTCAAGCCTTCCTTCTCAATTCTAGATCTTAAATATCTCTGATTTCTACATCTATTCAGGCCTTGTATATTCCCGAATATGATTTTCATGACGCGACTGCATTTTTTTGGCAGAGATAATCTATGATCTTGTTGTCTTGGTTTGAATTCAATAATAATTCTCTTGCTTCTCTAAGAACTTCTCTTGTTGACTTTCTCTCCTTCCTACTCAAGTCATTTGCAGTTTTCTCCTTGGAATTGTACAACTGGCATGATCATTTCTTTCTGATGGTCGAAGTGATGGAGCGTCTTTCCATTTCATAATTATTCTTTCTCCATTGGTTGTATAAATGTAGGAAGTGTTGTAGTTGTTCCAATGGCATTTCTTTTGCCTTTGTTCTTACCCACGTACATAAGAACTCTAGTATTTTATTTTCATTTACATTTAAGTTATCTTATCGATCTTCCACCCCAAGATTGAGCTCATATTAGCTAATAATTCCTTGAGATCAAAATTATCCATTTCTTCTACCATTGGATTGTGTTTCGAAGGGATTTCTCCCTTCCCACCCACTTGCTCTTCCACCTCCATCAGATTCTCATATGTTTCATCCTCCCATTATTCAACTGCTTCCCAGACAGACCCTCTTGATTCATAATTGCAAATGGATTTGTGTTGGGGTCCCTTTGTCTAAAAGGTTTTCTCATGTTGAGGGCGATTAGATTTGCCTCTCTTATGAGAGACCTCCTGAAATTTTTATGATGTCTCCTGATTTTTATTTTCCTGGAGCTTGATAATTGTCAATTGAAAATACCTTATGATGTATTCATACTCAGGGAAATGATGAAATTTGAAAGGGATATTCTTGTAGTTTAAGGGTTGGGTCTAGATCTTATAATGATACTCCAGATTAATCGACTCTGACAAGGGTTTTGAGATGTTCATGTATACAAAAATCCTTCTGTAGGAGGTTTTCCTTCTCCTCTTCATGATATCATTTCCAATTCCTTTGACAATACCTGGTTCCCATAAACGATCTACAAAAAAAATATTCGGACCTAGACTGGAGCCACAAGAAACTGTGCATTCTTTGGGTTGTAACATTCATCCCAAAATCGCCGGAAAATACTTGCATTATTTATGAAATAAGGTCCATCTTCAAAACCCTCTTTTTGTCTTCCATATCTATGAAAACAACAGTAAAGAAACCTTTGGCCCGCAACCTCAGCTCCACTAAGTCCTTCAGTTTTCACTTCAATTGAATGGACTTCACGATGTCCTATTCTTTGGGCCAAATGCCCATGAACTTAAAGATCAATGTGTGATCCTTCATGAACTGCCTAGATTAATCCACAATTTTATTCAGGATGATGAATTTCAGGTTCGAGGCTGCTTTCATGAGACATTTTCCTTTTAGTTGAGCTTGCCATTGAGCTCCCAAGACTAAGATTTCCCCTTTTCCTGCACTTCCACCAGACGAGCTTGCGACACGATCTTTATTATTGGTTGATTTGTTGACAATGTTATGATAGGAGGGGGTTTCAACCCTACCTAAAGGGTCCTTCATGGGGCCAATTAGGAATCCAAATTAGGTGAAAAACACCTTGATATGGCAAGTCAATGTCATAAAAGCCCTTCTAACCCTCAATATTCAGTATTCAAAAACCTTAGTAGAGCAACTCTTAATTTAATCCAAACATAGAAATTTTAAAATAAATTTAATATTTATTAATAATTACTATTATATTAATTATTAAACATATTTTTTTCAAGTAACTTAAAATGAATAAAAATAATAATTTTTAATGAAGTCATTTTTACAGTAAAGTAAAATTAAGTTTCAATTTATTATTATTTTGCAAATTCAATGATATAAATCTTTGTATAAATAAACTAAATTTTTAAGGAAAATTTTTTATGATCAAAATTCTCATCAATTATATGAAATTATAACATTGAACACATTTTTCATTAAATTTGAGGTGTGATAGTCATGGGGGATCATTATTGATTCTAGAAAAAAAAAAAAAAAAATAACCTACATACAGGGATTACGAATGTCCTCCAATAATCAAGTTTAGGCCTATGTATTATTAGAAGGTTATTAAACCTCTTACAGTTGTGGGAGACTCCAGCACAATCATAGATTCAGTGACCATGTAATACTCCCTAGTTAATTACAATATTACTTCCATATTGGCCTGAGCTCAATAGAAGGTTAGTATATTTCAAAGGATACATTTCTATCGAGACTTATGGGAAAACATTCAATAGGAAAACTCTCTTACAAAAGAAGCCAATGCTTAAAAAGTGGGGAACTAAGGGTTAATGGTTGATCCAGATTTATGCAGGAACGCAACATAATACACATATAACCGTAAATACAAACATGCAGCGAAAATAACACGTCATTTCATTAATATCAAAGAACTAAAATTTTCTTACAGACAGAATGGAAATAAACTAGCCAGGGCGCTGGTAGCTTATCTCTGAGAAGAGATGTTGTAGCTACAGGCCTATGAATTGTGTTACAATGAGGCTCAAGGGCCTATTTATTATTTAGAAACAATGGAAAACCCTAACCGTAGGAGATGAAGCGCCAAAACTAGGGCCCCGTTTGGGTAAATTGGTGTTTCAACTTCTCGGGGACGTAACTTTGGCATACGATCTATGTTTGACGCGTACCATACCTCGTTAGAAATATCTATCCGAGGAATAAAAATTTTTATGTAAGAAACATTGGTCCATGGACCCATGTTGCTCCCGGTTTTCCAAAAAAACATCATTTAGGGCCTCAAAACAGCTCCGGAAGTTCAGGACCCAAAAAACTACTAAAAATAGTAAGTTGTGCCGAAACTGAAAAAACTGAAAGAGACAATGGTGGGGCCGCAAGTGGAATAGGAGGGTGACCACCAATATCCACCAGGATCATTCCTCCCCCCTTAGGAAGCAATGGTCCCCATTGCGTTGAGTTCCTCCATGAGATGAGGAAACTTCTACTGAACTTGGTCCCTGATGAAGCACTTGCCTTGGTGTAGGAGATGGCCAGCTTTGACAATCTGATATCGTTGGATATTCTTTTGGTGAGTGTTATTAATTTGAATTACCATGATACAATTTATGGTGGCATGTTCCATGCAGTTTGGGTTTAACTATGTTGGTGTGAGTTGTTCTGCAATGTCAGAGGTGTCCAGTAGAGGTGGGAAGTAGGGACGAAGGTAGTCCACATTGAATATTGGGTGTAGACCAAGGAATTGTGGAATACTAAGCTCGAAGGCATTGTTCCCTATAGCCTTGGTGATGGTGTACGATCCATATCGAAGTGGGCGAAGCTTGTGGTGGGGTCCACTGACGTGCTCCTTCTGCAAATGTAGCCACACTTTGTCGTCCACCTAGAAGTTGTTGGCATCTGATGTTTATCATGTCGTTGCTTGTACTTAGAATTTGCTCTATCCAATTTGGCATGAGCTTGTTGGTGAATATGTTGAATGTGCTTGATTAAATTGTTTGATTTGTCAGCTTCAGACTGGATATGAGCCGAGTCAGCCTAAGTAGCCACAAATGGCATGGATATGTTAATGGAACATAGTGGCTGGAATCCCAAGCCCACTTGAAAGGGCCTGTGGCCGGTTGAGCTGTGGAGAGTCTGGTTATAACTGTGTTGTACATAGGGGAGGCTCTCATCCCATTTGCGTGGATGCTTTGAATTGTACATGCGCATAATGTGTACAATCATCCTGTTGACGACCTCTTCCTGGCCATCAATTTGGGGATGGAAAGTTGTGGAATTGGTGAGCTTGGTGTCCAGCATTGACCAGAGGTTGGACCAAAACGTGCTGAGGAACCTATTATCTCGATCTAAGATGATAGACTGTGGGATCCCAAAGTGCACCCACACTCGTTCAAAGAATATTTTAGTAGTGGCTTCTACTATGATATTCTTCTTACAGGCTGCCATAATGGCCATCTTCGAGAATCTGTCGACGACCATGAAAACACAGTCATTTCCATGCTTATTAGAAGGAAGGCCTGACATGTAATCCATGGAGATTGATTCCCAAGGTCGACTAGGGGTAGGTAGTGGAATATAGAGGCATTACTTATTTATGGTCGGTCTAGCAATGGCACAAGCAGTGCAGGATCTGATGTACTTCTCGACATCCTGTCGAAGGTTCAGCCAATAGAAATACTTCTTGCAGTATTGCCACTATTTTCTCGACCCCGAAATACCCACCGACTCTACTATAGTGTGCTTCCCATATCATCTTGGCACGCCTTCTTGAAGGAACACAAAGGTGTCCCAGGTGACATAATAGTGCATCTTGGAGGTGGAAATTTGGAACTTCGTAACCCGTAAGACTGCCTTGTATGTGTGGTCAAATTCTGTATCGCTCTTGTAGAGAAGTGGCCAATCAGAAGTCCCGTGCCCACAAGAGTTGAGAACGGTGGTTAGCACCATGATCGGTGGTCGGCTGAGGCAATATGCCATTATTGGCGTTACCCTTCTTATACTTGATGTTCAAATGAAACTGTTGCAGATATGTGGACCACTTTTGATGGCGATCATTCTGTAACTTCCCTTTTGTATGTATGAACTGCAGGGGTCGGTGGTCTGTGTGGATGATTGTTTCCTTCCCAAAAATGTAATGCTTCCATTTGTCAACAAGCCTACACAATGGAATACATTTCTTTATCATAAGTGGGATACTTGCGGACTTTTTCAGACAATGTCTCACTGTGATATGCCACTGGATGCCCCTGTTGAGTAAGAACTGCCCCAATAGCATAATCAGAGGCATATGTTTCGATCTCAAATGGTTGTTACAAGTCTGGTAATGTGAGCACTAGGGAATAACAGACGCGATGTTTCAACCCTCCTTGGCTTTGAAGGCATTCTTCCACACATTGATGGGCCCCGAGAATAATATGGTGACACCACTTCACCCGAATTGCTAAAAATAAAATATTTTTCCCCTTTGATTTGGTCCAAAAGTTCATCAATCTGTGGGATCAAGTACCTATTCCGGACAGTGATCTTGTTCAATGACCAATAGACAATACAGATTCTCCAATTCCCATCTTTCTTCTGTACCAACACGATCGGGCTCCCACAGGGCGATGAACTTGGCCGGATGTGACCTTTCTACAGCAGCTCCTAAATCTGCCTCTAGATTTCATCGTTCTCCAGAACATAGCGCCGATAGATCTGTCCATTAGGTAGCGACGCACCTGGGGTCAGATCAATGGGGTGCTTGACCTAACAGTGCAGAGGCACCCCTATGGGTGAGGTGAATATGTCCCCATACTCCTCCACAACCTTGTCCATTTGTTGTTGTCGTGCAGAGGAGCCTTGTTTGGAGGTCGTGGCCACAAACTTCTTCTTGCCCTGGGGGCAGATCATTAGGAAAAAAAAATTCCTGGTTTTTGAAATGAGCTTGCTACATTGTTTTGCAGTAACCAAAGAGATAGTGGTAGGCATTGGTACCTCTGGTATCCTGTACAACTTATTTCCCAAAGTAACAATAACAGCATGAGGCCGGGACTCATACACAGCATGTTGCTTCCACAAGTATGGTTGGCCTAATAATGCATCACAAACATCAAGAGGAGCAATGTCACATAATACCGCATCCGTGAAGGGCTTGATGTTGTAGGGAAGGCGACACTGCTGGTTGACGCAGAGATCATGTCCTTGGTGAAGCCACTCAATGGTGTATGGTTGTGGGTGTGTTATGGTCGGCAAGCCCAACCACTTCACGGCGTCTACTGAAATTAGGTTATTTTGGCTCCCATTGTTGACAATGAACTGTAGCGGGGAACCCTTTACCCACAACTAGGAGTGGAAGAGATGCTCCTCATCCTCTGGATCTTCTAGTTCCTCCTTCTGGATCTTCGCAGTGGCAACAGTGGCGTTGGGCTCCGCATCAATAATTCCCTTTTTCATTCCCCTTGTCAGGTTTTGATTCAAAGTTGGAGTATGCATCTGATTTAGAAGCCCTCATCTCAGCCACTAGCGACTGCTTGGCCCAACACTCACTTGTGTTGTTAGTGGAGCTCTTATGGAACTCACACCACTTTCTCGTGTCCTTCTTTGGCTTCGCAGTGTTTTTCTTTGCTTGCAGCTCTGTCAGGTTGTCTTGGGCCACCATACCTTAGCTTTGTCCTTTGTTTTGCGGTTTGGGGGAACCTTTCCCTTGCCTTTGATTCGCAAATCCAAAGTATCACTTCTTTTGTTTGAATTTATGATGAATCTTGGCAGCATACCGGTATCTCGTACCAAGCAAGGACATGTCGAGGAACTCCATTTCCTCTTGAATTTATTTTTTCAGAAAACTGCGATACTTTAGCACAAAATTTTTCTCCAAATATTTGATACCCAACTTTTAGTGCAAGATATGGAATAGATTCGTCAACTCATGCACATCTTGATCCCTTTGTTACTGCAGCGTGGTCCATTATATGTACATGTCCTCATAGCTCCCCACAGGATAGTATTATTCCTTGATGGAATATCAAAATTAATTCCAAGTGGATACCGCTGAGAACAGAGAGGGTTCTGTCTCATCCTTTTTCTCACAGTAAGTTTCCCACCAGTCCTTGACATGGGGGGTAGCTTTGAGGAGTGAAAAAATAATCTTTTCTCGGTCGGAAAATTCATGAACCGAGAAATATCCTTCTAATATATTAAACCATCTATCTACGGCATCTACATGACCCTCAAATATGTGTTTCGGGGAAAAACACCCTCGAGGTTTGTTGGGTCAAAACCTCCACAGATCAGGGCATGCTATTCAGAAGGACTCACACACAACCACACTTAAATGCCAAAAACTAGATAACAACGATAGTAGAACTCACCCGTAGTCCTATGTTCGATGTAGATCCCGCGGGGTCCAAACCCCCAGCGACCCTTCTTCCTCTTCAACCTGGAAAACAAGAAAGAACATGCACGGAAACCTAGTTGTACAGCGTATATTTCTCCTAAACGTTAGTGTAATTCATGTGAAACATTATATAAACCATAATAAATGCTTAAATGATAATCTTTTCACATATACAAATAGATATTAACACATAAGTTCAGGAACAAGATGGGTCTTCATTATTACGAACAGCATGTACAGAAATAAAAAGTGGAGAGATCACCTGAATCCTTCCACGATCTTCGAACAGACCGTCGTCCGGATCCATCCCACCCTTGCCTCGCTAAGATACTTTCAAGACTTGTGCACTCGAGATGGCATATAAATGGATAAACATCTCCAGGAAACAAGGGTTTCCTGTAAAATCTAGGAAAGTGCAGGAGGCACGGGAATTCAGACTTGAATTGGGATTCCAACAGAGTATAATATCTATAAAATTTCTCTCTCCCTTAGGCCATACACATGAGGGGCTTTTATACTCCCTCAAAGTAGTTTCAATCAGTTGGAAACAGTTGGTCACGTGCTGGGGTGGTTGAACTACTAGAGTAACCATCAACCCAGCCCGAAAATAGGGAATTTTTATATATTTTTTAATGGTTTTAATGGCATACGTGGAAAATTACATGTGGACTCGCGTATACACGCGGAAAATTCTGGGCATACCCGCGTATGGGAATTTTAACACTATTTTTTAGTGAATTTTGTTCAAGTCTGTGGGAATGGGTGCCCAAGGCCATAAAGACAATCATGAATCACCTGAGGGTGAAAAATGATGCTATAACAATATGGGAATTTCAAAGTTTATGTGTACCTTAAAGGGAGTCGTGCCTCCAGAGTGGTTGCTGGATGCAGATGCGCCGCTGGTGGGCAGTCGTTGAAGGATCTAGGAAAAGTTATCCACCATCGTGTTCCTTTGTTTTTCCAGGGCCTCCTCGAGCAATATTTTGATAGGATCTCCTGCTCCCTCATCTTTCTTTTCATCCCCCATGGGCGGTCGTCACGGTTTGCGAGGATGATCTTGCAAAGGTTCAACCAGATTGAGCCCTAACTATTTAAACCTCGACCTCGTTGGGGACATGCAAAGAAGGATCGAGAAAAAGTAGACCAATTTGATACCATTTATCTGGATTTAGGCAGGAATGCAACAGAATACACATATAACTGTAAATACAAAGATGCAGCAAAAATAACACTTCACTTCATTAATATCAAAGAACTAAAATTTTCTTACAAACAAAATGGAAATAAACTAGCTAGGGCGCTAGTAGCTTGTCTCTGAGAAGAGATGTGGCGGCTACAGGCCTCTGAACTATGTTACAATGAGGCGTGAGGGCCTATTTATAATTTAGAAAAAATGGGAAACCCTAAACATCCAAAACCCTAACCCTAGGAGATGAAGCACCAAAACTATGGGCCCCGCTTAGGTAAATTGGTGTTTCAACTTCCCGGGGACGTAACTTTGGCATACGATCTATGTTTGATGCGTACCATACCTCATTATAAATATCTATCCGAGGAATACAACTTTTGATATGAGAAACATCGATGCATGAACCCAAGTTGCTCCCGGTTTTCCCAAAAAACGTCATGTAGGGCCTCAAAATGGCTCTGGAAGTTCAGGACCCGAAAAACTACTAAAAATAGCAAGGTATGCCAAAACTAAAAAAACTGAAAGAGATAATGGTGGGCCCCAAGTGGAATAGGCGGGTGGCCACCAATATCCACTTGGATCAATGGTTCAACAAATCACTAAGCAATATTATAATCATTATTTTGTGAGTGCAATGGTAATTTCATTACATTAACAATACACATGTCATTTACTTGTCTCATTTATAATGTGAGGAAATTAACTTGAAGAGACTATAGCTAACCCCTTGCATGCTTGAGTTCATAGTGAAAAATGGAGTTGAATATTTGGATGGAATATGTTAAGTCCCTATATTAATAGTGTAGTCCCTTATTATGTTAGTGTAGCCCCCCTTATTGTTATTGTTGTACCCTTATAACCCCCATATTGTTATTATTGTGCCCTTACTTTATTATTGTTAGGTCGGCTAGGATTACATTGTGGCCCCATGGACTCCTATATATAGAAAGGAGGTTTTTTCATTTGTGTCATCCAAGAATTGTTCATTCATGTAATGTATTGGAGGTTGCCCCCTCGAAGTGGCTTATTTCGAAGGTGTTGATATCTCTTTTCTTCTATTCTTGGCATTGGTTTCACAACATTTGGTATCAGAGCTTTGGATTCTAGGGTTTCGTTGCTCCAAACAGGTCATCGTGGAATTTTCGCTATAACATTTTTTATACGAAGGTTCAGAAGCTGAAATTTTTATAGTACGAAATCGCAATCCTGAGGAACATCATCACAAAATTTTAGAGTTTGGTTCGCAATATTTCTGGAGATATGATCTGTGGAAGTTAGGTCTTTTTGTAGGCTCCTAAATTTCACTTAAAAAGTTCATCGCAGAATTTTTGCTATAATTTTTTTTCTACGAAGGTTCAGAAGCTGAAATTTTTAGAGCTCGAAGCTGAAATCCGGAGGAACATCATCGCAAAATTTCAGAGCTTGGTTCACAATATTTTCAGAGATATGGTCTGTGGAAGTTAAGGCTATTTCAGGCTCCTGAATTTCATCTCAAAGAGGTGATCGTCGGAAAATATTCATAGCTCTCTCTCTGAGCATCAGATTGGAATGATGTAAAAAGTGGTCGCAATTACATGGACTTTAGTTTTTTGTCTATCAATTTCAGATCCAAAGAAGGAAACATTGACAAGTGTCAAGTCATACAAGTTCGCTCTATTGAACCAGCCCATAATTGGGTCATTGTGGGAGATTGGACATAACTTTGTCTTGAAGAATCCAAATCATGTCAGACCTATGGCATTTGAAAGATGCTTCAAAGGGATACTACAAGGCCTAATTTCAGTTATTTAGGATCAGAAATCACATAGATAATTTAGTTTCAATATCAAGCTTCTCAAAAGCAAGAAAACCGTGTGTATTTGGTTTTTAAAATTGCATAACGGTTGTTTGAAAAAGCAGTTTTAAGTGATTCCAAGGACATATTTTAGAATTTTTATCAGTATTGGGTTCTATAATGCCTCCAAAAAATAATTACATACCCATTAAGCCCTCAAAAATCTATACTATGACGCATGAAGAGGAAGAAATGCAGTATGAGATATCAAAATTACGGTACCAAGTGCAACAAATTTCGATCTTACGAAGAGCAACTGAAAATGACATAGATGGTTTAAAAGCAGAAATGGAGGCTAAGTTGGATGGTTTGAAGGATAAAATAATAGCTAATATGGATGATAAATTAGTGGAATATCACATCGAGCATCAACAACAAGTTCTCCAACTCTCAAAAGATAACCTAACTTTGGTGCAGAATCTAATGAAACAACAGGAAGATGAACATCACATCGAAGGAAGTTTTGAAGCAGTAACAGAAACAAGAACTCGACAAGTACGATCAATTTCAGAGTATCTCAGCAAGTGGAAGAACTTTCCTCTAGAAGATTCCACATGGGAGGATGATAATTTTATACAGAAGCATCAAGAAATAATCAAGCGTTGAGGACAACACTTGTTTGAAGGAGAGGGGCATGTTAAGTCCCTATATTAATAGTGTAGTCCCTTATTATGTTAGTGTAGCTCCCCTTATTGTTATTGTTGTACCCCTGTAACCCCCATATTGTTATTATTGTGCCCTTACATTATTATTGTTAGGTCGGCTAGGATTACATTGTGGCCCCACTAGGATTACATTGTGGCCCCATGGACTCCTATATATAGAAAGGAGGTTTTGTCATTTGTATCATCCAATAATTGTTCATTCACGTAATGTATTGTAGGTTTCCCCCTCAAAGTGGCTTATTTCTAAGGTGTTTGTATCTCTTTTATTCTATTTTTGGAGTTGGTTTCACAACATAATATGTCATAGGAAAGGTGGTACTATTGGGAACTATCAGGAATCACAGGGGACATGGAAATCTCTTTCATTTAGTTGGTCACTATTTTCTATAGGATGATAACAATCATTCATGGTTTTCAAAATTAAATTTCGAAGGAGATATAATGGGGTTGCTTTGTTTTGGGTTCTATTGTACAAGGGAGAGTTTACCCTTTCAACTTTTCCTTGAACTAGATCTTAGTTCCCCTACTCTAAATTATTTTAATTTGATTAATAAATAACACTCAACTTGTGTGGATTTCTCTTTGGATCTTTTGACTTTCCATTGAAAGCCATCAAAGTTTTTTGTACACAAAAATTGTCAATTTGAGGGAGCTTTGGTGGAAATTTTGTTAATTTTATGGTTAACCCTATTTTAGGCATTGAATTTGTTCTTCAAACTTGGTGTTGTATTTTTTTGGTTAGTATGGAATTGAGTTTTGAGCTCTTTGTTGATAAATTAAGGGAAGTTCTTGTAGAGGTTGTATGGATTGTTGGTCTATCTAGCTTCAATTTTTGGCTCTAGTCTAGTATTTTGGTTTGGTTTAGCACTTATGGATTTTAGGGAACTATAAGAAATAAAGAGAATTATTTTAATCCCATATAGAATTGATATAGTGTAATAAAAATTCCATATTTTCAATCAACTCAAAATTCCATGACAATGAACATCCATCCATTTCTCAATTTTCATCTCTTATGGGTACATTGGTAACAAAAACAACAAATTGTCAACATTCACCTTGAATTCACTTTGTTAAGGAATATGGTAGTCAACTTGCATATGTTGTGTGTGTGTGCGCACGCTCATGCTAGTGCGAGCATCCACAATCAATGGTAGCTAACCAATGAATATCCATGAATTTAGACCAAAGGAAATTAAAGGAAGATGGCATTGTGCACAAGTTGATCAAAGACAGAGATTGAGAACTAGGACTTTGTCCAACCAACATAGACCTAGAAGAAGCTACAAATAGTCACATTATATTTTTTAATTCTATTAGAAACCTAAATATTTCCTAAGGATTCTATAGCTGTGAAGAGTATTAGGAAATTTAATCAAGTTATATATGTAAGTTTGTTTTTTGTACTTGAAGAACTATTTATTTTGCTTGAAATTTTTGAATAAATAATATGAAGTGAACGTGTTATTTAACGTAGTTTTAACTTTTTGATATTATAAATTCCCTATCTTCAATTAAAAATATATATATATTTAAATAGATAAACAAATTATACTTACTAACTTAATCCCAATTCCTCTCAATTCCTTCAAGAAATCATATAAATAATTACTTTTATCATAAATTAGTAGAACAAAAACAAATTGATTACATGAATTTATAATATTATTATTTTATAAGGAAAATTAAAATATTTCTTGTGACAGCTCGCTTAAGTGCTAACTAGTTGTTATTTTAATTTATTTTTAAAGAGACTAAAACATTTATTTATTTTGAAAAAAGAATTACACGATGAACATAAATTAATTATGTTTTTTTGAAATAAAATTTAATTATGCAATAGTGGTTCCATAAAAAGTTAAAAGGTTGATGATAAAAATATTCCAAGAACTGAGAAGTGGTTGAACAGAAAACATTTAAGACAGTTACCTTTCCTCTGGGGATAAAAGTAGATCCCAGTGAGGAAAATGGGTTATTTTTGTAACTGAGCATAGGAAGGAGAGAGTGGAGATTTCCTGAGTTGGTAGTGACCAGTGGAAAGCACTCAGCGTTCCCGAATTTTGGAAAGAAGAAGTACTGGACCAAGGGTCTTTAGGTCTCTTATGGAAATTCTATCAACCTACTCGACTCAGTGTGGAGCACGGGGGGGGATGAGGATGTATTCGACTCTCTCATGGTAGGGAGGACATCATCAGCTAGTTTTGAAGCAAGATAAGTAAACAAAACTGAAGAAATATTAAAGTACTGATATACTATGTAGACAGGGATATTATTCATTTCAGTTCTTTTTTTATAAAAAATAGGGAAATAAGGTTCTCATTTCGAAATGATGTTAATTTATTTATTCGGTACTTTTCTTATACACTCGATAAGATTACAGTAGGAACTGATAAAATTAGATGAACTATGTAGATATGTAGTGCTGAAGTTATTACTATCTTACATAAAAGAAAATAGTATTTGCACTATCATTTAGAACATGAAACTACAATATACCTCTACTGTAAATTTAACCCAGAGAACCGTTAGTTCAGGGTCCGTGGCCAAAACTTGGACCCTAAACTGGTCATTGTCTGATGACCTATGATATACTCGGATAACTAGAGTTGTGGGAAGCAACTCTGTGATATGGATGGTCTGGAAAATCCCTTATACTGCAGATTAAAATCAAATTGATGGGTATAAAATCATTTATTGAAAAAAATATAATACTGTTGTCGAAAAACAAGAATATCCTTATGCATGCAGCCCGAAATAATAGGTGCAGAGGACAACATAGAACCTATAGCTGATATGAGATATAATTAGTAACATTATATATACAATTCTGAAACTAAAACTATGAAGAGTCACACAGATGACGAAGTTACCAAATAACTAAACTATAATTGATACGAAGACTCTCGAGGGAAGCTATATTTTATAAATATATTTCCACAAAAGAAGAATGTTATATTCTACAACTTCTCGAAAAAGAGAAACGAAGAGAAAGCCATATATATGCAAAAACGAACAGTTCACTGTAACCATTTGACCTTGTTCTAAACCCAGTCATCCGAGGAATCTATTAACACTCTATATATAAAAATATACAACAGAGCATGTGGTTGTTCATTAGGGAGAAGCCCTTAAATAGAAACAAAGAAAGTAAGAATAATAATGGCGTCTAGAGCCTTAAAAGGGATAACTGCCGAAACCCTTACAAATTACATATTAGGGAAAAATGAGAATGGAGAACTCTACTCCAAAACAACCAATCCCTCGTGGGAAGAGATGCAAATACCTGTTAAAAAAAATTAGCAGCGACGGTTCAAAAGCCGGAGACACTTCGAACAAAATCCCAATACAAATTCGGGAATCTTGTCCAGATGCGCAGGGTATGAATTACCTACATCAAAAGGAGGAAATTGTAACAAATTGGTACACAAAACCATTTAAATCTAGAATGAAATGTAAATACTGAAGATAGACAGAGGGGAACAAGCCATTATTACCTGGTCTGGCACCCATGACAGTCTGAAGATGTAACCCTATAACAGAGGAGATTACGAGAGGCTTAGGAGGAGCTCAAAGAAAGAAGATTAACTCAAAAAAAGAAAATGTAACCCGTAGATAATGATAATTCATGGGAAACCTTGCACTTCGAGAATAAGGTTCACCTGCATTTGGAGTACGGAAGCCTCATCTGCAGAGAGAGAAGCTCACAAGCCTCAGTGCATATACTTCAAACCTGGAGGAATTATTTCTAAACCAAAACAATTTGCCGCAAACGATGAATTCTTTGTGGACGGCAGAGAACCACCATTGCATCCTGTGACAAACCCAAGCGAAGAGATTTAAAACAATTCAACCAAGAATACTCTGGAATTGTTGCAAAGGGTGAAACCCCCACATCTAAAATGTGAGACCATGATTACCTATTTGACACACACCATGTCAAGACAGGGTTGGAGCTGGAGGAGCATCGGTTGCATGACAGAGCAAGCTCACAGCGGAATTGCAGAGGAGACGTCGACAGAGCAAGGGAATTGAAAAATGAAAAGGTAGTTAGGGTTTCGAGGGGGAGTACAATACCCTAAACGGGCACTGAAAAGATCTCAGCCATAGATCTTGCAACCCTAAATCTGACAGCCATAGTCTTCACGTGTCGACTGTGCAACACCAAAACCCATGCAAATGGTGCAACTCATAAATCTCTAGTTTTAATGAATAGCATGCGGTAAATAATACAACCCGGGGAAAATCATAAAGTCATCATCGTAATTCGGGCATGTCCCTTCGTAGTTTAATAACCTATGATATGAATGACAATGTAAGATTTGCCAACACGGATTCCCTATATAATTTCCGACACAACCATTGCACGACCAAACTAAATTAACAGTTGATGTAATATGCCGAATGGATAACATTTAGTCCATAGTATATCATATGTATGGTTCCGCATTTGTAGAATGTGTGAAGGAGTTTTAAATAGTCAAGGTGGTAACACACGTAATCACCATAGCTAACAAATATATGTGTGTGTGTGTGTGTGTTCATAAGCTAGTATTAACGATGTAAAAGTTTTTTTTTATGTTGTACTGGTGTGTATGTTACAAGTGGTATCAGAACATCGTTCACACGTTGGGACCCTAAGGGTTACCTAACATGATAAATTGTGTATGTAAATGATGCATAGAAACTAAATAACATTGTAGAAGACTATATGAGGAGGGGATCGACACAGCAAACACCTCGGATTGCAGGGGAACCCACACCCAAATCTCAACCGGAAATGAATCCTAAAATGTGGATTCAACTAAGTGTGGATCAGCACCAGCAAACTAGTAGATTGTTGGAGGAAAAACAGTGCCAAACCAGTATACTACTAAGCACTGTGCAAAAGTTACAAGCAGAAATGGTCTGTGTGAGGAGTGACAATGAGTGCTTGATGCAAGAGCAGGAAAGGATACTCAAGAGCCTTTCTGATAAACAAAATCAAGGGGCGTTACAACCCAGTCCTGACAGAGACAAGCGGGAAGAAAATGAATGACAAGCTAAGGACCAAACCAATGACAGAGTGGAAAGAAGCCATTCACTGCGAAGTAACAAGAATAGAAACTATAATGAGGCTAAGTCTGGTAATGTATCGGAACAACAAGAAATTAAGAAAAAAAATTAGAATTACAAGGTGAGTTCTGAAAGATTAAACCACCTACGTTCGATGGAGAAGTGGAGGATGTGGTTGAAGCATGGTTGATTAATATGAAAAAGTTATTTAAATTTTATGAGTGCAACATCAATCTTAAAGCTAGACTGGCCATCTATCAGTTGAGAGAAAAGGCCACCCTGTGGTGGGAGGAATTCAAGAAAGTCCGCAGCATAGAAGACCAGGACATGACATGGGATACATTTTAGCAATACTTCAAGGACAAGTATCTAATGAAACGTTTCTATGACGAAAATTCCAGAGAATTCCACAATTTGAAATTGGGTCAAATGATGATGGATGAGTACATAACCAAGTTCACTTCCCTACTAAGATACATCCCTTATCTAAGAGATGAAAAGGAAAGGGTTCAACGGTTCTTAAGTAGTTTTCCAACCCACATGAAATAACAATTTGAGTTCATGAATCTAAGGACCATGGATGAAGCAATTCAAAAAGTGAGAATGTGTTACCAGCAGTCCAAGGGAAAAGGAGAACTGGGCAACAATTGGCAGCCAATAAAAGGGCAGAAAAGCAGTTAAAGTTTCAAAAATACTAGGACTAATAACTTTAAGAATTTTGCAAGGAATTCAGTGAGAAAATAGTTCGAAAGAAACCATCAAATAACCTGTTGGCCTACGGAAGAAAATCCGACAAAGGCTTCCAGCAAACTTGAGCAAGGACAAAATCAGAAACCACCTCTACAGTGTTAGGGGTGTGGTGAGGCTCACTATTATAAGAACTGGCCACAGCGGGGAAGAAATGATATAGTAGCCAATTTACAAGAAGCCTCTACAGTGGTAGATGTAGCCCGGAACATACCCAAAATTAATGCAGCTTTGGAGGATCGACAGGAAAATTATCAACCAACGATGATAGAACTAGAAGGTAAGTTACTTTCACAACCCATTTCTATTTTGGTTGACCCGGGTGCAAGTTTAAGTTATGTAAACCCCAAAATAGTAGAAATATGTAAATTACAAAGGCAAAAATTCAAAAATCCCTGCCTGGTATAGCTAGCCATAGGAGAAAAAAGAAAATTTTGTGCCAAAATTCCAAACTGTACACTGGAAATTGGAAAACAACAATTAAATGTGGATCTGAATGTATTGCCTTTGGGATCCTACGATGTGCTAGTGGGCATGGATTGGTTGGAGTAACACTGGACTCTGGTAGATTTTAAAGAAAATATTATATATTATAGAATGCAAGATGGAACTCGTAAAGAGATACAAGGAATCAAGAAACCCCTACAGTTGTGTCCTATTACAGCCTTTCAAATGAGTAAGTGTATTAGAAAAGGATGTGAGTTATATGCCATTCAGGTGGGTTTTTCTAATTCTAAGGAGAAGACTCCTATGATGAAGAACATATCTGTAGTGCAATATCTCATGGACGTGTTTCCAGAAGATGTACCAGGTTCACCTCCAAGAAGGGACATCGATTTCACTATTGAGTTGATCCCAGGAGAATCACCAGTTCCAAGGGCACCATACCGAATGAGTGTACCGGAGCTAATCGAAATGAAAATGAAGCTGCAAGAATTGTTGGATAAGGGGTATATTTGACCAAGTATGTCCCCTTAGGGAGCATTGGCGCTACTTGAAAAGGAAAAGGAAGGAACCATGCGAATGTGCATGGATTATAGATAACTCAATACATTGACAATCAAGAACAAGTATCCATTGCCATGAATTGATGACCTGTTCGATCAGGTGAAGAGGGAAATTGTATTCTCAAAGATAGACTTAAGATCTGGGTATCACCAAATTTGAATCAAAGATGAGGATGTCTACAAGACTTCTTTTCGTACCCGATATGGGCATTACGAGTTTGTGGTATTACCATTTGGTTTAACTAATGCACCCACAACATTTATGAGGCTGAGCATGGCATATTTCACCCCTTTTTGGATAGATTTGTTCTGATATTCATTGATGACATTTTAATTTATTCAAAAATCATGGAAGAGCACAAGGAGCACTTAAGGATAGTGTTGGAGATGTTACGAAGACATCAGTTGTACGCCAAGTTCAGAAAATGTGACTTTTTCAAATAGTAGATTCAGTATCTGGGCCATGTCATTTCCATTGAGGGAATAGCATTCGATCCAGAGAAAATTAAAACTATTATGGAATGGCGAGTACCCAAAAACGTGGCAGATATCTAATCCTTTATGGGGTTGTCTGGATACTATCGATGGTTCATTAAAGGATTCTCAAATATTTCCTTCCCCGTTACATCTTTACAGAGAAAAGAGAAAATATTTAAATGGACCAATGAGTATTAGAATAGTTTCGAGAAGCTGAAACATTTGCTGACCACTGCCCCGATGTTGACGGTCGTTGACCCTAATAGAGAATTTGAGGTTTTTACCAATGCTTGTAAGGAAGGTGTTGGGGAAATTTTATCACAAGAAGGAAGAGTGGTTGCCTATGAATTGAGAAAATTAAAGGAGCATGAACAATGATATTCGGCTTATGACTTAGAGCTTACAACAGTAGTGCATGCACTCCGGGTATGGAGGCACTACTTGCTAGGGAAAATATTTGTGTTAAAAATCGATCATAGTAGCCTAACCAGTTACTTTAAACAAGAAGATTTAAATGCTCGACGGGCAAGGTGGAATGCCTTCCTAAGAGAATTCTATTTTCATATACAGCATGTAAAAGGCAAAGAAAATCGCGTGGCAGATGCCTTAAGCCAAAAACTGCATTGTGTTTATGAACTTTTCTATAATCAAATCGAATGTAAATTTTTAGATCAGATATAAGAGGAAGCTGAGAAGGATCCCGAATACCGATTTTTATGGAAGAAAGTGGAGGAAGCTAGAAGACAAGAAAAACCTTCTGACTATGGAATTAAAAAGGATCAATTGTTAACCTTCAAGGGAAAGTTATATATCCTAAACCGAATGAGTTTAAAAGAACTGATCATGGATGAGTATCATTGTAGTAATTACGCCAGACACCCCAGATACCAAAAAATGCTAACAGAAATTAGAAAAGTATATTTTTGGCATGGTATGCGAAAGAATACTAAGGAATACTTAAACAAATGCCTGGAGTGTCAGCAGGTTAAGGTGGAGCATCAACATCCAGCTGGATTTTTGTAGCCTATACCAGTCCCTGAGTGGACATGGGAAGTTATATCTCTAGATTTTATTACTGGTTTACCAAGATCAAAAATTCATAATGACTCCATTATGGTGGTGATCGATATATTGAGTAAAGCAACACACTTCATACCTGTAAAGTCAACTTACAAAACCATGCAAATAGCAGACATCTTCATGAGAGATCGGGATGTGAAGTTTACTTCATCATTCTGGAAGGCCCTATTTACAAGGCTAGGAACCCAAATAAACTTCAGCAACGCTTATCATCCCCATACGGATGGAAAAACTGAGCGGGTGAATCAAATCTTGGAGGATATGTTGCGTATGTATGTGATGCAGCAACCAACTAAATGGGAAGAATATCTACACTTGGTTTAATTTGCCTACAATAATGGTTACCATGAGTCTCTTAAGATGAGCCCCTTTGAAGCTTTGTATGGGCGACAGTGTCGTACTCCCATCAATTGGAGCAGCCCCGAAACCAAGTTGATGCTTGGAGCAGCCCCGAAACCAAGTTGATGCTTGGACCAGAGATGTTGGCTGAGATGGAATTAGAAGTAAGAAATATTAGAAAAAATCTGAAAGTGGCTCAATATCAGCAGAAGGTAAATGCATATAAGAAGAGAACTTATCGGGAATTTTAAGTAGGTGATCATGTATATGTATGGATTAAACCAAAGAATAGCACACTAAGGTGGACCTCTTGTGCCAAGTTGGTTCCCAGGTTCTGTGGACCTTTCCAGATATTGGAGAGGGTGGGACCTGTGGCTCACCGATTGGTTTTACCCAACCATATTCGAGTGCACAATGTGTTTCATGAATCCTTACTAAAACGATATGTACATGACCCAAAGCATGTAATCCAATGGGAAAGAATTTAGGTAGAGTAATATTAAAAAAAATCTTATCTTAAAATACTAAGTTTTATGAGAATTTAATTCGAGTTTTGTTGAATGCAAGTCGAACCAGACAGAGAATTTATGGTCGAATCTCAATGTATACTTGATCGGAGAGAAATCATGCTTCGGAGATGAGCCATCACCTAGGTTAAAGTGCAGTGGAAGCACTTCAGCTCAGACGAGGCTACCTAGGAAGATGAAGGATTTGTTCGTGAGGCTTATCCAGAATTGTTTGCTAAGCTAGAGTGAAACACCGAGGACGGTGTTTATTTCCAAGGGGAAGTTGTGACAACTAGCTTAAGTGCTAATTGGTTGTTATGTTAATTTATTTTTAAAGAGACTAAAACATTTATTTATTTTGAGAAAAAAATTACGTGATGAACATAAATTAATTATGTTTTTTTGAAAGAAAATTTAATTATGGAATAGTGGTTCCATAAAAAGTTAAAATATTGACGATAAAATTATTCCAAGAACTCAGAAGTGGTTGAACAGAAAACAATTAATACAAATACCTTTCCCCTGGGGATAAAAGTATATCCCAGTGAGCTAAAGGGGTTATGTTCTATAACTAAGGATAGAAAGGGAGAGAGTGGAGATTTCCTGAGCTAGTAGTGAGCAGTGGAAAGCACTCAGCGTTCCCGAATCTTGGAAAAGAAAAGTACTGGACCAAGGGTCTTTAGGTATCTTCTGGAAATTCTGTCAACCTACTCGACTTAGTGTGGAGCATGGGGGGAGATGAGGATGTAATCGCCTCTCTCATGGTAGGGAGGACATCATCAGCTAGTTTTGAAGCAAGATAAGTAAAAAAAACTGCAGAAATATTAAAGTACTAATATACTGTGTAGACAGGGATATTATTCATTTCAGTTCTTGTTTTATAAAAATTAGGGAAAGAAGGTTCTCATTTAGAAATGATGTTAATTTATTTATTTTTTACTTTTCTTATGCACTCGAGAAGATTACGGTAGGAACTGATAAAAGTACATGAACTGTGTAGAGATGTAGTGCTGAAGTTATTACTATCTTACATAAAAGAAAATAGTATTTACAATATCATTTAGAGCATGAAACTACAATAAACCTCTACTGTAAATTTAACCCAGAGAACCGTTAGTTCAAGGTCCGTGGCCGAAACCTGGACCCTAAACTGGTCGTTGTCTAATGACCTATGATATACTCAGACAACTAGAGTTGTGGGAAGCAACTTTGTGATATGGATGGTCCGGACATTCCCTTATACTGTAGATTAAAACAGACTTGACGGTTATAAAATCATTTATTGAAAAAAAGATAAAACTGCTGTCGAAAAACAGGAATATCCTTATGCATGCAGCCCGAAAGAATAGGCGCAGAGGACAACACAGAACCTATAGCTGATATGGAATATAATCAGTGACGTTATATATACAGTTCTGAAACTAAAAACTATGAAGAGTCACGCAAATGACGAAGTTACCAAATAACTTAGCCATAATTGATATGAAGTCTTTTGAGGGGAGCTATATTTTATAAATATATTTCCACAAAAGAAGAATTTTACAGTCTACAACTTCTCGAAAAAGAGAAATGAAGAGAAAGCCATATATATATAGGCAAAACAGAACAGTTCACTGTAACCATTTGAACTTCTTATAAACCCGGTCATCAGAGGAATCGATTAACACTCTAGATATAGAAATATACAATAGAGCACGTAGCTGATCATTAGGGCGAAGCCCTTAAATAGAAACAAAGAAAGTAAGCGGAATAATGGCGTCTGGAGCCTTAAAAGGGCTAACTGTCAAAACCCTTAAAAATTACATATCACCGAAAAACAGGAATGGAGACATCTACTCCATAACAACCAATCCCTCGCGGAAAGAGATGAAAATACCTGTTAAAAAGAATTAGCAGCGATGGTTCAAAAGTCAGAGACACTTAGAACAAAAGCCCAATACAAATTCGGGAATCCTGTCCAGATGAGCAAGGTATGAATTACCTACATCAAAAGGATGAAATTGTAACAAATTAGTACATGAAACCATTTAAATCCATAATGAAATGTAAATACTGAAGATAGACAGAGGGGAACAAGCCATTATTACCTGGTCTGGAACCCACGACAATCCGAAGTTGTAACCCTGTAACAGAGGAGGTTACGAGAGGGTTAGGAGGATCTCAAAGAAAGAATATTAACTCAAAAATAGAAATGTAACCCGTAGATAACGATAAGTCATGGTAAACCCTGCGCTTAGAGAATAAGGTTCACTTGCATTTGGAGAACAAAAGCCACATCTGCGGAGAGAGAAGCTCACAAGCCTTGGCACATATACTTCAAACTTGGAGGAATTATTCCCAAACCAAAATAGTTTGCCACAAACGATGAATGCTTTGTGGACGACAGAGAACCACCGTTGCATCCCGTGACAAACCCAAGCGAAGAGAGTTAAAACAATTCAACGAAGAATACTCTGAAATCACTGCAAAAGGTGAAACCCCCACATCTACAATGCGAGACCATGATTACCTTTTTGACACACACCATGACAAGACAAGGCTGGAGCTCGAGGAGCGTATGTTGCATGACAGAGCAAGCTCACAGCGGAATTGCAAAGGAGACGCCGACAAAATAAAGGAATTGCAAAATGAAAAAGCAGTTAGGGTTTCGAGGGGGAGGTCAATACCCTAAACGGGTACCGCAAAAATCTCTACCATAAATCTTGCAACCCTAAATTTGACGGCCATATTCTACACAAGTGTCAATTGTGCAACACCAAAACCCATGCAAGTGATACAACTCATAAATCTCCAATTTTAATGAATAGCATACAGTAAATAATACAACCCGAGGAAAATCATAAAGGTCATCATCGTAATTCGAGCATGTCCCTTCGTAGTTTAATAACCTATGATATGAATGCCAATGTAATATTTGCCAACACAGATTTCACTATATAATTGCCGACACAACCATTGCACGACCAAACTAAATTAACAGTTGATATAACATGCCGAATAGATAATAGTTAGTCCATAGTATATTATATGTATAGTTCCACGTGTAGAATGTGTGAAGGAGTTTTAAATAATCAAGGTGGTAACGCACGTAATCACCATAGCTAACAAATATATATGTGTGTGTTCAAAAGCTAAGATTAACGATGTAAAAGTAATTGTTTTTTATATGTGTGTTCAAGCTAGGATTAACGATGTAAAAGTAATTGTTTTTTATGTTGTGCTGGTGTGTACGTTACATATCTATAAAAATTATAATTATGGTCATTTCCCATGAAATAGGTGTAGTGCACCGGGAGGAACAGTTCAAGTATATGCACAAGAAGTACATACCAAGGAGAAGTTGAACAAAATCTACACAAAAATGCTGGGTCAAGGCAAGCGTTAGAAGGAGGAAAAACAAATGCAGAACAACATGAGTGAGCACACGGAAACGACGAGGAAATATATAAAAATAATGATTTATTTATAAATAATTAATATAAAGAAGTTTATTCCATTTTTTTAATTTTTTATAAAAAAAAATTTATTAATTTACATTTTTTGGTTTGATTTTTTTTACACAATTTATTTTTAAAAAATTCAAATAACATTGTGAAAATCTACATATTCATATTAAAATTTTCTAAAAAAATTTGTAGAATTGTGAGAAAATTTTGTTATCATTTGAGTTTAGTTTAAGCTTCTTCTTTTTTATAAGGTTTTGTTTTCATTTGTTATTTTTGGAAAATATATTAACATGGATATTTTAAAAATGGAATAAAACATTAAACATATCATAAAATTTTATGGTAAAAAAAATTCATCATTTATATAAAAATATAACTTTAAATTATTTTTCTCAATAAAAAATTAATTAAATTTGTCTATTTATTAATTTACTTCCAAAATTTTATATAAAAAAGAACTTCAAGAACATATTATCATTACTCATTTCCCTTTTTAGATTATAAATTATTTTTTTATTATAAGTTTTTTCCTTAATACAATTTTTTGAGTTGTAGAATAAAATTTACTAAATTTGAAAAGGCAATGGTGGTACAATTTTAATATTGTTAAATATGTCTAGGTTATGAGTTGTTAATTTCTCTACTTTTGTTTGAGGATGATGATGAGTTCAACTTTCAATGTTAAATGTTTCTAGGTCATAGGTTGCTAGTTTTGTTCAAGTCTAAGTACTATTAACTCCATAAGAGGAAGACTTGTAATTTTGAGGAAGACTTGTAATTTTGAAGAGAGTTTGGAGCCTTATTTCTAGGTCATAGGTTGCTAGTTTTGTTCCATAAGTCTAAGTACTACTAACTCCATAAGGGGAAGACTTTTAATTTTGAAGAGAGTTTGGAGCCTTACTTGGAAATTTTTCAATCAATTTTTTGAGCTGAGTATCACAATCCAATGAATCTTAGATTAATTTAGTTGATCAAATATGTAAATAAATATTAATTAATTCATAATGTTAAGGGTGTTATGTCCACGGAGGTAAATGAAAAAAGTAATTACTTTGGAAATTAGAAAGTGTAATAGTAATTAATGTATTTAATGTAATAATAATTAAAAAAATGTCTCTAAATCTTGTCAAATGCCTCTAAATTTTGGGTTGTTAATTTCTTTATTTATAAAAAAACCATTTAGTTTAAGTATTACTAACTCCATAAGGAGAATTTCGTGTGGTCTTGGTTAAACGGTGATGAAACGAGATGTTATAGCACTCATCCACCACTCATCACACGTTCAATTCTCTTCCCCGATATGGTGATGTATCTGGACATAACCAAAAATTCCAACTCATAACCAAAAATTAATTTCAACATAAAAAACATCTCCAGAAAGTTCAATCTCCCATATTATCATAATTAACTATACCAATAATTATATGCCTACAAATAACAACTATATTTAATTTTAAATATAAAGCTATTTACTATCCTTAATTGTAATTTAAATTCTTAAATAAAATAAATAATATGATCATTTCATATATATATATATATATATATATATATATATATATATTGATGAAATTAAATATTCTAAAAATTTAATCTTTTCCAATTCGTCATTTAAAATAGTTAAGGACATAATCATTTAAAATGAATTCAACTTGAATTTTTCCTTTGAATTTCTTAAATCTAAGAAAAATTATAAATTTAGATTAATGAAATTTTATATTTAGCAAAATTTCATATTTTAAATTAAAAATGGATAAATAAAAATTGTAAAAAATAGATGGTAATTTTCAAATATTTTGGATTAAGATACCATTATACTATGTCAATATTTTATATTTGTCATCTCATTCAAAATTAGATTTTAAAGATATTATATTAAAATAATCTTCTAAATTTGCAAAACATTTACTTTATGATAATATCTAACTTTTATATGGTTGTGATGAAAAATTAACACCATTCACTCTGCATACTTTACGACACATTTTTTGTTAATAAAAATAACCATGAATTTCTTTATTGGACTTTGAAAAAAATATAGAACCTTAGAGGAAAAGGAATTTTAGTCAAATATTAAATCTTGGTTTTTCAATATAATATTTTTTTAAAATTCCACCCTAAATCATTTTTATGGTGTTGCATCTCAAATTTAAACGTGGTTGTGCATCTCAAATTTAAATATGGGCTACTAGCATGGCATTAGTATGAGAGTATGGACTTATTTAGTATTCAACAACCCTAGCAGAGCACCCCTAGTTCAATCCCCTTGCATCTCAAATTTAAACACCAATTACTTGTATCATATCAGTATCAAACTATAGACTTATTTAATATTCAAAAAACCTGGAAAAGAATCCCTTAATTTAATCCAAAAATAAAATTTTTAATATAAATTTAATATTTATTAATAATTAATATTATATTAATTATTAAACATATTGTTTTCTAATAACTTAAAAAGAATAAAAATAAGAATTTTTAATGAAGGAATTTTTATAGTAAAGTAAAACTAAGTTTCAATTTATTATTATTTTGCAAATTCAATTTATGAATCTTTGTATAAATGAACAAAATTTTTAATAAAAAAAGTTTTATGATTTAAATTCTTGTCAATTTTATGAAATTATAATTTTGGACAATTGTTTCATTAAATTTTAGTGTGATAGTTATAGGTCATTATTGATTCTAGAAATAAAAAAGAATTAACCTACTTATATAGGGATTAGGAATTCTAATAATCAAGTTTAGGCCTATGTATTATTATAAGATTTGTGCATGGCTTTAAAATAAAAAATTAGACCTCTTACAATTGTGGGAGACTAAAGCACAATAATAAATTCAATGACCATGAAATCGCCCTAGTTACTTACAAGCTTGCTTCCATATTGGCTTGAGTTCAACATAAGGTTAGTAACTTTCAAAGATTCTCTTTATATCGAATCTTATGGGAAAACAATAAATCGTAAAGCTCTCTTACAAAGGAAACCACTGCTTAAAAAGTGGGGCAACTAAGAATTAATGGTTCAACAAATCACTAAACCATATCATAATCAAAATTTCATGAATGCAATGGTAAATATCATCACATTAAAAATACACATGTCGTTTACTTGTCTCATTTCTAATGTGATGCAATTAATTTGAAGAGACTATAGCTACCAGCTTGCATGCTTGAGCTCATGGTGAAAAATAGATTTGAATCTTTGGATGGAATATATCATAAGCAAGGGGGGATATTGGAAACTAAAGCGAGGAATTATAGGGATGTGGAAATCTATTTCATTCAGTGGGTCACTATTTTTTATAGGATGATAACAATCACTCATGGTTGTTGAACTTACCGTTTGAAAGAGATTTAATGGGTTTTTTTTGTTTTGGGTTCCGTTTTGTAGGGGAGCTTTTACTCTATCAACTTTTTCTTGAAGTGGATCTTGGTTACCCTACTCTAAATTATTTTAGATTGATTACTTTAAATAACACTCAAATTGTGTGGATTTTCTCTTTGGCATTTTTGAATTTGCATTGAAAGCTATCAAAGTTTTTTGTACACAAAATTTGTCAATTTAAGGGAGCTTTAGTGGAAAATTTTGTTCATTTGATGGTTAACCCTATTTTAGGCATTGAGCTTGTTCTTCAACCTTGGCATTGTGTTTTTTTGGTTAGTAGGGATTTCAGTTTTGAACTCTTTGTTGTAAATTAAGGGAAGTCCTTGTACTGGTTATATGGATTGTTGGTCTATCTAGCTTCAATTTTTGGCTCTAGTCTAGTATTTTGGTTTAGTTTAACACTTTTGGATTTTAGGGAACTATAAGAAATCAAGAGAATTATTTTCCTCCCATGCATAATTGATATAGTGTAATTAAACTTCAATATTTTAGATCAACTCGAAATTCCATGACAATGAACATTAATCTATTTCTCAATTTGCATCTTTTATGGGTACATTGGCCTACAACAAAATCAGGAAATTGTCAACCTCAAATTGTCAACATTGAGGTTGACATCTCTCTCTATATGTATAATCAATGGTATCCAACTAATGAAACATTTTTTTTAATGTTATTAGAAACCTAAATATTTCCTATGAAATTTATAGTTGTGGAGATTATTAAAAATTTACAGAAATTATATATATAATTTTATACTCAAACAACTATTTATTTTGCTTGAAATTTTTAAGTAAATAATATGAAATAATTATGTTATCTAACATAACTATAACTTTTTGATAATATAAATTCCCCATTTTCAATTAAAAATTAAAATTAAAATTAAATTTAAAAAATTAAAAAATAAATAAATTGTTTACTTATTAAATTAATCTAATATACTATTTTATTATTAAAAGAAACAACTTAACAAATTCATTCTCATTTTTATATTTTTCTTTTTTTCTTTTTCCAAATCATATATATTTTTATAAAAATAATAATTATAAAAAATATCTAAAAAAATTTATTAATTTTTTAAACTTTTTTGTTTGATATTTTAAATTTTTTTACACAATTTATTTTTACAAAATTTAAATAACATTCCAAATAATGGTGAAAAATTACAGATTTATATTAAAATTTTCTACTTAAAAAATATATTTAGATTTATTAATTGTGAGAAAAAATTATTATCATTTTAGTTTTGTCCCACTTTTTTTTATTATGAAGTTTTGTTTTGATTTGTTAGCTAGCATGTTCTTTTTGAGGCGGCGGTTTATTGGAATGGGAAACGGGGAAATAGTGAAGTGACCGAGCGAGGTAGCAGCGGGAGTGCAAAGACCAGGACCTTGCTTGTAATGCGGAACGGGAAGTCTTTTGTTGGTTTTTTGGAAAATATATTAATATAGATCTTTTAAAAATGGAATAAAAGATCAGATTATAAATTATTTTTATTTTGTGGGTTTAGATTATATGTGTTTTTTTTTGGCTTTGATTATAAATTATCTTTTTTATTGGAAGTTTTTTTCTTTAATACAAAATTTTGATTTCTCAAATAAAATTTATTAAATTTGAGAAGGGGTTTACTTTAATGGTGATTCATAAAGAGTATAATTTTAATATTTTTAAATATGTTTAGATCATGGGTTGTTAATTTCTTTTTTGTTTGAGGATGACTATGAGGTAAATTATAAATCTTATAAAATATTTCTAGGTTAATGGGTGTAGGAGTAGCGTTCGGATCATTGTAAATTGTTGTTGCTTGCATGTTCAAAGAGCTCGAGTGAAGCGTGGTGGTGACTCAGTGAGGTAGTCTCAAGATCTGTGTATGTGTGAATGTAGTTGCGATTATCCCCCACTTGAAGAGATCGAGATCGATCTCTATGTGCAGTGTTTTCTATGCTACGGTTCTTTTGATGTGATCTTTTCTTAAGAACTGTTGTGAAGGATCTGCATAGGATAAACATTTGTGGTCAACATTCAACATAGAGACTCGAGCTATGATGTGAATGAGAGCTCGAAAGTTGGAGGTGAGATAAGTGGGGCGTTGTCAATATGTCTGTGTTTTTAGATCCTTCTGATGATGTTTCTTTCATGTGGTCATTTGGAGACATTGTGGGCTTGAATAGTATTTTTGAGTCAGAAGAATATTCTGACAAACAAGTTTCTATAATTGAAGAGCTACCAATGGTTCATGAAGAAGGGCATAAAAACTTGAATCATGAATCTACTACTCAAGATCTAGATGATAACGACAACCAGGATTTAGCATTGATTGCAAGAGGTAAAAATATTCAATTGTTTCTTTCTAATGCTACATTGTCTGCTGAAACTGATGATGAGACTGCTTGGTTCATAGATTTTGGTGCATCAGCTCATATGACTTGTAATAAAGAATGGTATGATAAATATTATGAGAAAACTTATGGCATACACATTGACCTAGGAGATAACAGGTCACATAAAGTCCAAGGCTATGGAGTAATAAGTGTGTACTTACCTAATGGAAAAATGAGACAGATTCATGATGTGATGTATGTTCCTGGTCTTAAAAAGAATTTGATATCTGTTTCAACTATCACTGATAATAATTTAAAAGTGGAATTTGGTAAATTGGGGTGTATTGTGAAAGATGTTCAAGATCACTATAGGGTTGTTTCCACAGGTACCAGGGTTGGTGGATTGTATAAATTGGATTTGATGATGAAGCATCATGTTGCATTGAAATCCACAACAACGTCAATAGCAGAGTTATGGCATCACAGGTATGGGCACCTAAATTACAATGATTTATTGTTGTTGCAAAGACAAACAATGGTTGAAGGTCTTCCTGTTATGAAGTGTGAACATTTACCATGTGAAGCTTGTGCACTTGGTAAGTAGCATAGAGAGGAGTTTCCCGTTCATACAGAGAAAAGACAATATGATATACTTGAATTAATTCACACTGATGTATGTGGACCTATGCAAACTAGGTTGCTTGGTGGTGCTTCCTACTTTCTTATTTTTGTTGATGACAGATCTAGATATACATGGGTCTATTTCATACGAAGAAAAAGTGATGTCTTTGAGTATTTTAAAGAATTCAGAACTTTGATTGAAAAGCAAACATACAAATACATTAAAATTCTCAGGTCAGATCAGGGTGGTGAATATAAATCAGGAGCGTTTAACAAGTATTGTAAATTTCATGGGATCCAACAACAGTTCACAGTACCTCATACTCCTCAGCAAAATGGTGTTGTTGAGAGATGGAATAGAACAATGGTGGAGTGTGCTCGCAGTATGTTTCGGGGTAAAAACATTTCTAATGGTTTCTAGGCAGAAGCCATTAATACTGTTGTTTATTTGAAGAATCGAAGTCCCACTAAGAAATTAGCTTTTCAAACTCCTTTTGAGATTCTTTATGGTCATAAACCTGATGTCAGTCAGTTAAGAGTATTTGGATGTACTGCCTTTGCACATATGCGTAAGGATAACAGAATAAAGCTTGATGCAAATTCAATCAAGTGTGTTTTTATTGGGTATTGTACAGATCAGAAAGCATATAAACTGTTTGCAAGTCGAGATGTGGTATTTCATGAGAATGCTGATAAAAGTGATACAATGAATGATGCTTGGCATATATCTAATGATGATCATGTCAAAATTGATACTTTGGTTAAACAGGAATAGGAACAGGTACAGGTATAGGTTCAAGATCAGAATGATAGCAGCATGAGCACATCCAGCAGCAGTGATTCATCATGAGAGGAAGATTCACCTCAAAGCAGGAGAATCATGGATGGAACTCCAACAGGTATTGTAGAACCAAGAAGGTAAACCCGACAAACCCAGCTTCCTGCAAGGTATAGAGATTATGCCTTGATTTCTAATATCATGAATGTTGTAGAACCAGTTGATTATGAACAAGCTAAAGATCATGAACAATGGATAAATGCTATGAATGATGAATATGACTCTCTTATGAAAAATCAAACATGGGAATTAGTTGTGTTGGTGTCATGTGTTTTGATAGTTTGGAAAATCAAAAGACAAGGCAACATCAGAACCAATCTTTAGAGTCCCAGGATCTAGTCCTCCTGTTCTCAGAGAGGGATATCTTGAATATTTGCTTGCAAAGGTTTATCTTGTGTGCTTAGAATATGGATTTTAGACTAGTTATTAAGTGCAAGTGTTTGTTTGTTTGGTTGGTTGGATTGATACAACAGAACATGAAAGGCCTAGGAAAGATATATAGAAAGGAGAACATCTGGTTCATTGGGAAATGGAGTCAAGAAGAGGTCATAACATACTCATCAATGGATATGGGATATCAGAGGGAAAATCTAACTTGGTCGCATGATCCTTTGGTTTTGGAATGAGATGGACATCAATGATTTGGGAAGATAAATTTGAGTCTCAACGAAGGGAACTTGAAAACATAAATTGAACAATAAATAAATATTTGATAGACAGGGCTAACCATAAATTCTACAAACATTCTTAAAGCAAATAATGACTTCAAGACAACTTTCAAAATGAAATCTAAGATTCGGGGAACACCCTATTTCCTCAAAGATTTTATTTTAAATGACTTAGAAAACATAAAAGATTCACTGATAATTGCAGTCATAGAAGAGGGAACACCTAACACATATATGATCACAACTATAAAAGACCTTTAAGGCAACTGTTTAAGCAAGGATAAAGGGAAAGATCAGAACATACCTCCTTGGTTCACTATAAATAGAAATACTTCAAAGGGAGACTTCATTAACAGTCTTTAAGTGGCAACAGACAAGCAGAGAAAACCATAAGTCATGCTGAAACCAATTGTTCGAACTATTAAGAAAATAAACAAGCATGCGGACTAAGGAGAGAGATTAAAGACTCTAAAATACCTCAACAGAAGAAAACATGAAACAGGGAAGGATGAACAGGTCTAAGGTGCTTCGAGGAGTCATTTCTTAGCCTAAAAATTTCAATATACTGTAGTAAGAAATCATGGAACAGAATGAAAATAGGGGAAAACATTAAACAATTTAGAATACTTCACCAACAGCCAAGCTCATGGATCCAATGATAGAGCCTTCTCAGGAACAAGCATGCAACAACATCATCAAGGCTTCCAAGACTTCAGTTTCTTTTTCAACTTCAACAGACTATGTATTATTTCAGAGAGTTTCAGTATTACAACTAGTGATCAACCAACCAAGCAACCAACCAAAATTTTCTCTTCTTCTACAGCAGTATTTATAGAAGGATGAGGAGGTGGGACAAGATAAAAGATCTCCCAAGATAATTAATACAAATTAATGACTTCTCGGCCTTTGAGGGGCTCGATGAAGAATTTTACAGATGTTCTGTCTGTATTAACTGTTTTACACTTAAGATTAAGCTCGGTGGGAGCTTTTGTTGACTTTTGAGGCTCTGTGTCATGTTGGAGTAACTCCGCAGATATTTTTTGCATTAAGTTCCTTGCAGAAGTAACTCTCTAGCTGCGCTGAGGCGAATATCTTCGTTTGATCTATAACTTCAGCCTCTGTTTGAATGCTTTTAAGACACAGGTGGCACTGTGGTAGCTAGGAGGAATCAATTTGCCTCAGATGTGGCGGTGGAGGCTTTTCTGTCTGATAAATATTTTTGAGTTTCCTTTAATCCTATTTTAATTTGGAGGATTAGACTTTTGATAATCAATCTTAGCCGTAATCCATCCAAAATGGTCTTCAATCTTCTATTTCTGCTATGGCAGGTCTTCGACACTGATACTCTTTTGTTTTATTCATTTTTCTGTGTCTTGTTGATGTGCAGGGCCGCACAGGGCTCATGTGGCATCAATGCCTATGAACCATTGACGAAACATGGAGCAGAGCCCCGTGAATGGTTCCCTTTGATAAATCAAAGGTGAGGGAATCATCATTCCCGGCCTTCGAATTTCTCGTTAATATGACGGAACAAACCATTCAAACCTGGAAAATACGAAAAGAATTAAAAAATCCTGCGTTTATGGGTTTAACTGCTGCAGAGGATGTGGGGAGGAGCGTAGCCGTTGGATGGCAGCATCCAACAGTGGAGATCAGCTAGGAGAAAGCAAAAAGGAGAGGGGAGGGAAGAATAAGATGGAATGATCTAGGACCGTCCGATCTGGACACGTGGACTGTCCAGATCCAATCGGAGGATCGAAATCAGGGGCAAAACTTAAATGGCGCCAATGTACAGGGAAACGCCGATGCGATTAAGCGCTGGTCGTCGATCTGCAGATCAGATCGACGGTGGAGAGTGAATCGGAGGGGTTAAAAGGGCGGAGGAAGGGTTAATAATCAGAGCGATTTTGGGCCGTTAAATGAGATCAAACGGACGATCCGGATGTAATCAGAGACATTCAATCAGCGGGGAAAGAAATGGCACAGCGCTGAAAACTCGCGATGCGATTGAGCGATGACCATTGATCTCAGGATCAGATCAACGGTGGGTAATCAATCGGAGGGATGGCCGATCGGGGGAACAAACAAATGTACCAAATGAAAAAAGGCGATGTGATGTAACACGAGCCATTAGATCGGCTTTAGATCAACGATCAATATCGTTTCAACTTTGCACCGGCGAAAACCCTTATGATATATGAAAACCCAAAGTTTTAATACTTTCAGGGTGGGATATATATTTATGGTGTGGTCTGGCGCCCGACTGCGGGGCCTTTAGTTATATGGAACATGATAGGCCCGGAGCTTTTCATAACAAAGGGCCAATCGCAATCGGAGTCTCGGGCTAGGTCTCTTCAATCTAACCATTGATCTTTTCCGATGCGATAAGCGCTTCAGCCTTTGCGCTTGGTTTTACAAAGAAAACAAAGGACCGGGGTTTATAGATATGGGACCTAATTGCATCGGAAGTTTTGATGCGGTTTTTCAATCAACCCATTTGAAACTTGCGACGCGATAAGCGCTTTGTGGGCCTAACACCTGGTTCTAGGGTGCGGGCATATGGAGGGGAAGTGGTTAGGACTTAGCCCAAGGGGGCTTAAGTCTGTAATACAAAAATGGTTTTTTTATAGATTTTCAATGGTTTTCAAAGGATTTTGAGGGCTTCGGTAAGGTTAAAAAATGAGTTCTTAACCTTGTAAAAATTATTTTCATGAATGGAAGAAGAGGAATCATGAAAATAGAGTAGTTTTATGGAGAAAAATGGGAGAAAAATGAATGTTAGTTTTGAGTGGAGGAAGGGGAAAAAATGATGATTTTGCAGCAGTATTTTCACTTATGGAAACAACAGAAATTCTGAAAAAAAGGGAACAACAGTGAAGATTTGGGTAGAGGCATGAGGCCTTCAAGAGTCTTCAAGAGCCAACACTTTTTTGTAATAAAATTTTTTCCTTGAAGGCTCCAAAAATGATTTAGCCACCTTTTGGTATAAAAAATTTATAGGTGGCTAACAAGTTGAACTCCCTGAAAACAAAGTTTCAATTGGAAGCAAATGGTTGTATAAATCTAAATTTAAAGAAGATGGTAACATTGATAAATTTAAGGCGAGATTATTTGCAAAAGGATATGCTCAACCAGAGGGAATTGATTATGAAGATACCTTTGCACCAGTAGCTAAATTGAATACAATTAGAGTACTGATTTCCTTAGCTACAAAACATAATTGGAATATACATCAATTGGATGTCAAATCTACTTTTCTGATTGGAGATTTAAAGGAAGAAGTTTATCTGGTTCAACCTGAAGGGTTTGTCAAACAGGGACAGGAGCATCTAGTATGCAGGTTAAGAAAAGCCTTATATGGTTTGAAACAGGCGCTGAGATCATGGTATGTAAAGATTGATACCTTCTTTCATCAGAATGGGTTTGTGAAAAGCAAAAATGATCCTAACCTGTATGTTAAGAAAGATGAAGAAGGAAATGTTGCTTTAATATATTTATATGTGGATGATCTCATTATCACAGGCAGTGCTTACAACTTAATTGAAGAAATTAAAATTCAGTTGTTTCAAGAATTTGAAATGAAAGATTTGGGTGAATTGCATTACTGTTTATGAATTTAGGTATGGAGAGAGACTGGTAAAACATTGATCACTCAAAGTAAATACACAAAGGAAATTCTTAAAAAGTTCAAAATGAGTGATTGCAAAGCTATGTCAACTCCCTTAGAACAAAATGCAAAGTTGTACAAAGAAGATGGACTAAAAAGGCAAATGGAACTTTATATCGTTAGTTGGTGGGAAGTCTAAACTATCTCACCACTACCAGAACAGACATTGCATACTCAATCAGTATCCTTAATCAGTTTATGGCTAAGCCTTCAGGAAATCACTGGAACGCTACAAAGAAAGTTCTCCGATACTTAAAAGGAACAATCAATTTAGGTATTATGTATACTGATGAATCTGATGTTGCACTGACAAGTTTTTCTGATTCAGATTGGGCAGGAAATCCTGATGACAGGTGATCTACCTCTGGCTATGCATTTCATATAGGATTAGGGGTTGTGTCATGGAGTACAAATCTAAGTACAAATATTTGACCAATGTCACCTGTGAAGCTGTTTGGTTGCAAAGAATTCTTGAAGATCTTGAAGAGAAGCAAAGTGGTTCAGCATGCTTAAATTGTGATAATCAAAGTGCTATCAAATTAACACACAATCCAATATATCATGCCAGATCAAAACACATTGAGCTGCAATACCACTTTATACGAGAGAAGATTGAACCAAATGAAATTGATTTAGTATTTTGTAATACCAAGGATAATATGGCTGATATCTTTACCAAGCCTCACTCAAGTTTGAAGTTTTTAGAAGTAAATTAGGTGTTGTAGAAAATACATTTATCCATTAAGGGAGGATGTGAGAATAATATAGAATAATGTAGAAATAGGAGTGGTTATGGTTTGTTGAACGAGAGTTTTATAATTAGAGTTTAGTTCCACCAGTTCAGGATTGTTGCCTTAAACTTAGGAAGATTAGGTGAATGCCTAAGCTATAAAAATGTAATGTCATCATTGAGCTATATATATGTTTTGTGTGAGCTCTGTCTAACGATTGTGTGTGTTGCATTTGTTTTATTTAATTAATTTGCAGTTATATAAATTATTGTAAAAAAAAAAATGTGAAATTCTAAAATACCTATATAACATTTGATATTGACACTTTTTATTTGATTTAAAGAAAATCATACATCTAAATAACAAGTTGGCGAAAATGATACTTTTTAATGACACTTTTTATTTGATTTAAAGAAAATCATACATCTAAATAACAAGTTGGCGAAGATGATACTTTTTGTCTTCATGTTTTCACAAGCTCTACTCATAACCAAAAAGCAATCTCAACATAAATAACATATGCAAAAAAATCACTCTTATACTATCTAGGTGACCATATGATTTTTTATATGTCTACAACTAACAACTATCTTTGAATCTTAATTACTATCTTGAATTATAATTTAAATTTTTATATAAAATAAATACATAAATAATATTATTATTTCTTGTAATTTAAATTTAAAAAAAAAATAAAAAAAAAAAAATATATATATATATATATATATATATATATATATATATATATATATATATATATATTTATCTTTTTCAGTCCATTATTGCATCATTTAAAATGAATTAAACTTGAATTAAATTTGGATTAATAAAAATTTGATACTTTTAAATTAAAAATGAATAAATACAAAATTTGAAAAATAGAATGGCAACTTTCAAATATTTTGGATGACAATTGACAATTCAATTATACTGGGTCAATATTTTATATTTACGGTTCCATCTCATTCAAAATTAGATGATAGGGGATATTATATTAAAATAATTTTTTAAATTGACAAAACCTTTAATTTATGATAATAATCATAAATTAATAAACAGATTTAACTTTTATATGTTGTCATGAAAAATTATCGCCCTCCACTCTAGATACTTTTGGGCACATTTCTTTTTTGAAGAACAATGAATTTTTTTAATTAAATTATCGCCCTCCCCCATAGATACCTTATGACAAATTTCATGTTAATAAAAAGAACCATGAATTTCTTTAATTATCGCCCTCCACTCTGCATACTTTATGACACATTTCTTGTTAATAAAAAAAACCATGAATTTCTTTAATTATCGCCCTCCACTCTGCATACTTTATGACACATTTCTTGTTAATAAAAAAACCATGAAATTTTTAGTGGAAAATCAAGTGATTGGTAGGAAAAAACTATGAACCTGAGAGGAAAAGGAATTATAAAGACTTTAACGTTTGTAACAAAATTCGACCCTAAATCATTCATTTACATGGCCTTGAATCTCAAATTTAAACACAGGCTACTTGCATGACATACCAAGCAAGCTTTTGAACTCGAATCATTACATTTAAATCCAAGTCATTTACATAGCATCAGCTCACATTTAAGCCTGTTCCGTTCAGGTTTTCCATGGCATCCGAACCCGGATTTGAACCTGGTATTCCAACCCGGATTTTGAACCTCGGTCGTTTACATAATTCCCGGCCCACAGCCGGACCGACAAGCTGTTTCAAAATGGCTGTCTTATTAATATAATATACACTGTTTTACATAATATTTACTGGCGATGAGTTTAATGTCTTAAAGGTTTTAGAAATTCAGCCAGTCCGGGCCGTGATGTTGCTGCTCCTCCGCCGCCATCAGATATCGATACATGTCGAGCTGGTCATGGAAATCATTTGAATACAGGGCTTGTAGATTCTCCTCTTCGTTCGACTCTTGATCTGTCTTGCAGACCGCCGCTTGGACATTGCGGGAAGGAGATGACAGCAAAAGCTTTCGGTTGGAATCGGCATCGCTGCAGAAGCTTGGGCTCGTGCTCTGCATTTCTTCGGTAGTAGTCGTCGTCGTCTTCTGCAGACCGTTTTCTTCTTCGCTTTTGGATGAAATTAATGTCTTTTGATCCCTTTTTTTTTCACCTTTAGCAGCCACGACCTCTTGCGTCAATCTTGCCACCTGCAAGAGGGATTATTAAAATTAAAATTTTATGAATCCGTAAACGCCGATTCTCTGAAAATGTGTTTTCTTGAATCTTGTACTAATTTTAGCATTTGATAATTCTAGGTTTTAGAAATCGGTAATGTTTCTTTAAACAAAAATCTTTCAGAAATTTCTTTAAAAATTTCTTTCAAAAATCGACAAATTCTACATTTAAAAATTTCGTTCAAAAATCCACAACTTTTACATTCAGAATATTCAGATTCACAAAGTTAATACAGATTTTCTAAAAATCCAGAATCACAAAATTTTATGCATAAATTTATGTAATTTTAGCTTTGGGACTCTAAATCCCTCATCTTGAATATGTTTCTTTGAATTTTGCAGCAATTTCAAAATATTCAGCATGAATATGCCTTCAACATTGATTTTTGCAGCAATTCAAAATATTCAGCATGAATATGCTTTCATCATTGAATTTTGCAGCAATTCAAAATATTAAGCATGCACATGTTTGCTTCGAATTTTATAGCATTTTTTGCTTTCCGACTGTAGATTGACAGATGCATCTTGTTCATATTTTACCTGAGCAAATATCCCTCTTTTCTCGTCCTGTAAGAACTTTCGGTTCTCCACTTCAGTTTAATGCAAGCTAGTTCTTTGAAAGGAGCATTTTACAGCAAATTTACATGAACGGCTTTTACCTTCTGTTTCAGCAGTTTTGCTGCTCATATATTCACAAATTTTCAACATACAGATGTTTTTTTCTTAATTCTTTCGAATCCTGTAGCTATTTCACATTCTGGACTTAGGTTTTGACGAACTTTCTATAGAAGTTAAACACAAATCCGACCTAACAATTATTCACTCAAGCATTTTGTAATAGTTCATCCTCGCTTCGACCTTAGAATCAACATTTTTTCCAATCAAAATTCACGCTTGCTCAACGTAAACAGTTTGCATTATAGTCCTTCGTAACTTGAAAGAAACAAAGTTAATCTGCCAGAATTTTACCTGCTCTACACTTCTTTTACTTGTTTAACCTGAACTTCGACTTTGAATTAACCTTTATTTTCTCAGACTATTCACGATCTTATCAGTCTCTCCCAAGGAAACATTTGCATTCTAATTATTATTCCTACATATATTCAATTAGTTTACAGGAACGGAACTTCAAGTTCTTGCAATTAAGATTTTCTTTTTCAGAATATTCACTTAGTTTACAGGAACAGGACTTAAAGTTCTTGGAATCAAGATTTTCTTTTTCAGAATATTCAGAACTCTTTATTCTGTCGATTACAGCTGCTCTTATTAAAATCAACATTTTATTTTTTTATTTTTGTTCTTCATAATATTTGACAATTCTTTGACATCCATGTTTTTGCTTCAGAGAAACAGAGTCAATCTGCAGTGTTTTTACCTGTCCTTCGAGCTTCTTTTTCTCCGCCACAACTTCCTCGTATTGCTGCTTGAGATCATCGTAGTCCCGTTCGAGCTGCTTCGTCTTCCAGCGCGCCCGACGGTTCTGGAACCACACCGCTACCTGTCTCGGCTGGAGACCTAATTCCGCGGCGAGCTGCATCTTCCGCTCCGGTTCGAGTTTGCTCTCGGTTTCAAAGCTCGTCTCCAGCGACCTCACCTGCTGGACGCTCAGCCTCCTCTTTTTCGAATGAAGCCCTCCGCTGATCTCATCGTCATCGCACAGCCCGACCTCCTCGCTGCTGCTCGGATTATCGTACAAAACACTGCCATAGAACCCGGACCCGCTCCGATGGCCGTGACCATTCGCTGCAATTCAAAAGAAACAAGAAGAATAAAATCAGGCAGGCTAGTCAGGTATTTTTCTTGCCAATATTCAACGATCTTTTATTTCTCTGAATTATTTTGAACAATGCATTTACCATGAAACCTCCGAGAGAACAAGCCGGACTGCAGATGCAAAAATCCATTCACCGCATGCTCATTACCGGACCCGAAATTGAAGGACATGCTTATTGTGTATATCAGTGCAAATCCTCCTCTGTTTCCTAATCCACCATCAAACTTATAGCACTCTCTGTAAATCGACCTTTAATGTTATCATTAACAAAGCCGGCTCACCCGCAGCCTGGCAATGGCTATGGCCATTATCGTAATCCGGGAGGTGACTGTTTCGAATCTCGAGGCGAGTATTCGGCGTCGTTCTGTCTCCCTTTCACACACACAATGCACCAGGCTTTTAATAATTAATAATTCTTATTAAATCCAGATACCAAAGTATAAAACAATATACTGCCTGTGTCTAAATCTTCACTGAATCTCTTGAATTCGAAGCCCCATAAAAATAACTAGTTAAATATATTCGCCATGGCCGGAGTCGTTAAACTCGATTGCCTTGTTCTGCTTCTTTACGGCTTTAAGCTTTCCTGAGTGTTCCTCTGATAAAAATAGAGGAGGAGGTCCAGGCACGAGGCCCGGCCTACTGCACCATTCCCGCACTCAACCCCCACTATGGGCTTGACCGGGGCTGCGTGGGTCCCAACCACTGAATGTTAGATCCCCAGCCCCCAAATGGTCCCCCTATTAAACTCCCCCTTTTAGCACCTCCGCTATATTTAGAAAGTTATGACTAGACTGGCCTTCTCCTGCCCACCTAACGCTAGGCCATGACGGCGTCCGTTTGAAATCCCGGCCGTCAAGAGGAGGAAGACGACAAGAATTCCCAGAAAAGGCGGGCCTACCTGCTTTCTCGCTCCGTTACCAGACAGATGACGTCTTCATCCCGAGAGTCCCGACCTCGCTCTCCGTTGGTTGGAGATGCGTGCGGGGAAATTTGAGAATAGGAAATGCCTCGCCCGTGGGATCCACTCTGCTACGGTGACGCCATCCTCGTGCTCTCCACATGGGCATGATAGTGACGTCTTGTAAATTTTGAGAATATTAACGTCGATCGAGAAGGGAGCTTAAAGGGCGTTTGATAAGGTTGAATGGGTTAGTTCAATATCTGGTTATTAATCATGTTGGTATTTGATAATTTTTATGTCGAATTTCCTTTTTATTTTTCTAGAGTTACTTGTTCGTTTATTTATTAATTTACCAAGGTAAAATTTGTACAAGTTATCTTGATGTATTGCTTCGTGTCAACGTACAATGTTCTGTCATGCAGTAGATGCTGCATGGCTTGATGGTTGCGTTTGAGAATTTTTCTAATTACCAATAATACAGTAATAGTGATAATGGTGAAATAATACGGTAAAAGTGATAATGGTGATGAAGTGTTTCACGTTAATGATTCGCGCTTAACTTTCAACATATATAAACTTTTTATTTAATAAAATAATCAAATTTAACCAATGTGATATTATATGTTAAATGTTTTTAAATTAGTGTAATGAGATTTGGGACACCATATCATTTGTATATAGCATGATCCCATCCCGATGCCATGCCATGCTCCCCTCTGTCGTCTTTGTCTATGTTTCCCTACCCCTTGCACGCCCTCCTCGACTCTTTCAAAAACAAATAGTTTTGCATTATCAAGACGTGTAATGGAAGGCACCGGGGCCTAAAATTCTAGGTTTTAGGTTTGCCTTTACCAAGTCCAACAAGGATGTTAAAAAATCATGTAGTATCTCAAGGTCTTTATCCACTCGTTGGTTGGTGAGGGTGGGTTATGAAGTGGAAAACAACATAGGGTTATTTCATTTTGCATCTCGGGATAAAATAGAAAGTTTTGTGCATTAATTATTGTGTTTGTGTGGTGGCGTTGAGATCAAGCATTCTCCTTTACTTTTGGCTTTTTCATTGGAAGCATCCACTAGAGAATGATTGGACATTAACCTAATTGTAAAAATGGTCAGGGTTAAACACATTAGCAGTTAACCAATTATTTGGAGAATGATTTTGATTGGAGATAGATTGTGGCTATTATTTGGTGCTTTTGCAAGTGAACCATATCTTTATATGGATCACATAGTTCAAGTTTTCTCTTTATTTTGAATATTTTAATGTTGAATATTTTAATGTTGTGTATTTAATGGTTTTATAATTTAAGATGGTGAGAAATGTTATTTTTATTAATAATAATAATAATTATTATTATTAAAGGTTTGTAAATTTTATTATTATTATTTTTGTAAATTTTATATTTGTTTAGAAAAATTGTATGGATTATAAAAACAAATAATAAATGTTAAAATTTAATATTAATCATAATTAAAAGTATATCACTATTTATAAATATGTGAATCAAATTTGATTTATATTAAATTTAAGTATTGAAAAAAAAAATATTGTTTTCATTAATCTTCAAATAATAAGATTACCAAATATATTTGTCTTAAACACATTTACAAAGTGGGTTTAAGTTAAAATTCACATATCATTTACAATGTGTATTTCGATTAGAATTATCATCTAAAAATAAGAATAACTCAATATACTATGAAGTTATAATCCTTTTCATATGAAAATCAAAAGAAAATATTACACCTCACAAAAAATTATCATTTCACCTTTCCATAAAAAAATTGCTTACCTTTCCATAAAAAAAAGTACTTTACTACAATGATTTAGTTCAAAGATTTCAAACACTGATATCAAACCTTTATTTTACCTCCATAAAATTCACTAATCCATTGGTAATTATGATATTATGATAATATCTTTTTAAATTTAACCCAAAAAATAAAGATGAAAAAGTTAAAATTTAGATCAACTTCTGAGTTTTGAGAATGGAAAGGTTGCACTAAAGTTCTGATGTATATCTATTTTACCCTTGAAAATTCTTCCATGTTGCATTCTTAACATACAAATTCATTGCATTGCTCAAAATTCTTCCATGTTGCATTCTTAACCTACAAATTCATTGCATTGTTAGTTGAGCCATGCGTGATGACCGTACTAAAGGTAATCTGAACCAGAAACAAATACTTTTCAGTCTATTGGCCCATAAATGCACCTGGAAAGTAACTGCCCACAGTTGGATTAAAGCAAGTACACCATCCAACGGTGAGCATCTATTTCCCAGGTGCATTTATGGGCCAATAGACTAAAAAGTATTTGTTTCCGAGCCTCTGAACCATGTCGTGTTGGATTAATGTGTTATTAATCAGGCATCTTTGACTTCATTAGCAGGGTTGTCATAATATAACATTCGCTTCTTATTAGAATAGTGATGTATAACAAGTGGTTCACAGGAAGACAACTCTGTGTGCTTAACTTAGGGGTCAAGATTACATATGTTATTTGGAACTCTACACCTAACCTGCCAGCAATGGTTTACGTGACACATGTCCTTTGCCCCCAACTAAGGACCACCATGATTATGAGTTGCCACGTGGTTTACACAGTTTTAATGCTAATCATTAATAGCATTGAAACGCACAAGCAGTACTTCGATTGAAAAGTAAAGCGTAAAGCATAGATGGGCTTCAATTGGGTCTCCTCTTTCGGGGAACAATTTCATTTCTCCAATCAAATCCACGGGGAGGCTATGAAAAAATTATAAAACCACATAAGTCAAAGAGGTTTTCATTCTTTACTAATGCGAAATAGACCTCCATCATGCTCATGGAAAATTTTGCACTCCGGATCCAATGAAAGTCTCCAATCTCCTTTCGTGCTACTCGTAGCTTCTCCCTGATTTGACGAGTGTTCACTAGATCACTAGGTAAATACTTTGTTCCAATTAGGTTTGAAAAGATGACAAAAAAATCTTTGTATCCATCACGTAAAGGTTTTTAAAATTAATTCCTTACATAGTTCTAAAATTAGTTTAAAACTCTTTGTATAAGGTTTCACTAATAATTTTTTTTTTTTTAATTTCTTTGGTAGATTCCTATTTATTTCTTAAAAAAATCTAAAATTAGTTTAAAACTCTTTGTATAAGGCTTTGGTTTCACTAATATTTTTTTTTTTTTTATTATAGATTTTTATTTATATCTTATATATATTTATAAGCATACATCCAAAAAGTGTTTTGGGAGATCATATTTACCATCAAGAATAATCATAGACATCGCTAGACCAGTAGTACATAAAATTGACAAATTGAGAGTACCCTACTTCTAATACTTGAGAATTGGAGGTTATAACAAATACCATTTAATTCCTCCAATATCACTACAGCTCTGGTTCTAAGCCAAGCAAAGCCAAAAAAGAGCTACATTAATACATATATTCACCCAAAATGATAACAAAGTGCATGGTGGAATTTTTAGTCCAGAATGATAACTGGCGAAGTGGAAGAAGAGTTAGCGTGAGGAGAGGTCGTAGCTAGAGCACTGATGACCGCAAGCACCTCTTGTTGCTCATTTGATTCAGTTTTTGAATCAGAGACCACGTAACGCTCTATCTGAGTCAATCTAACCACAATGCCATCCAAGCTATAACTGATATCCCTTAATATTCACTTGATCTACTCCTCGCTTGCAAACAACTTGTAGCTGTCTACTTGCTTGTCTCAAATTACCATGCTTAGTAGAGTTTCCAATTGTCAATGTAGGCTAATAGAATGAAGGAAGTGAAGTGTTCTCTTGCGAAATTTTCCCGGGTCTAGAACCCACTTGAGGTTGTTTCCTCCCATATTTGAATCAGAATAGTAAACACGATCACCAAACTCCTTAGCCTCCAGTTGAAGAATTTCCTTATGGACCTCTAGAGGAGCTACATCAAAAAAATTGGCCATTGATTCCCATCCAAATAAACGTCGACGTCGCGTAGAAGGTGACCCAGGTGTGCCACCCCTATGACTAGGAAATATTTGTTGTGGAGCCATATAGGCAGCTGACCTGCAAGGAGAGAAAAGAGAGATTGTAGAAGACTGACCAATGTAGATGGACCAAGAAAAAGGAGGGCAGGGGCCCCAAAAAATAGGGAATGTGAACACTAAAGGAACAAAAGAGAGAAATTTACGTGGACAGAAGACAAATTTTAGAAACCCACAATAATTCCAAACTGAAACTTTTCTTAGTTTCCCATAACCCCAAACTTTACAAGCATCGTTTACTGAAAGAGCTAAAAATACTTGCAAGACTGAGTTTTTAACAATTCCATATTCTCTTTCAAAACCAAATGGAGAAGATACTTGGGTACCACACTCCACAGGCCAACACTGGGAAGTTGAATGAAATCCCGACAGGGCCAAAGTTCTGAGGAGTCATCGAGGGTAACATTACCACCAATTCAAATGACATACCAAACCTTGAATTGTGAATAAAGATCACAAAGAACAATAACACATGAAGAATAAACAAAGGAACCAAAAACAAGTTGACAAACTTAAAATGAAAGACCATACAACCAAGACATGATTGAACCTCTATGAGACTAAGATGCAACCATACAGTGACAATTTGAGGAAGATACAAAAGAAGAGAACCTCTACACCTAGTATAAACTTCTTGTATCGACCATGAATAATTCATCGATTGTTGACATGCATCAGCAACAACCTTAACATAATATTTCTGCCACCCCGGGTCCATGCCCATGCAGATATCAAAAGCCAAGGACATGAGAGGTTGAGCATGTAGAATGAGGTGAGCATCAGGAGTGCTCTTCATGGAGAGCCAAGTGTACAGTGAGAGTCAAAACTCTAGCTTACCAAGAATCTTGAGGATGATGAGATCATAAATGGGCTTACCTTGGTTGTCAGGGATTTCTCTGTCCACAACCAATGCACCATGAGAGGGTCAACCCATTTGAGAGAGAGCATAATGCATTTTGTTGCAACAGAAACTAACATACACAAAACCACATCTTCCCACCTACTTACATTTAAGCCAATCGGACTTGTGCATGTGTGTAAAATCTAGGGAAACACGATTTCACCACGTGAGGGGCATGCATCGCCAATTGTAGAGTGAGGCTCTAATGCTGAGGAAAACCATCCTATTAACCAAACATGAAGTTCACATGTAAATAATTATGACAACCATGGAAAACTGGCATTAGTTTACCGCCTTCCCATTTTACCACTTGCCAAGCTTGAATTTCCGGTTATGCCTCCCACTGGTAATTTTTGGTCATGAAAACACCTCATTGAGGACTTGTACACCAACTAAGCTTTTATCGTGATCAAGCTAGTACTTAAATTATGGTAGATCCTCCCTTCGAGCCATCACCGTAGAAGACTCATCAAAGGCTATGCACCTGTCTGAGCTGCCCCGATTCGCTAATGTGTCGACAACCTTATTGTCTTCCTGTCACGAATGAACAAGAATAACATAATCGAAATTGGCGAACAAATATTTAATGTTACTTACCCCCTCCTGAAGGTGCTAACTTTGAATCAATTTATCTGGCGTGTGCCCAAGTATCAATTTGCATACACATTGGATGACTAGTTAAGAGTCCCCATGAATCTGGATCAAATTAAACCCTTCTCTGATGGGTATTTGTAGGCCTTTCTCAAGAGCCAAGAATTATGTAAGATTATTAGCTTTTATCTCACATGAAAATGCAAAGACATGTAATTGGTCTAAATTATCGTCCCTGGAAATACCTCCATAACCTACCATTCTTTGGTTTCCCTTAGACGCTCCATCAAAGCTTAATTGAATGAAATATTTTGAAGGTGGAAAAAAGAATTCTCATTGTTATACTTTTTTCCATTATTCGCAGATGGAGGAACAAGAAACATATTGGGATGAATATCAAGGCCTTTTAATATGAGGGCCTCATACTCTTCAACTTTCCAATCCTCCCAATTAGGGGGGGATACCAACATCGTTTCTCTAATGTTTTTGAGGATAACTTCTTGTAGAGCAGACAGAGGCATGTATTTCCCTTTGAATATTCTCAAATTTTTCTCCTTCCAGAAGGTCCACACAGTAAAACCCAAGGCTATATGCCAGGCTCGTAGGACCACATATTTTTTGTACTTGTGATCAAACCATTGATCCATCCATGTTCTAATATTTTTGAAACTAGGCAAAATACACCTAAAAAATTGTTGGAAAAAAAACCCACAAACTCCTGGTAAAAGGGCAAGTAATTATAATATGCTCTGCTGATTCTTTTTCTTGGGAATATAATGTGCAAAGCGATGGGCCCTCAAAACCTTTCCTTCTTAGACAATCCCAAGTCAATGGATGCCCCCATGCAATCAACCAAAGAAAATTTGAAATATTAGGCCATCCAGAGCATCTCCACAATCTCATCCACATGGTAGTCTTCTCATGAAGCTGAAATCCAACTAACAAAGAATATGCTTATTTTAAAGTAAAGGTTCTTGCTAACTGTCTCCCCTAACGAAGGATGTCATGCTTTTGAGAAACTCATATCAATATATTTTCGAGTAATCATTGATATTCCTGCAATATGTGAGTATTGCCTAGATGGTTCGAGTCCTCCTGGTCCTTCCACCCTATAAGCCCCTTGTGTTTTCGTTACAACTTTTATGGCTTGTAGATTCTCATTTCCCTCCAAAGGTGGATACTAATGCCAAGAGCCCTCCTAGAAGGATGTTGTCATCCCTCTTCTGACCTACCAAAAAGCATACTTTTTGACAAGATCCTTACCCTCCTGCGCCCAATTCCATACACCATAGCCATTGATTTTTCCTTCAAATCATAATCACTCCTCCCGTGTGGTTTGAGCAAAATATTTCGTAACCAAATTTTCTTCCAAAATTGTGGACTACCTTGAACCCAGAGCTGTCACAACTTCATAAAATAAGCATAACTTATGAGGTGAGGGTCTTGCAGGCCCAACCCTCCCACTTGCTTTGGTGTGATGAGTTTGTTTCAACCAACCAAGGTCCACTTTCAAACATTGATAGAACCTCTCCCTAAAAAGATACTCCAAATAGATCGTAGTTGTTGGCACACTGTACTTGGAATGGAAATTACTGATAATTGATAGTTAGGCATTGCTTGTAAGACGACTAGGGAAATTGAGCGTCCTGAAAGCCCAATTGTTGGCTTTGCATTTGGTTCGTTCTATGAGTTCTTCCCATGTGGTAACCCTATTTTGATGCAGAACCAAAGGTACACCCAAATACTTAGAAGGTAAGTTGCCTCTACTGAAACCCATAGTTCGAGTTAACCTGAGTTGGATGATCTTTAGGAAGCTGAAGAAAAAAATGTTTGACTTATTATTATTGACAATTGTGCCTAAGGCTTCCATAAAGATTTTCAAGAGTCTACCCATTATTTTCACCTCTCTCTAAGTAGGTAACCCAAATAATATAACATCATCAAAAAAATGTTTATGGGAGATATGTAGACCTACCCCATACAGGCGGAGACCATAGATATGTCCCACTTCAAATGCTTTACTGAATATATGACCAACACCTTCCATAGCTAGGATACATAGAAGGAGCGATAAAGGATCTCCCTGCCTCAACCCTCTAGAAGGTTGAAAAATACAAGAAGGCAAACCATTAATCAATATGGAAAGGAACGTAGATGAAACAGGAGACCCTACCCATGACATCCATTGATTTGAAAATCCATAAGCTCATAGAACATAGTATAAGTATGTATAACTTAAAATATCATACACCTTTGATAAATCAAGCTTGATAATCATACCTGGACATTTTGATACTCATAGTGAATGGATAATTTCTTGCACCACAATAATACCATCCGTAATATGACTCCCCTCCATAAAGCCAGTTTGGGTAAGGGATACAAGGTTAGGAAGACATGGTTTCAATATGTTAACTATTACGATTGAGACAATTTTATATAAATCATTGCATAAAGAAATAGGTTGAAAACCATGAGGGTTATCTGAATGTCCTACTTTTGGAACAAGGGAGAAGAAAGTAACATTAAGTTTTGCATGAATAGATCTAGTCTGTCTTGAATCATCTGCTAACTGATGGATTTCCTTACCTAAGAACCCCCAGCACGCCTGGAAAAGTATGACGTGGATCCATCAAGCCTTGGTGCCTTATTCTTGGACATATCCATCACCACCAGTTCTATATCTGGAAAAGAGATTGGTCTCATTAACACAATATTCTACTCATTAGTGATGATACTTGGTATATGTTGTATAATTTTGTTTATCGTCTGTTGTATTTGAGAGCACCTCTCAATGAAGAGATCGTAAAAATTGTTTACCAATTCCTTTTCAATGTCGTGGTGTTGAAGTTTTCTTTCTCCATCTTGGAAAATAAGAGAAAATATCATGTTATTATGGCATCATTGAATCATAGGATTGTGGAAAAACTTGGAATTTTGTTCTCCTTCCTTGAGCCATTGTACCCCGGACTTTTGTTTCCAGAGAGTCTCTTTTTGTTGCTTTCTATGCTCTAAATTTTGAAGTATAACCACCTCAGTTTCCGCTAACTCTAGATCTACCTTCAAGGATGATACATTGTTGTATACCTGACATTTTCCTTTCCAAAACTATCTTATCTTCAAATTTTTTTCCAAAAACATACTTATTCTACTGTTTAATCCTATACTTCAATGCATTTAGTTTAAGTTGGAACATGTGCATTTTATTCATACCTCGTATATATAATTCCAACCACCATTTGTTTAAAAATTCAACAAAACTTGTGGATTGTAGCCATAAACTTTCAAATTGAAACAAGCAATTGAGTGGGGCTTCCTTCAAGTCTATTTCCAAACGAATGGGCCAGTGATCTGATCCCATGCAAGGAAATATTGATGCTTCAACAAATATATCTTTTTGTAAAAATTCCTCAAATAACAGAAAGTGATCCAAGCGATAGACTATTTGGTTTTCCCCTCCTCGATGATTATTCCAAGTGTATATGATATTAATGGTTGGGATGTCTACTAGGTGAAAGTCCTCAATGTACCCATCAAAGGAAGATGAAACTTGATCTAACCTGCGTACTCCTTTTTTATCCTCTAGCGATCGTATCAGATTAAAATATTCGCCAGCGACCCATAAGGAGTTCCCTATCTTTTTTTTTATCTCCTTCAGTTGCTACAAAAAATCATCTTATCCCTTGCACAAGAAGGGCCATAAACTATTGATAAGAAGATTGTCTTTCATACCGACATATCTAAAACTATTGGTGAGGATTAGAGTAGTGGTCATCCAGTCTTGAAAAACAACCTTGTTAGGATTCCACCATATCGCTAGACCTATCGTGTTAACTCTTGCATCCAAATACATGGACTTTCACCCTTCCCAATAATTAGCTGCTATTTGGGTCCATTTTTCTCCTACCAACCGTGTTTCTTGCAATATAACAATAGTTGGTTTTTCCTTTTTAATTCGTTCCCTTAGATGTCATTGTTTTTATTTGTTGTTAAGTCCCTAATGTTCCATGATATCATCCTCATGATAAAGGATTGAGTGGAGGCAGTGGGGTCTCTATCAAAGTGGTAGCTTGACAGGGACTAGCTAAGTGTGCTCCTACATTTTGTCTTGCTTCCTTCTTTATTTTGTTCCCCTTCTTTTTTGGTTCTTTAGAAATATCCTTGAGGAGGATTTCCTTCCCTTTCTCATTGAAAGCTTGAAAATAGTGAGCTACAAAATCTCTTGCTAAGTTCACTCTCTTCATTTTCCAACTGAGATAATATTTTGCGTAAGTCTCTTGATTTTCATTGGTTAAGTCGCCTAGATCTTGTTGAGCACAATCATTTACCATAGAAACTAACAATCGTTCCTCTTTAGAAAGTGTTGTCGGGTCTTGATTCAACAAAGAGGAAACTTCCTCAAAACCTAGCAGAACGTAAAAATAAAATCCCCTTGCATATTATCCTCTTCCCCTAATTTGCGTTTTAGTACGTTTTTATCTGGGGTTATCTTTGTAGGTGTTTCATCCATTTGTGCGTCCATCGATTTTTTAGAATCTTCCTCCATAGCCTCGAGTGTTGAAAAGAGGTTCTTATCCACCATCTCCTTTGATTTACTTGAGTTCATGTTCCTTTGATTGTGCCATCATGTTGTGATCTTGGTGAATCCATCTTTCCCGACTTGGTCCCATATTTCTTGTTCTCGCCTTCTTAACGGGCAATCCCTTATCAGGTGTCCATGCTCATGGAAGAGCCGAAATTTGAACGAGCATGTTCATAGTCTATGGGTTGGTTCCATACCTCTCCCTGATAATCTAATTCAATGGATTACAGTACAGACTGATAGATATTCATATACACACACAACTTGGCATATGAAACATTTCCCCCCTTTTAGTGACCTTTGAGACTTTGACGAATCACCCTAACACTTGCCCTACCCCTTCTAGAATTTCTGGTATCCAAAATCAACTGGAAGTGAATACAATCTTACCCATACTGGTGCTGCTATGAACTCCTCCTTATTAGGGTTAAAATAAGCTTCCTAATGTTTGATATAGAGACCTGCGTTATTGTAGAAATAGGGCCCTCCCTCAAATATTTGAGCTTTGTCTTCAAGATTTGTGAAAATAACTGTGAAGAAACCTTTCGACCCTAGTTGCAAATCTACCTATCCCTTTGGTTGCCAATTCTGCTAGATCCAGCGCTCCAGTTCCTTCTCTGTAGGTCAACTCCCGATAAATTTATAAATACAAGCATGATCTCTCATGTGTTTCCTATGATTATCCAAACATTTGGAAGGGATAAAAAACCTAGGGTTTTGAGTGGCTTTAGGGATAAAATTACCCTGTAGGCCCATTTTCCACTTATCCCCCAGAACTGGCAGTTGAGTAGAAACTCAGGAACCCCCTCGAGAATCCAATTTTCCTTTGCCATGAAAACTTTTGCCAGTTACAACATTTCGGAAGGAGGGGTGTCTCCCTCTTGCCTTTGTATTCATTTTGAGGACCTCCTTTTCCAACGTTCTTTAGTTGTTGATAACTTGTAACCCAAAAATGTCGAAACAAAAAACCCTAACCCTACTACTAGTCCCTTAAAGACCGAGAATCAAATTTGCTCTCCAACCTCCTAACTTCCGTGGTCAATATTTCCATTATTATTGGTTTCACTAATATCACTATGGTGAGAGTTTGATTTTACTTGGATCATTTGAATGGAATGGAATTGTTATGTTGAAAAATGGAACCTAAGATTATTTGTTAGTAAATAATTTTGGATGTTTAAATAAAAGGATCTAAAAAGTAAGAAGCTCAAAAATTGTAATATTGTTTTCTGAAAATTCAATTAAATTGATTATATTAATTATTTAAAATCATTGTTATTTAGAAAAAATGAACAAATATTATAATTTTCTTAATTTTAAAATCAAATAAATTACTAATCTTTTAAACTTATTTCCAAAATGAATATGCTTATTTGGTGGTTAATATTTTTTTTGAAAAAAATTATTGCAAACAAAACCAGTTTTATTCACATTACATGTGTATAGTAATTTCAATTACATATTTTAACAGTACAAGTATGTTAAAAAAATGTTGAAACACTTTGGTTTAGAATACTTGTAGGGATCAAATTTCCTTTTGTGATGATTTATGGGAAAATCTATTCTTTCCGGTGATGTTAACTTTGTTTATAATATAAAAGAGGTTTGTAATATTTTTTTAATGAGAAAAGGAGTTATACTGGTATGGGGTGAGTGGTTGTTAACATAAAATCAAGCTAATATCAATATTTTGTAAATTAGTATAATAGGAAATTTATAATTTAATAAAGCTTACAAAAAATGCTTTTTAAAAATATATATTTTTATTATTAAATATTTAAAATAAATAAATAAATTATAAAAGAAAAATCACTATGAAAAAGAGATGGTCATTTTAAATCTTGTTTATATATATATATATATATATATATATATATATATATATATAACATTTATTTTAGCAAATCAAACTAAATAGAGTTATATTGTTTTCACAAAATACATAGTTATTAAATTATATTTAATATAAATTTAAATTTAAAATTAAGTAATGTACAAAATGTTAACTAAAATTACATAAATTTTAAAATATATATTTTTTAATTATAAGAAATAAGAAATAAAAAATATTATTAAATATGGAAATTAAAAAAAAATGTATTATAATGAAATATTGAGTTATATGAGCAACACATGTATATGGTTTTAAAATAAAAATGGTTTCATAAGAGATATTTTTAAATTTCATATGAGAAATATAAATGTTTAAATTTTAGAGAAATTATTTAAGCAATAAAATTTATTATGAAATCAATTATTATAAAGTCAATGTGTACCGATGAGAAATTGAATTTAAATAAAGAGGAAAACAATATATTTTTTAACCAGCCAAACGAAATTCACTTAACTAAATAAATTATAAAATTATTATTATTAAAATTAAAAATAAAAATATTATAATTATTTAATATTAAATATTGTAAAACTGAAATTAAATTGTAATAAACTTTTCATTTTAAACCACTATAAAATCAAATTTTCATATTTTAAAAAATATCAATATACAAAATATTTATAATTTTTTAAACAATTATATAAATAATTCGTTTATAATAATTAAAATACATATCCATTAATAATGTGTCAGTAAAGTATACATCTTCATTTATAAACCTGTACTATTAATAATGTGTTAATACTATTCCATACATATATGCTTTAAAACCTGTCAGGGCAACCCAACAAGTGAGTCAACTTATAGAAATTCCCTTTTTTGGAGGGTCAACTTAAATAAATGGCTCTATATATCTTAAGAGAGATATACCAACTGCCTCACATATCCCGAACTCTCTAGTCAAAATATGCTTTAAACACCCTATTAACTTAATATTTTAGTTGAAGATGCTTATCCACATGATTCAAAATATGCTCTAAACATATTTATTTTAATATTTTAGTTAAAAGATGCATATTCATTTTCAAACTATGGATTTTATGTTGATGTTTGCGTTGTTCCAATTGACCAGTTTTAGATATATATTATGTTTTCTTATTTATATAGTTTTAAGAGAGATTTATTAATTTTTTAAATAATGTTTTTTTTTTTTTATTAATTAAAAAAATATTATTATTTAAATATTTTAGGTAATAAATAATTAGATAAAAAATATATTTTTTGAAATATAAATTATTAAATAATAAAAAATGTTATTATTTAAATATTTTATGGAATAAATAATTAGATAAAAATATATATTTTTTGAAATATAAATTATTAGATATATGAAGTGTTTTTAATCATGTGAATAATTCTCTTGAAGAACAACATGTATGGAAGGAAAAAAAGGCATAAGAACAAATATCAACATGACATTCTTTAAGGGAGGATCAACAACTTAACTTAATACGAATTTTATCAATTTGTTTGGAGACTTTTTTATTATTTTTATTTATCTATTATGTTAATTCTCTTGAAGAACAACATGCATAGAAGAAAAAAAAGGCATAAGAACAAATATCAACATGACATTCTTTAAGAGAGGATCAGAAATTTAACTTAATACAAATTTTATCAATTTGTTTGGAGATTTTTTTATCATTTTTATTTATTTATAATGTTTATTTCTAAAAAAATAAAATTATTGAACATTAATTATTAAAATGATATATATATTTATAAATTTTATACCAAAACATTATTCACATAATTTGATATCTATAAATTTTCCAATATATTATAATATGTGCGATATATTCATTTGATTGACCACCATACCATACACATTGTTTTGTTAAAGTAATAATATTTTTTTTTTGAATAAAGGTAAAATCATTTTAAAGAAATTTATTTAATAGAATTATTAATTTCATTATGGGTAATATTACACAAATAAATTAGAAGTTTTGAAAGTTAAATTTAAATGTTACACAAATAGATCAGAAGATTTGAAAATTAAATTTAAATTAATGTAATAAAAATTAATAAATTCTCTAAATTAAATTTCAAAAATTATCATCAAATTAAAAACTAAATATTATATGAAAACCATAATCTTTGATTTTAAAAAATATATTAAAAATACATTAAATAAATTATTTAATTAATAAACACATCAATTTAATGAAGAAAGAATTAATTAAAAAAAAATGATTTTTAGAAAAGGTTTTAAATTTAAATTTCATTATATTTAAATTTTAAAAATATAATACTATATAATTTTTTACATAACTTTATTTGTAATAATTATTTATTTATAAATAATAATTAAATCAATAAATTTATAAACAATATATTTAAAATTAAAATTATAAAAATATATATATATATATATTTATATAAATATCACCTTCTTACAATTATATATATATATATATATATATATATATATATATATAAACCTTATGAAAATTTTGATTGGTTCAATTAAATGAATAGTAAACCAATTTTGATTTTTCATATAATTATTTTTTAATAAAATAAATAGAATATGATTTTTTTTTTTAAATTATTTCTTCAATAAATTAAATGAAATTTGAAATATATTAAAAAAATAAAATATTTATAAATGATATAGCATTCTAATTTCCTTTGAACTAAAATGTCTTCTTATTTAATAATTTATTAAGTTTTAATAAATTAAACTGTTATTATAAAGTGATTATTAAAGACAAGTTTAAAAAAACAATTTTTTCTTACATTATATTGATATAAGTACGTGTGTGAAATATTAAGTTTTAATTAATTGAAATGTTATTATAAAGTGATTATTAATGACAAGTTTTAAAAAAGAACTTTTCTTACATTGTATTGATATAAGTATGTGTGTGAAAGATTGTGACATGCAAAAATATTGAAATTTTGTTTATAACCCCTCACATCAAGTTTTATTTCGCAAAATTTATTAGAAAAATGTTCTTATATGTGATATTAATTTTAATGGAACATTTCATTTTAAAGGTGTTTGACATTATATATTTTTAATAATTTGGTTTTTAATAGATTTTTATTTTTAATTATATTATTTTAAAAATATTAAATTTTTATTTTTTATATATGTGTGTGAGAGAGAACATTAATAACTTCTATATTAAATTTTATTGAGAGAAACATTCTACCACATTATAAAGGTTTTATTAGCTAAGCCACAAGTAGGTGCATCTTTTGATTAAATCTTAGTTAACATGAGCAATGATAACTTCTATTTTAGATTTCATTGGGATAGAAACAACCGACCACACTATAGAAGCTTCATTAGTTAAGAAGCTACAAGTAGACATTTATTCTTCTAAAGCCACAAAATGTTTATACTTAACTCTAGCCATTTTTACAATGCCCATAAAATAGGAGTACAACCATAAATATATCATTACATAAATTTGAATGCTTGGAAGTAATAACAACCCCCACTTTCACCAACTCAACAAATCACAATTAACTAAATACACAATTTAAAATAAATTATTCTCTTGTTTTAAAAAAACAAAAAAAAATGTTTATTTAAAAAAAATAATTTTTCCTATTCTTATTTGAATGAGTTTTCTCATCTGTACATTATAATCAAATTTCTCACCACACAAGTGATACATTATAGTGCAATGAGGGGTCACATAGGGTAGAGCTTGTGGAAAAACAAATAGTGTTTTGCATATTTTTTTTGCAGTTTTGGCACATGATTTTTGCTTTTAGTAGTTTTGTGGCATATCATGGTCTAGCTCATGGTTTTTTAATTCTCATTAAGGAATTATAGAAAGGTTAATGGATGTAGTGGGATATACATATTCTATTATAACATTTTATAGATAGAATATATTGAAAATTCATATACATATTCTAGTATACATTTTATACATATAATATATTGAAAATTCTTTATGATTTTCTCAGTTTTTTATTTTATTTCAAAGGTAAAATATCTTATTAAATGTGTGTGCACCATTGCATCTTTTTCATTTTTTTTAAAAATCAGTTAACAATGATTAATTATACAAGGTTAAAACGAATATTTGGTATCAGAGCAATTAAGGGGATGCCTTATGGCTAAGGGTTTCAGCTTGGGCCTATAGGAAACCATGTTATAGTGGGATATATATGGTATTGATTCTTGTGGTGAAAGGAAATGGAGAGAAATTTAAATATAGAAATTGAGAAATTCAATGGGTAGTGTTTTGAGTTGTGGAAGCTCAAAATGTAAGATCTCTTGGTGGACAAAGATCATTGCATCATTATGGACATAGGTACTAGAATAATGGGGATGTCAACAAAATACTAGATCAAATTTATACTACACTATGGGCTCCACCTAAACATAGAAACCCTAGTCAAGTTTATACGAAAATTTTGATTAGTTCAATCAAATGATGTTGTCATGTAGGAACTTTAACAAATACTTTATAAAATAAATGAGTATGTTTAAAGTTCACAAAACATGTTTAGTGTGTCTGGATTTGGAAACATTGTAAACCAATTTAAATTTCTAAATCAAAATAATGTATTTTTATATAATTATATTTTAATAAATTGAATATAATTTAAAAATGTATGCTTTTTATATAATTATTTTTTCAATAAATTAAATGAAATTTGAAATATATTAAAAAAATAAAATATTTATAAACTATATCAAATTTTAAGTTTTCTTTAAATCAAATGTTTTCTTACTTAATAATTTATTAAGCTTTAATTAATAATTTACTAAACCATTATTTTTTAAAGATAAGTTTTAAAAACAACTCTCTCTTGTGTTGATATAAGTATGTCACCTAAATAGTGCCACCATGCAAAAATATTGAAACTTCGTTTATAACACCTCACATCAAGTTTTATTTTGCAAAATTTATTAGAAATATGTTTTTTTTTTTTGTGTGATATTAATTTTATTGGAACATTTCAAGTAGTTTGGAATTATATATTTGTTTAAATAATTTTGTTTTAAATGGTTATATATATATATATATATATATATATATATATATATATATATATATATAAAACTTGTATTAAGTTTTATTTTGCAAAATTTAATAGAAATATGTTTTTTTTGCGTGATATTAATTTTATTGGAATATTTTATTTTAAAGATATTTTAAAGGTGTTTAGAATTATATAAGTTTTAAATATTTTTTTTTAATCGTTATATATATATATATATATATATATATGACTTGTATTTTAAATTCCAATGAGAGAAACATTCTATTATATTATAAAAGTTTCCTTAACTAAGCCACAAGTAGGTGTATCTTTTGATTAAAACTTTTAGGTAACCTGAGCAATAATAACTTCTATTTTAGATTTCATTGAGATAGAAACAACCCATCATACTATGGAAGTTTCCGCACCTATTCTTATAAAACCACACAAGGCTTATATTTAAGTTTAGGAACTTTTACAATGCCCATAAAAATAGGAGTACACACATAAATATATCATTGCATAAATTTGAATACTTGGAAGTAATAACAACGCTCCACTTTTACCAACCCAACAAATCACAATTCACTAAATACACAATTTAAAATAAAATATTTTCTTGTTTTTTAAAATTTAAAGAATATTTATTAAAAAAAAAATTCTATTCTTATTTGAATGAATTTGCTCATCTATACATTATAATCAAATTTCTAACCAAAAACGTGATTCATTGTATCCAGTGCAATGAGGGGTCAGATGGGGTAGAGTTTGTGAAAAAAAAGAAGATTTTGCATAATGTTTTTTAGTTTTGGCACATGGTTTTTTCTTTTAGTAGTTTTGTGGCATATCATGGTCTAGTCCATAGTTTTTTAATTATGGTTAAGGAAATATGACAAGGTTAATGGATTGAGGTTTATACATGTCATGGAATATACATATTCTATTATAACATTGTAAAGTTAGAATAAATTAAAAGTTCTTTATGGTTTTCTCAGTTTTAGATTTCCGGGGTAAAAGATCTCATTAAATGTGTGTGTGTGCACCATTGCATATTTTTCATTTTTATTAAAAATACATTTAAAATTATTAACTATACAAGGTTAAAACCAAGATTTGGTATTAGAGTAATTTTTCTTCAAGGGGATGCCTTATGGCTAAGGGTTTGGACTTGGTCTTATGGGAAACCTTGTTAGAGTGGGAGATCTATAGTATTGATTCTTGTGGTGAAATGAAATGGAGAGAAATTCAGAGATAGAGATTGAGAAATTCAATGGGAAATGTTTTGAGTTGTGGAAGCTCAAAATGTAAGATATTTTGGTGGACAAAGATCATTTCATCATTGTGGGTACAAGTACTACACTAATGGGGATGTCGAAAAAATATTGGACCAAGTTGGATCAAAAGGAAAAGAGAAAAATATGGTTATGTATCTCAAATTAAATATTAATGCATGTTTTAGGAGAAGCTACAATGAAGGAATCATATAATAAGTTAGGGGATTTCTATCAATTCAAATCCTTGGTGAACAATTTGTTCTTATGGAAGAAGTTGTATAAATTGAGGATGAAAGAGGAGAGTTGATAAAAGAACATATGAATGCCTTCAATATTGTGGTAAGTTAGCTATTATTTATTGATATTAATATTTTAGATGAAAATAAGTGTACCCGTTTGTTGTGTTCTTTGGTATACTTGTGGGATAGCCTAGTTTTTTCCATAAGTAGTGATGCAACTACTGTAAGTTTCGATGAAATATTCCCATCCTTGTTATCATAGGAGATGAGACAAAAAAACATGGAAATTTAGAACACATATGCCTTATATGTGGGAGGATTCTTTAAGGATAGAAATAAAAATAAGTCCTCAAAGTAGGATATCTAAATCTAGAGGAAGAGCCAAATATTTTGGAAAATTCATAAAGGTATGTTGGAGATGTGAAAAATAAAATCATGATAAGAAATAATGTTGTTAAGCTCTAGATTTGGGTGCACCTTTAATTTAGGTGAGAAACATGGGAAACATCCCCATTGCATGATTTGCAATGAAGGTATTGCAAGAAATGCGATGAAAGTAGATGTTGGGCGAGAGTGCACCAAAATTAGTGTTAGTTTTTGCAGAATAGGATGTTTTATAGCCATGAAATTTTATGGAGAGGCTATAATACATGATATATCCAAAACCCAGAAATTGTTTTTAAAAATTCCACCTCGAAATGACTTAATTAGATTGTTAATTGATTATTAAATATTTCCTACGTCTAAACTTAGGGAATATGGTTAATTAATTAGAATTAGTTAATTCAAGGTGATAATATTATAAAAATTCACAAGGATCGACTTCAAGATGATCCTAACCATTGATTAAGATTTAATATTGCTCGTTGGAGTCCCAACATAGGATTTTAAGAAGAAGTCGTTGGGCACTTGGAGAAGACACACCAACAGTTTGATTTACTTGGAAGATTAATTTCGAGAGAGATGTCGTAGTTACCAGAGAGCCAGAGATCAAAGAATAGACAATGAGGGGAAGAGACAATGATCCATAGGAAGCTTTTCAGATCCCAAGAGGAAACAACAAGTGACAAAAGTGATCCACGCAGAAGCAACACAAGGACTACACAGCAGTTGAAACAAAGAAATTCGATTTAGCTGAAGAGGAGGCTGATTCAGTTTCCATAGGTAGGGAAATTCTTCCAGAGGGTTGAAGATTCATTTAAAATGGTAGAGGTAGGAAATGCAACTTTCTCAGAGGCAAATTCGAGCCACGCGTGTGAGAGTCAACACAAGGAATGCATAAAGGGCCTATGTTGGGGTTTGGACAACTAGTCTTTCTATAGAAGACAATGTCGAGATTGCTTATGGGGTGAGAGAATTTTATCTCTAATTATTGCTATCAAAAATTTGCTTATTGGGTTTCTAGTTAAGCATATATAGATTGTACTCGAAATTCACTGCTGCATAATAGTAAAAAACCTCAATCGTTGGATCGGTTTTCCCAAAGCGGGTTTTTCAGGGAACAATTATCCAAAAATAACGATGTTATTTTTATTGTGTGTGAGATAGTATTTTCTCAGTTTCCAGTGCTATTATTTCCGTAGTTTTATTTGTGAATATTGTAGTGTGATTTATTTGATATTTGTTGTAGCAGATAAATTGTTAAAATAATTAACAATTAGAAAAATAAAATCCAGTTGATGCAATAAGATTTCAATGTTGAAATTTTCACATGGTACCAGAGCGTAAGTGATCTTCTAGGAAAATCAGAAGAAGAAGAAAGAATTTCGATGCTCAGAAGGAGCAGCAGGCCAAAATTCCTAGAGGCTACGTAGTTCATTAATAGGCAACTTGAATTACTACGGAAATTGTTTCATTTTTAGTTGCAGGATTGTAGAAAAGTCGATTTATTAAGGTTAGTGATTCTAGTAGTCAGAGGGAGAAGTTGCAGCTCATATTTTCATTGAGCATATTCCTTGGTTGGACACAAAGGGTTTTTCAGCAACGAAACCAACATCGGGTGGAAGAGAAAAACATACACATAGGGAAAGTATCTCTCAGGGAATTTTGAGTCTCAAAAGTTATATTTTTCCAAGCAGATTGGCAGTAGAAGCTAGCATATATGTGCATTCTATAAGGGAGTATGAGTATCAGAGAAAAAACCAAGTAGAGGGAAAGGGGTATTTTTCAATAGCTTTCAAGATGGCCACAACAGGGCTTAGAGGTCAGGATAGGTTGGATGGATCTCCCAAATACGTCATCTGGAAGCCTGAGATGTCATTCCTGTTGGATGAATATGGCCTAAAACCCTACATAGACAGTGTTGTGGTAGTTCCCTAGGATGAAAATCAACTCAAAGAATACAAAAAGGAAATGGTGAGGGTGAAGCGATTGATCCTGGATGGAGTCTGGGACCATGTAGTCTCACATATAGTGGCCAAAGGAACGACCAAAGAGATGTGGGATGATATCTCCACGCTATATCAGGGTACTTATGAGCAATGGAAGATGTTCCTAGAAGAAAATTTGAGATGCATCAGGATGCAAAAGGGGGAAGGAATAGATCCCTACCTCACCAGGATTCAAGAGATCTGAGACTAGCTTGCATTTGTTGGGGCAGCGCCTCAACCTTCATAGCTAGTATGGTTGGCACTAATCATTGTCTTGGAGGATTGGCAGATCTTCGTCCAAACCAAATTGGGTAGATAAAAGCTACCAAAATGGGACAACATGTGGTCTGAATTTCAGTAGGAGGATTTGATACGAGCTCTGCTAAAGAGCTCCATTCGTAGCAACAATTTGAATGTGGTGAAGGAGGAGGAGGATGTGGCCCTCACATCAAAGGGTCTTAGTCAGGGGAAGGAGGAGCAAAGAAAGAGGAAGAAGGACATGTAAAAGGTAAAGTGCTTCAGATGTGGTGAGCTTGTTCACTACAACACATAGTGTCATCTCAGGAAGAAGGAAAATTAGGAGAAGTGGGACCAGCAGGCAGCGTCAGCTGAGATCGACAAGTTGTCCTCCAGGTTGGAGGAAGACTTTACAGTGATGGCTGATATACCTCCACGAGTGAGGTGGCGTGGCTTGGAGCTTTAGCCCCAGAGAGCTACAGATATTAGGAAGGGTCCTTGAGGAGTCCACCTCATGGATCATTACTTGGCTACATGGGCCCACAATCTTTAGTAGTAGGATGGATCAGTGGAAATTGATGTAGTCAGTACCATATTGACAATTTCAGACTAGTAGCAGTAAGGTGTTGAGGAGCGCATTGCAAAGTTTCCATCAATGCAAAGTGAAAAAGTGTAGAGTCAGCAACAACAAAAATTCTTCAGATACATTGCAGAGGCTAGTAGCAGTCAGAGACTCGGGAGAAAGATGCATCATACTGAACACAATTGATTCAATATTTTAGATGCTTCTCAAGTGCAGTTGATGCAGTTTCAACACTAATAGAAGAGAGTGAATTACAATTCATATGTAGTGTTAGAAGCAATACAACAGGGTCTACAACAACACATATGAAACATCAGAATTGTGCAGTAGTTTCTGGGCAGTGAAAGGCAGTCACAATCACCAGAATTTAGCAGCATGATAGGAGATGATACAGAGACAGAGTGTTGTGGTAGGGTGTGCAACATAAGAACACAATCCTTGTTAAGAGGGAGTGTTATTTTTTGTAGCATTGGATTATTTGTAGCCATGAAATTTGGTGGAGAGGCTAGAATACATGAGATCTCTAAAACCTAGAAATTGTTTATGGAAATTCCACCTAGAAATTCTAGAGAGTCGAACAGTCAATTCCAGCAACAAAGGAAGGAAATATGGCTTACTCAGAGGAAAATTTGATCCTCACGTGTGAGAGGCAACACAAGTACTGCGCAGAGGGCCTACGATGGCGTTTGTACAACCAGTCTTTCTATAGAAGCTAGTGTCGGGATTGCTTGTGGGGTGAGAGAATTGTCTCTCTAATTATTTTTTTGAGATACTCTCTAATTGGATTTCTAGTTGGGAATCCATAGATTGTACTCAGAATTCACTACCACATAATAATAAAAACCCTCAGTTGTTGCACCAATTTTCCAAAATTAGGTTTTTCGGGGACAATTGTGCAAAAATAATGGTTTCATTTTTATTGTGAGTGTGCTCATATTTTCTCAGTTTCTAGCGCTATTATTTCCATAGATTTATTTGTGAATATTTTAGTGTGATTTATTTGATATTTTTCGTAGCAGATAAATTGTTAAAATAATTAAAAATTAGAAAAATAAATTCCAGTTGTTGCAATAGGATTCCAGTGTTGAAATTTTCACAATAAGGTGTCGAAAAGGTGATACTTGGGGTTTCCATTAGGAGCTTTGGTAGCTTGGTGGCATGGTAGATGTAAGTGACCGAGCTCCCAACTTGTCCTAATGATGGGTAAGGAAGGCTAGGATGACACCATGAGGAGTAGCATGGATTCCCCAAGACATGGACCCAAACACCCCTAGACGAGCAACCAAGAAGTGGACTAGGTCATCTCAGGACAAGTTGGACCGAAGTAGGGGAACCCAAATGGAACAATGGTAGGTCAATTCCCCAAGATGAAATATGGAATCACCTGCATGACTAAGTTAAAATATGGCATCAACCAAGATGAGGTGGGTGAGCCAAGTGGGAGGAATAAAAATTTGGCATCGATCGAGACGAGGTGAGTGTGCTGAGCAGGTGGAATGGGAATTATTTTCCCAACAAAATGAAAATTTGGCACCCACAGAATAAAAATTTGAGGTCATCGCATGGAACGAGCATTAGCCCGACTGAGATGAACTGCATGAACGAGCGAAGATGAAGTTGCACAAAGGATTCATGTGATATAAGTAGAGGAAGGATGGAATGGTTGAGGGAACAAAAAGAGTTGAGCCGAGCACAACTGAACACAACCAAAATATAACCAAATATAGTTAGATCAGAAGGAAGAAGAGACGAACAAAGCCAAGACAAGGTGTAAAGGAGGGAAATTTGAGTCTGGAATGGCTCGTGCCTACGGTAAAAAAGGACTTGAGGATGAAGATGGACCAAACCAAGTGGACTAGCCAAGGAGTAGGGATGACCCAAGGCGACTTGCGGTTGAGTGATAGGGCGACTCACTAGGGTCAACAAGGTTTTAAAGTTGGGATTATTTATATTCTATTAAGGGATTTGGCTTATTTTTTAGTTGGCTTAAGCCTTTGTCTCGTTGAATTATTGGAAATACATTTTTAATAAAAGAAGAAGACTAGAGGGTCATTTCCATTTGAATTGAGCATGTGTATGATGATGATATTATCTTGCATATTATTTTCATGATTTAATGGAAGATGATGTGATTCTGTTTCTACTTATATGAACAAATGTTTAATTGAAGTAAGTGGAAAAATAATTGCTTACCCCATATTAAAAAGTTATAACATTTTGCTACAAAACTACTAATATAGAGATGATATAAGTAAAGTTACTCTGAGGCATAATCTAGGTGAACTGGACTTATACTCCACGAGGCAAAAGTGAAACATGTTAGTGTCACATGCTCGAGGGATTGTGGTTCACCCAAAAGGCACATGGTGACCATAGGAGGCCCTAGGGTTGTGACAACTGTAGATTTGAAACTATTGAGAATGTGAAGGGATTTGATGATGCTTCTTCTACAAAAGAAAAAACCTCCTTAGACCAAGGACACGATGTGTACTGGAATTTTTCAAGAACACATCCAGATCATGAGGAATGGCTAGTTGAATCAGTTGCAACTTTTCATATGACTCCTTACATGGTGGTTTTACAAGTATGAAAGTTACGAAAATACTATGTTGTGGCATCAAATACTAGGAAATGTCAGAAAGAATGGCCTTTCAATATTACATGGTAAAGGTAAGGTTAGGTATGTGTAAATTATCTCTGGATTTTGATTTATGTGGGTATTTCTTATATGGGAAGTAGAATTAGGTAAGATTTTCCTCTAGTTCTACAAGGGTAGAGGGAATATTACAATTGGTGAATAATGATCTGTTTGGACTTGTGTCATTTCCATCATTAGGCAATATATCTATTATGAATAATTTGTAGATTAATTCTCGAGGAATATGCAAATATATTTCTCGAGGAAAAAATCTAAATTCTTTGAAAAAATGAAAGAGTGAGGGCTCTTGTGGATAATTAGACAAAGAATAAAATTAAGGTGTTGAGGACATATAATAGTGGGATATTTTATAAGAATGAGTATGAGGAATTATGTAAGCAGTGTAATATAGCAAGGTAGAATATTACTTCATACACATCGTAGAAAAATAGAGTTGCAAAGTGGATGAACATGACATTGATGGAAAAATCAAGGAGCATGCTCAATGGTGTTGGATTGCGATAGGAATTCCGAGAAGATGTAGTGGATAATGCATGCTACCTATTAAATTGATTTCCCTCATCGACATTGGATGATAATAATCTACATGAGCTATGGACTAGTAAGACAACATCTCCTAAACATCTTAAGGAATTTGGACTTGATTCTTATGTGCACATTCCAAGGAAATTATGAGTAATCTAGGTAATAATGCAAAGAAGTGTATCTTTATTGGCTATAAATATGATTTGAAATATTATAAGCTTTGGAACCCATAAACTAAGAAAGTAGTGTATAGTCGACATGTCATATTTGACAGCAACAAAATTGAATTCGGGCCCCCAAGGAGAGCTGGTCTCTAATTCTTGTCTATGATCCCCTTTAATTCTTATCAAATTTATTTGTCAATTTCGTATAAGTTGACAAATGAATGCTTTAATCCAACTTTAGTTATAGCCTCTTACATTCACAACTCCTTATGTTTCTTTAATTCTGTGCGCCTAAATCATATGTACACATTTCATATTCTACCCCTTCCCATGTTAAGACTTCGGGTAGTTTAAATATATCACGATAGGATAGATTGACCACCTTATACCTTTTAACTTTAACACTTCTGACTTATATAAATAACCCGACAATCTTGGAAAAACACTTTAATATACTTTTGGCCCCGGGCCCACGCATACAATCATGGATTTCAATTAAATACACACGCCATACCTTAGTGTATCCTCTGTGCTACTTTGAGTGCGATCATCGTTCGATGAGCCAGCCTCAGATCGGACGGCGTATGTCGATATCGTGTTGGCTTCTCCGTCGATAGTTAACGTGCGATGAGGGAGCGATGAGGCGGTATTGCCCCATCGACGTGGCGGCTTCTCACAGGATTGCTTGCTATTTGAGTGGTTTCCCTTTCGTACAAAAAGCAGTGTGATCAAAACTGCTCCGGTTTTATACAAGGATTGACTGGAGAATTAAATCGGGGTTAACACCCTTCTTCCTATTCGCTCCGGTTCATTTACTCAAGTTAACACTCTCAGTTCACAGCTCTTACGGGTAAACAACATTACAGTATGCACTCTCTCAATGGCTAACAGAACACAGGACCCAACACCTGCGACAAGGAATCAATGCATCCATTCATGGCCTCCTACAGGGATTATGACGACAAAACACCTTCCGATAATTCAATGGGAAAGTACACACTACCACAGACAGAGGGACTTGCAGAGATTAAAACAATTATTCTCTTCAATAATTAAACACAGAATTGGAGGTTCCAACCCCTCGGAACTAAGCAAATGCGCGCACAAAGACAGTTATACCAACACACTGATGATCAAAAAAAGGTCGAATTTTATTCAATAGGAAGAAAATGCTTAATACACACAAACTTTTACTGCGGAAGTCTCCTCCCCCCCAATGCATCTGGGGAGTATTATTTATATGTATTGTTATGTGTCTCTTCGGTTCCTCTCGGAGGACCGTTTCTAATCTAACAAAAGGCCTAATTACATTCATTTGAATAACTGAACAGGACAGATGGAATGAACCTAAAACTATTCAACTTCTACTGACTCTAACTGACCTAAATGCAATAGGTAGCTAAGGTATTGACACCTTGCTATTACAAATTCAAATGATTTTGATCCCTCCTAGCCACAACATGTGGACAAAACTCCTACATTGCTGGCTAGTGTCTAATGCCCCTGCATTAGACTCCTGAGGGAAATTTTCTTCATGGACTCCTGTCCATGAGCTCTTCCACTGATCTGCCTATCTTCTGCAACATTCCTTCAATCATCCAAGTGGCATCTTCCTCTGGCTGGTCCTTCCACTTGATCAAGTACTGAAAGTACTCTTGTCCTCTGGTCTTCTTGAACACTCTTTTGTCCAATATCTTCTCTGTTTGCAATGGTTGTGCTGGAGGTAGCTGCTTTGCCCACTCATTCTGTTCCTTGTCTACTGGTCCTTCTTCTGCACCATCATCTTCATACTTGTACAAATCTACAACATTAAAAATGGGAGATATTCCAACATCAGGAGGCAACTCAATCTCATAAGCATTAGCAGAAAACTTTCCAAGTATCTTGCATGGCCCGATCTTTTTAAACTTCAGTTTGTTATACTGCTTCTTTGGGAATATCTCCTTTCTCAAGTGTGCCAAAACCAGATCTCCTACTTCAAAATGGACTTCTCTTCTGCTCAAGTCTTCTCTGCCTTTGTATTTGATGCTGCTGCCTTGTAGCTGCTGTTTCACTTGTTCATGTATGGCTTGGATTTCTGAAGCAAATTCCTCACCATCAACACTCCTCAGTTCTGCCTTTCCCAAATTTCTTAACTCTGATGTTCCTTTGGGGTGAATTCCATAAACAATATGGAATGGACTCTGCCCTGTGCTTCTATTCGGTGAGTCATTATATGCATATTCTGGCTGGGGAAAAATATGATTCCACTGCTTAGGATGCTCTCCTGCAAGACTTCTCAACAAATTTGCCAGACTCCTATTCACTACCTCAGTTTGTCCATCAGTTTGAGGATGATAAGCTGAGCTGAAACTCAGTTTGGTACCAAGTTTATTCCACATTTTCCTCCAAAAATGGCCCACAAACCTGGTGTCTCTGTCTGAAACAATACTCTTGGGTAACCCATGCAACCTAACAACTTCTTTGAAAAACAAGTTAGCAACATGGGTGGCATCATTATTTTTATAACATGGAATAAAATGTGCCATTTTGGAAAATCTGTCCACTACAACAAAGACTGCATCATTCCCTCTCCGAGTCTTGGGCAATCCTAGAACAAAGTCCATACTCACCATGTCCCAAGGCCTATCTGGAATAGGCAAGGGAGTGTACAATCCTGCATTCTGGCTCCTTCATTTGGCATATTGAAAAATTTTGCAATTTTTCGCAAAATTGTCCACTTCTGCTCTCATTTTGGGCCAAAAATAGAAGTGACTTAGCTGCTCATAAGTTTTATCAGTACCAAAGTGTCCAGCAAGTCCACCACTATGCTTCTCCTTGATCAAATTCTCTCTCATGGAACATTTTGGTACACACAGTTGGTTTCTCCTGAATAGTAAGTCTTCCTGCAAGAAATAATCCAGCCACTGGCTTCTATCTGTTAGAATAGGGTTACAACATGCTTCAAATTCTTCCTTAAAATCTAAATCTTTTTTATATAGTTCTTTGAGAAAATCAAATCCTACAACTTCAAAATTGGTCTCTTGAACAAGCATGTGCCTCCTACTCAAAGCATCAACTACTTTATTTGCTTGGCCACTTATATGTTTCAAAACAAAGTTAAAACTTTGGAGATACTCAACCCACTTGGCATGCTTATTATTTAACTTGGGTTGTTGTACAATGTACTGCAAAGCATGATTATTAGAGTATAACACAAATTCTTTGGACATTAAATAATGCCTCCACTTTTTTGTTGCCTGAACAACTGCATAGAATTCCTTCTCATAAGAGGAATACTTCCTTCTGGTGTCATTCAAATTTTCACTGAAATAAGCTACAAGCCTATCATCCTGACTCAACACAGCTCCGATGGCTTCTCCACTTCCATCACACTTCACTTGAAATGGTTTAGCAAAATCAGGCAGAATCAAAACAGGCTTTTCAGTTATCTTTTGATTCAAAATTTTAAAATTTATCTCTGCTTCAGCAGTCCATTTAAATGGTTGTTTGCTCTTTTTTATTGTCTCAATGATGGGTGCATTAATATTACTAAAGTTTCTTATGAATTTCCTGTAAAAACTGGCAAGTCCATGAAAAATTCTTACCTCAAAAACATTTCTGGGTGAAGGCCACTCCATAATTGCCTTAACCTTTTCTGGGTCCATCTTCAATCCTTCTGCAGAGATAACAAAGCCCAAATACACCAAATCTTCCTTCATGAATGAGCATTTCTTTAAGTTTATTAGCAGTTTCTCTTGGTTCAGCTTCTTCAAGACATAATTAAGATGCCTTAGGTGTTATTCTTTAGTTTTGCTGAAAACTAATATATCATCCAGATACACTAGCACAAATTTACCAATGAATTCTTTCAACACTTCATTCATAAGTCTCATAAAAGTGCTAGGTGCATTAGACAAACCAAAAGGCATTACCATCCATTCATACAGTCCTTCATTCGTTTTAAAGGTAGTTTTCCATTCATCACCCTCATTTATTCTAATCTGATGATATCCACTTTTTAAATCTAACTTTGAAAAATATTTGGCACCACTCAAACAATCCATTAAATCCTCAACTCTGGGCAAAGGGAATCTGTACCTGATTGTTATCTTATTGATTTATCTGGAATCAGTACACATTCTCTAGCCTCCATCTTTCTTTGGGCTCAATACTGCTGGCACTGCACATGGACTCAAAATTTCTCTGATCAGTCCCTTATCCACCAATTCCTGTACTTGCTTCCTGATTTCCTCATTTTCTGTGGGAGTCATTCTGTAGGCTGCCTTATTTGGTAGATTTGAACCAGGGATAAAATCTATCTGATGGCTGATCTTTGTCACAGGCGACAGCTCATCAGGTAAATCATCCACAACAATGTCACAATAACTGTCTAACATCTCTTGGATTTCTATTGGAAAATCAGAAATCTTTGTAGAAGTAAGAACTACCTTAGGCTTGCAAACTAAAGAAAAGCTTACCTCTTCTTCTTCAATTCGTTGTAGATATTCCTTCCCACTCAGCAACAAGGTCTTTGGATCAACCACTCTGCTTGATGGTTCTCCTTCTTCCATGGGTATCAATGTATGATGTACCCCGTCCTTGAAGAACTTGTAAGTGTTATTTTTGCCATCATGCACTGCTGCTCTGTCAAACTGCCAAGGTCTACCCAAAGATATGTGACACACATCCATGGGTATCACATCACACAGGAATTTTTCTTTGTAGTTGCCCATTTGCAACTCTATCTCACACTGTTATTTTACAATCAGTTGGTGCCCTTTATGTAGCCAGGACACCCTGTAGGGAGTTGGATGCTCCCTTGTCTTCAGCTTCAACTTCTCTATCACCTCAGTGGAAACCAAATTGTTTGTGCTGCCACTATCAATGACTAGCTGGCAGCATTTCCCCTGGACTTTGCATATGCTCCTAAACAAAGTCTTCCTTTGTGCAGGCTCAGTGACCTCTTTGGTTTGTTTCAACATGACCTTATTAACCACCAAGGATTCTCCCCTCTCTGGGAGGATTTCTTCTTCAATTTTTGCCTCTTCTCCAGCTTGAGCAACAATAACATTCCTTGGACCATCACCCATATTCTCTGGGCACTCATAGTGCTTGTGTCCCACTTGATGACATCTATAGCACCTCAATTCTCTACCTCTGCCTCTATCTCCTCTTCCTCTGTAAGAACCCCTTATGCCTCTTGCATCACCCTCTGTAGATGCATTCTGAGGTGAGCTACTGTTAGCTCCATCTCTAGGTGTAGCAGGCTTTCCTCTACCACCCTGACTTCCCTTTCCACGGAAATTACCTCTCCCTTTGGCAGACTTCTTTCTCAAGAGTTTCTCCTTTGCTTTTAAGGCCATCTGATAGGCCTCTTCAACTGTCTTAGGAGACATAAGACCAATCTCATCTTGGATCTCCAACTTGAGACCATTCACATATTTGACAGTCTTCTCTGGTGTGTCCTGAAACTGCCCAGCTCTTATACTTACTCTATAGAATTATTTTGTGTATTCCTTTACTATCAGCAACCTCTGTCTCAGGTTTTGCATTTTCCTAAACAATGTTAGCTGATAATCACTAGGCAAGAATTTACCTTTTAACTTAGCCTTCATTCTGGTCCAGCTTTTGATGGGCTGTTTGCCAGCTCTCCTCCTTTCTGCTTGCACTCCATCCCACCAAAGTGAAGCATGTCCCTTCAACTTTGTTACTGCAAACTTTACCTTCTTATCTTCGCTCATTTCCTCATAGTCAAAGCACTTGTTCTTTCATTAATCCAGTCCACTAGCTCTTCTGGATTTAGTCCTCCTGCAAAACTTGACACTTAAATCCTGGGCTTAAGTGTAGACCCCAGAACAGTTCTGAGGAGCCTCATGTCAGGAGGAATCTCAACATTTTCTCCAGCTTCTTCTAATTCAGGTTCACTAATGTCTTCAGGATCTCTAGGCTGTCCTCGCTCCATGGCATCCATTCTGGCTTCGAACCTTTGCAAGGTCTCCAACACTTCTGTATTGGCAACGGGTCTGCCTCTCCTTCTGCCAGCACCTCTACCAACTCAGATTGCCATGTTAATTCTCTGCAAAAACAACTCAAAAACATCTCTGATACCACAATTGACAGCAACAAAATTGAATTCGGGCCCCCAAGGAGAGCTAGTCTCTAATTCTTGTCTATGATCCCCTTTAATTCTTATCAAATTTATTTGTCAATTTAGTATAAGTTGACAAATAAATGCTTTAATCCAAATTTAGTTATAGCCTCTTACATTCACAGCTCCTTATGTTTCTTTAATTCTGCGCACCTAAATCATATGTACACATTTCATATTCTACCCCTTCCCATGTTAAGACTTCAGGTAGTTTAAATATATCATGATAGGATAGATTTACCACCTTATACCTTTTAACTTTAACACTTCTGACTTATATAAATAACCTGACAATCTTGGCAAAACAATTTAATATAATTTTGGCCCCGGGCCCACACATACAATCGTGGATTTCAATTAAATACACACGCCATACCTTAGTTTATCCTCCGTGCTACTTTGAGTGCGATCACCATTCGATGAGCCAGCCTCAGATCAGACGACGTACGTTGATATCGCATTGGCTTCTCCATCGACAGTTAACGCGCGATGAGGGAGCGATGAGGCGGTATTGCCCCGTCGACGTGGCGGCTTCTCACAGGATCGCTTGCTATTTGAGTTGTTTCCCTTCCGTACAAAAAGCGGTGCGATCAAAACTGCTCCGGTTTTATACAGGGATTGACCGAAGAATTAAACCGGGGTTAACGCCCTTCTTCATATTCACTCTGGTTCATTTACTCAGGTTAACACTCTCAGTTCACAGCTCTTACGGGAAAACAACATTACAGTATGCACTCTCTCAATGGCTAATAGAACACAGGACCCAACACTTGCGACAAGGACTCAATGCATCCATTCATGGCCTCCTACAAGGATTATGAAGACAAAACACCTTCCGATAATTCAATGGGAAAGTACACACTACCACAGACAAAGGGACTTGCGGAGATTAACACAGTGATTCTCTTCAATAATTAAACACAGAATTGGAGGTTCCAATCCCTCGGAACTAAGCAAATGCACACACAAAGACAGTTATACCAACACGCCGATGATCAACAAAACGTCGAATTTTATTCAACAGGAAGCAAATGCTTAATACACACAAACTTTTACTGCGGAAATATCCTCCCCCCCAATGCATCCGGAGAGTGTTATTTATATGTATTGTTATGTGTCTCTTCGGTTCCTCTCGGAGGACCGTTTCTAATCTAACAAAAGGCCTAATTACATTCATTCGAATAACTGAACAGGACAAATGGATTGAACCTAAAACTATTCGACTTCTAGTGACTCTAACTGGCCTAAATGCAACAGGCAGCTAAGGTATTGACACCTTGCTGTTTCAAATTCAAATGATTTTGATCCCTCCTAGCCACAACATGTGGAAAAAAATCCTACATTGTTGGCTAGTGTCTAATGCCCCTGCATCAATATTTAAAGAAATAAAAAATGTTGTCAACTAGGAAATCCTAACAAGGGAGAAATAACCATAAAAGATAGGTTTTTGAATTGAAGTATATTGAATCAAACTCTATATAAGATTAGGAATCAAAAGTAGAAGAACCACATACTTTAGTATTGATGAGATAAGTTTGGGAAAGAAAGCAACCGGAAAGGTATACTCCACCTAATTTCCAATCTTATTTTTCTTTATCTATTACTAATGATTATCCTAGAACTATTAGGGAGGTAATGGATTCAGAGGATGGGAAACACAAGAAAAATTCCATGGTTGAAGAAATGGAAACCTTGGACAAGAATGAGGCTTGGGTTGTAGTGGAGTTGCCAACTAAAAGAAATCCCATTGGAGAAAAATGTTTGTTTAAGAAGAAGTTGAATGCAGAAGGAAAAATGCAAAAAGATAAAGCTCTATTAGTATCAAAAGGTTATTTCAAGGAAGAGGGAATTGACTTTGGCGATATTTTTTGTCCTATTACCAAGTTAACTTGTATTACATTTCTTGTATATGTTGCTTTTATTTTTTATTTTGAAGTAGAAAAAATGGATGGGAAGACAAAATTCCTACATGGGGATATGGAAGAACAAATCTACATAGAGTAGCCAAAAGGATTTACAGTGAAGGGAAGGAAGTAGTTGGTATGTAGATTGAAAAAGTCTCATTTTGGTGTTAAAACAATCACCATGGATGTGATGCATATGAAAATATTCAAAAGGAAAATAGGAGTAAACTAGATAATAAAGCCAAGAAGTGTATTTTAATTGGCTATAAAGATGGTTTGAAAGGTTATAATCTTTGAAACCTAGAAAATAAGAAGGTAGTGTATAATCAATATGTTTGATTTAGAGAAATCAAAGATGTTTTCAAATAGGAAGTCTCGCCAAGGGAGAAATAACTAGATAAGAAAGAGTTTAAATTGAAGGATAATGAATCAAACTTTATAGAATAACATGAATCAAAAGAATAAGAAGCACACACTTTTGTATCGAGGAGACAAGTTAGGGAAAGAAAGCATACAAAAAGGTATACTCCACCTAATTTCCATTCTAATTTTGTTTTGTTTATTACTAATGATGATATTATAAATATTAGTGAGGAAATGGATTTAGAGGATGGAAAACTCTAGAAAAATACCATTGTTGAAGAAATGGAAAACTTGGACAAGAATGAGGCTTGGGATCTAGTGCAGTTGCCAGTTGGAAGAAATTCCATTGGTAACAAATGAGTGTTTAAGAAGAAGTTGAATGCACAAGGAAAAGTGGAGAAACATAAAGCTTGGTTAGTAGAAAAAGGTTATTCCCAAAGAGAGGGATTTTAATTTAGTGATATTTTCTCTCATATTTCCAAGTTAACTTCTATTAGGTTTATTTTAAATATTACTACTAATTTTGATTTTGAAGTAGAACAAATGACATGAACTCCTAGAATTTTTGGAAATTTAGATCACTATCAAGAGGGCGGGTGGTGGGAGGGGGGGGGGTGAATCAATAGTGATGGAACTTATTAAAATTTATCCCAATGAAGGCTTCTGTGATTCATGATTTATGCATAGTCTCTTCTAGATAAATCACATAATTTCCGCCAATTAATTAAGACTTTAAACATTTGTGATCTGAAACACAAAAAGAGAGATCAGAGCATCATAACATAACACATAACCACAAAAGAAATCACACACATAAGACACCAATGATTTATGGTGGAACCCCAAAGGGAAAAAAACCTCCTACTGCTACAATGTTGCTTCTTGTTCTATTATTATGATATAAATAAAATCAATGCATTTTCAACTAGCCTCCACCGGCTAGGATTCACTACCACTTTGAATAGTATTACTGGCCACCACTAACTAGGAAGTCTCTACTCACACAAATTTGTAGGAAACAACGTACTAGAATCCACAACTCCCAATAAGTTTCCCCCATCCACCATTGGATGTAATGACCACTCCAAAAATTTCATTTTGTTGGTCACCACTAGCAAGGATCAACCACCCCTTTCTTTTTCAGACACTATTGAATGGAGGGCCCAACCTCCTCAAACTGTCAGAGCCACGTTTTCATTCGTTTTTATATTGGACTCCAAGGAGAACTACACTACTCAACAATAACACATCAACCATCTCTGTAATATAATAAATCTATCCAAGAAAAAAATTGTCATACAAAAAAATATTATAATGAATGCACTAGAAGAAACCATACACTAAATTATCTTCAATCATTCCTTACTCCATCTCCTCGCTCTCTGCTCAAGATGTTGGCTGAAACATGCTTCTTCTACCTTCTGCAACTTCTATAATTCCTCTGCAGCTCTTCAAAAAATATGCATAATTTACTCCACTTGCACACACTTGTTGTTTTCACTCAATACATTAATCAACCTCTACTCCTTAAAGCCAGGGAAAATTTTGAGGATGGAAATTTATCTTAAAGTTTAGAAACCTCAACGAATATTTCTAGTCTCTAATATGAAAACTATAAAATATTTGGTGATATATTTGTAAAAAAATTCAAATTTATTGCGTTTTTATATATACTCTATATAATTTTGTGGATATTGAAGGTAAAATAATTTTATATTATAAAATTTGGGCAAATTGTTTTTAGAAAAAATGGAAATCGGTGAATCTTTTTTTTTTTGGAAAACCATGGAAAATTAGCCCACCTACGAATATTAGCCCCTAAAATTTTCCATGCTCAAAGCATTCTCATATAAATAATTTTATAGAGTGATTAAAACAATAATTTCAATCAGAGTAATGGAGCACTCAACCCTTGTGTTCATACAATATAATTGATCCAAAATTTTGAAAATTTCTCATTCATGACTTGATCCTCATTGATATTTATTGAATGGGTTATATTTTCATCTTTAACCATATTTTATATGAAAAATAAACTTTCTCAAACTCTTTTACCATTTACCATGTGAAAAAACCATAATAAATTGCCCTTGGAATTAACAGAGTGTGTGCAAAATTTGGGAAAAAACACCTACAGGGTGTAACACTTCCTATGTTCACAAGAATCGTGTTACAAAATATTTAACAAGCCTACTATGGTACGTTATAACACACAATGTCCTCTTAACCACCAGTGTTACCTCATATAAACCTTCCTTCTTCCACCTAACCTGCAGCTCAAATTCAGGACATTAATGTGCCACCTTGAGTCACTGTAACAAACATAAATGATCACACATTAGACCAATACAAGGCATAGAAATCATGATTACAAAGAAAATAGTGATAAGCACTAGTTGAAATCAATGGAAACACTACAATTCCAACAAAAACAACTCTATGTGAGAGAATGATTTTTACAAATTGAAGTTTAACTCGAATAGAGTGTGTTTCTATTGTTGTACTACATAATGTTCTTGATACTTAAATGACAAAAGAAATGTATTCATCATAAATGGACTGGGATGAGGATCCCATGGACCAAATAAAATAGTATAATAACTTAGAAGAAAATAGAAATGTGGTTAGGGATTGCTTTACAAATGGACAACACACTTAATAAAGCTAGATGATCAAAGGTTGGGAAGAAAGAGGGGAAATTGCTTCAAAATTAAAAATACACTCACACAATTTGTAGAGATATGATGGATGGAATGATCTCTCCTTTAGTATTCAAAAGTTGGAATATATATATATATATATATATATATATATATGGCTTTCAAATCTTCTTGATGTAACTACCTTTGGTAGTTATTCAATATTAACAATTTATGTTAAGGATCGTTCAAGTGAGTCTTGTATATACTCCTTTATAGGTGGTACTATGATGTATTGTTTTACCTTCAGTACACATATTTCTTCCTTAATATATTTAAAATCAAAGCATAATTTATGGATGGTTTCCAATCCATCATCAATATTATTAACAAAAGTAACTAATCACCTTTTATTTCCTTCTTCTAGAAAGTCAATGGGATTATCAAATTCATTGGCCCATGATGTTCTTATTATGCTTATATCTTCTACTAAGTTATCTTTAGGTATCAATAGGGAATTTATTAGTAATTGTGATCATTAAAGGTCATCAAAAATCTTAATTGCTTAAAGAAAGTATTACTCTTCTTGTCATTGATATTCCAATAGTTAGCAATAGAGACCTATCATACTTGTATCCTAGTATACCATCCTACTTTTATTTTCTTTACCCTCTAACTTGATAGAAACCCTTGCTGACATATCTAAATGTCACTCAAACTTGAAACCAATACAATTAATATATTTAAATCATTTAAAAAAAAAATGTCAATTATGTTCTAAATGTTTATTCAAATATTCAATTAAAACAAAATTCTTTATAAGATAATTCTATCATCTAGAGCGATATAATACTCTTTGAAAATAATGTTTAGTCTCTTATTGATGTTTTCTGCGAGATATATTCTTACTCTAATGAGTAAATTTGATGCTTTCTTTATCTTTCTAGATGTACTGGGTGTACTATGGGGTGCTTGATCAAGAGTGCCTATGTCTAGAAGAGTTGTAAATAGAGGTATAGGGCTTAAAGCCCGATCTAATTTATTTATCTTCCTCTTCAATATTATATTCTCTAACTCTTTCTTTAAAACATAGTGGGAAAGATTTTATGTTGTAGTCATGGGTAGTTTCAAGAGTCTTGTAGACCCAACGCCTTGAACTTCCACCTCTTATCTACATTTCTTAGCCACATTTTTATATTTTACATGAAATTTCTCAATTTACAATTTTCTTTCTACCCTACAGTACTAAGCAATATGCATGGTTAAAGATTTTTCTTCAAATATTTTTGGCTCTTCATGATCCAGTTTCTCTGCAATATTTTGAATTTTATCTATTCTGAATGCCACCCAATCAATAACTATAGCGTTATCCACTTCCATATGAGTAGGGCCTTCAAGTTGTTGTGAATCCCTTTTGCTCAAAATTTTCATACTTTTTAATTTTGAAGCAAAATGAGATTTCTCAAGATCATTGTAAAGTGGTTCCTTACCATCATCCCCTCTAAAGCACTTTTCAGTACTCTGTTACAGCTATGTTTGTTTCTTAGTTCTTATGTGCACAATATGAACTCTTACATCCATGGGGAGCAAAAGAAGATCGAACATTGTTTGCACTTTTCTCTCTATGTTTTTTCTTAGTCTACTACTATTGAGAATTTGTATCTATTTCGGTTGCCAATTCCTCACACCTTTTCACTTTTTTTTTCATTGGTGTGTCAGGTCATTATCTCCTATTCCCTCTAAAATTATAATAAATAAATTGCTATACCACGTAGATTCTAAATGTTTTGAAAATACCCCTTCAAAATCAAAACCTTTAATGCTTTCAACTTCCTTTAAGTTGAATGCCTTGATATTTTCAAATAATTCATGTAAGTGAGAATATTTCTTTACAAACAACATGAAATATATTAAAGGGAAATGGAATACATTGATTTTTATTCCTTTGTAAAAAATAATATACCTTTTATTCCTTTTTTCAAACACAATATACCATGAACAATATTGTTTGTATACTTTCACAACAAAATATATGTCGCAAACAAACATAAGAAGTAGTATTGGCCTTCTTTCATACCCATATAGTTTGATATAAGTACAAGTCTCATGTAAGCAAAATAATTTTTTTAAGGAAGTCTTGTGCTTCCTAATTTATTCTATGAGGTTTGGATACAAACAAAATATATCTAAATATTTGAATGAAATTATCTTAAATAAGGAAAAAATGGAAGGCAACCTTCTATTTCCATAGAGTAGGGCACAAGAATTGAACCGGTTCAACTTCAACATTTACATTATTTCTTAATAGCAGACCTTCAAACACATTACAAAAAACTACCACCAAATCTATATAAGTATTCATAAATAACATTTGGATTTTAGATAATTGGCCAATTGAAATAAATTTCATTCTAAATGACTTATGCCTAGTGAAACATGGTTTATTTCTTATTAGAGAAACATAAAATATACAAAACTAATCTAAGTACGTGAGGCATTGAATCTCATCCTATTAACCATGTAAATAACCAAGATAATTCTCTATGGGGCTTCACCAACAGAGAGATCTCAATTGCCATGAAAATAGGACACATTTGAGCACATTGAATCATGAAATCCTTCAGTAAATTTAAACCACCGCCTTGAGAGTCTAGGAAATAATTTGCCACAAGAAGCTTGAGATATTTGTTTGGTTCTAGAAAGAATAACATTATTCTAGAAGCTTTTGGTGCGAGAAGGATTGAGTTCTTCCCTTCAATAACAATCTGAATCATTATGGTATTTGCATCAAAGCACTAATCACACCATGAGACTAGATCTCTAAAATAAAATACTTCTATGACACATGTAGCATTCACTAACCCAAGGGTCTAAATTTTGTTATTAAGCTTTTATTCTAGAGTTAAATTTGAAAACTAGTGATACATTGTTGACCAATAAAATTTCTTGTTCTGGTGGGTAAGAGAATTAACAATATCCCCCCAAAAAATGTATCTTTCATCCTTTTAGTTTCCATTCTTATTATCCCTCCAATGAACTTTGATATACTTAACACTTATAGTCCTACATTGTAGATATCTTAGCTATTTAAAAGCTTAGTTCATGAATTTTGTTTACTTAAACATCTCTTCATCATGTAACAACTTCTTCATGACATGGGAAAATCATAATTGGGATTTAATTGATAAAGGCAGATCCTTTATGGAAGCATGAAGTAAATTCATTCACCTTACACCAAATCACCACCTTTTATCTTGAATATTAGGTTTCTTAAATGTGTTTTGAATTTCTCTCGAAAGTTGTGTATGGCATACTTCCACAAATTTCAGTAACTCAAAGGGAGGCAGATCGCTCTTACATAACTAAATAATGATAAGGTGCAAGATTCTTTATTTTGTGGAGTGTAGAAGTTGTTATGTGCAGAGAAAAGAACATGAGATTTTTTCGTACCTAAATGAAAATCACGTATGTATGAAGGGTAGTTATAAAGATAAGTAATGTGTGGAGTGTGGAAGGTTAGTTTGGGAGGTAGATATCCACAAAACTCTTGAGAATTTAACAAAGTATAAAACATTTAAGCACGCTTGGGGTAGCAAGCTAAGTGGGCTTGATTGTGGGGAAAAATCCATAGTTAGGCGTGCTTGAGGCAGAGGCGATCTGGGATGGGTGACCTCCCGGGAAGTCCTGGTTACCAGGTGCAAGCCCTGGAAGTGATGATTGACGCTATGTGATTCATTTCACTAGTTTCAATCCCACTTCTTCACCCCTGTGAGCATCACCCGATGTAAGGAGTGCTAAGTGGACTATTCAAAAATAATGAGAAATTAGTCAGTTACGACTACCTCTCATGGAAATGTTCATAGATGAGTGACTTACTTAATGAAATTTAATCCCGAAAAATGATATCTAAAGTATAAAACACATATAATTGGGTGAAGAAGAAGTAAAATATGGTCCATTTTTATGGATTAATAAAAAATGGAAGGGAAGAAAATGAGACTCATTGCTAAAGGAGAAATTTAAATTGTATGGTGAATCATGGAAATGGATAAATAAGTGTTTAGAGATGTTATGTGATATACAAATTGTATTGTAACATTGTAAATAGAGAATATGCTGAAAAGTATTTTTGGTTTTTTGGGTTTTTCTTTTCTAGGGAAAAATTTGTGAGTTAAATATGTGTGTGTGTATCATTGCATCTTTTTTGTTTTTATTAAGAATCTATTTGTAGTGATTAACTATACACAATTAAAACTAACAAAATAATGAATAACCTAAAATAACTATTCTCTCACTTTCAACAACATTATTGTTTTTTCCTCTTAGTTAAGAGGTTAAATTGCAATCCACGTGGTATTTTGTTTCATGTATGAGATTAAGGTTAAATATTATTGAGAAATTCACGATCTTATTAAAGTAACCTCAATTATGACTACAAAGAATATTGGTTTTCTTGCATATGTTATCTAGCTAGAAACTTTTTTTGTCCTAAACTAAGTCCTAAAACTACTTTTGTATGGTTAAGAGTTTGTTGAGAATAATTTAATAATCCAAAACTATTAGAGGCATATTACAAGATTAAAAGTCTACCCCTTATAAATCACCAAGAAATTACTTCATATTTAAATGTGACTAGCTTTCAAAAATACATTATTATTATTATTAAAAATTAAATAACCATTCAACTTGCTTCATAAGCATTGGTTAAAAAATAAATCCAGGAAAATATATCCCTTAATAATAAAATTTACAAATGAGAGGGAAAAACATTAAAAAAAATTGGAAAGTTGTTTACATGTCACGCTAGTTGTTTAGGCTAAAAATAAATGCCATTATTGGGTTTTAAGCAACTCAATTTTGATCATGTGATCATATGTAATTCGTATATTCTCTTCATTTAATTGGTATTACTTTTTAAAATTAATTGTTATTTATTTTTTTATTTTCTTTCTTTTTATTTATTTATTTATTTTTATTCAGGTTATAAGATTGGAAAAATCCCTATATACTTCTTCTCATCTCCAGGATTGGAAAAATCCCTAAATATTTCTCTTCATTTCTAAAATGGGATTCAAAGTAAACACTAAAATTTTTAGGTCAAAATGTCATTTAACAACAAAAATGAAATATATACTAATTATGAGTTTAATATGTCACTTGTAAAAACTAAATATAAGTAGAAATGATAATAATCATTTCTTCCAACTACTTAATATAAATTCAATTAATCTAATACAAAATAATAATAAGAATAATAAAATTAAATCTCAATAAATTAAAATTAAAATATTAATGTTGCTTGAATTTTCCATATCCGAAAAGTTATGAATGGATTAACATAACTTCATCGAAAAGGAATGCAAGTACAATTAAAACAAGAAAACTAAATAATTGAACACTTCTATAAAAGCACATACTAATTTCCTAATCTAGGTTGATACTGCATTCAACCTTCATACTCATTTCCTAGGATAGGATCCTAGGACAAATGGAAACCTCTAAGAACATGGAGAGCGTAGTTGTGCTACTTATGTCTTGGTGGTACAATCAATATTGATTCTTCTATGGATGAAAGAAGAATGAGGCTTTAATGATAACAACGACGATGTTGGACACTGCAATACTTTCACAAAAGCTCAAAGAGCACTAAATTAAAACAATGGGTTATCACAATATCTCCAAGCTGTATAAAAAGTATAAGGGATGTATCAAAGGTTCATTGGCATCTATATGGATATGATTGTGAGCCCTGTAAAAAGTAAAGAGGAATATTAAATGAAATTTAGGACCTAGGAGAATATGATTGTGGGAGCTAGGTACTTTGATTTTTTTGAAAAATAAGAAAATATTAAAGTAACCATGTTTAAATATAGGGAGAAGAGAAAGTATACATTAAGTTAGGTTGTGCATACCATTTAATGATAGGAAGCTTTAGTATTCACTCATGAAAATTAGTTTTATTCGAGAATATTAGAACCCAAATTTACTCGGGAAAATACTTCTAGCAAGAATAAAGATTTTGGAAATACAGTAGCTTTGGAACCCTTCTATTATATATATTAATATTATTTTAATTTTATATACCAAATTGGGATTTGAACTTTGATGAAATTAAATTATGAAAAATATTAATTTATTTGGAATAGATTTAAAGTATAAATATTTGTATTAAATTTTAATATTGTTAAGTTAAATTAATTTATTTTTATTATAAAATAGAATTTAGTATAATTTTTTTCTCTATTTAAAATTGACTTTTAATAAAATTAGTAATTAAAGTTTTTTTTTTTTTAATTATTTAATATATTATATATTTAAACATAGCAACATGTTATATGAAATAATAATTTGGTGCATCAAATAAAAGATTCATTATGATTAGAGTAAAATTAAAAACTATCTTAGTTGATTTTTTATTTTAAACATCTTTCAATAGATCCATTATAATTAGAGTAAAATTAAAAATTATCTTAGTTAATTTTTCATTTTTAACATTTTTCAATAATATTTTTCGATAATATTTTTCTTTCTTAGTATTAATGTTTGTTTTCTTTGTATCCTACTTTAAAATTATGTTTTTTTTTCTAAATTATTGAATTTTGTTCTCATTCTACATTAATGACTAATTAAACTTATTAATTTGATCTTATAAAAAAAATAAAAAGTTTAAAAAGTTTTTCACATTTTCCACAACCATGCTTTGTCAACATAGAGAAAACTAAGGAATTTTATGTATTATTCGTTATTTTACATTTCTATGGTTTTTTTTCCTTTTAGTATCAAACTAGTTAATTTGTTAATATTTTTAAATGTTAACAATGCATTTATGTACAATTTTTGTGCATTCTTATTAGCTCATGAACAAGTCCCATCAACATGGTGCAAGTCCCATCAACATGGTGCAATTTCTTTTGGGCAAAATACCATGATGGTCTGACACCTTGTGCATTCAAGATGGTTGTGCTCATGAGTAGCATGGATAATGCATCTAATAAATATGAACATATTAATAATAGATATGAGGTGCATTCAATTTGGCTGGATAAAGGCACAACTCATTGCATCCACATTAGTGCACTACACCCTGTAACAACATTGGTGTGTTCGACAACCATGATAAATAATTGAAGTAGCCACTTGTATTGTGAATTTTGCAATGTTTTTGGTTACCTATATGTATTATTGTTAGTGAAGGGCAAAGCACATTAGCACATGTACCAACACATTAGTGAATTATTTCATTTTCACACACATTGTACATATGGCATCCCCTCATCCTAAATTCACTTGTGAGAGTGGGAAGAAATCAACCTACATTATGATGTGGCTTTAGCTTCATTAGACACACCATTTATAGTGCAGAAGGACCACACCAAATTACTAGCGCACACCCATTTTTCACTCCATTGTTGGATCTAATGTGAATGGCATGTCAGTCCCATGTAAGTGCACTATAATTTCGAGGAAAACACATATCTTCATGTTTTTTCACATTGTCTTTCCTTAGAGACGTTGTTAATGAGGTGAAAAGCATGCACCAAAAAACACATCAATGCATTGTACTTAAAGCGCACCATACTCAATGTTGTATGTTCATTACATTGTTTAATATATAATGCATTTTATTTATGCTATTGATATACGCAAACCAATGCGTAAGATGCATTGGTGTAACTTATAATATATAGAGCACAAAATTTAAAATTACATATTGGATGGTTCATATTGTTGGATGTTATGAACCATTTGATCTTAGATTCATGAACTTAGATTCATGGAATGAGGCATAAGTATAGAAACCACAAGTGAATTATTTGATTTTGTAGTTTTGGAGGCAATGCAAAAAGGAGTGAGAGTGATTCACATACCTTATTTGATAAGCCACACATTTTTTCTTAATAGAAATTCATCTCTTCGAGTATTATAAAAAACCTTTCACAATGTTTATAATAGTTTTTTAAATAAATTTTTTTATATTAAAATTAATTTTATATATTAAAATTAAAATTATATATAATTACACAACAATTAAAAAAAACACAAATATCACTTAAAAATATAAATATTAATCAATTATATCACAATTAAATTTTAATAATAAAATTTAAAATAAAACTTAAAGATCATAACTTAACCATACTTCCACTCCACCACAGCGAATGAGAATTAACAGAAAAATTTCAAAAAATTAAATATTAAAACACACTATAATTGTTCTAAAATATATCCATAGTAGTCACTATCTTTTAGTAGATTTAAAACATGATTAGTAATTAGTAATAGCCCCCTTTGATTTTAGCAATATGCCCTCTTTGATTCCATTAACAAAGTTGTGTTGTAACATTCACTTGTTAGAATAGTGATGTCTTACACCATATTGACTAGAAAAAAGCTTTGTGCTTAGCTTGGGGTTGGAGGCTATAGGCTAGGTTAAGAAGGACACATCAAATGCTACAATTTTAGATATGCCACATGGCTCTCTTGAGGTCAGGACCACAATGGTCATGAGTTGGCCCATGGCTTTCAAAATTTTAATGCCCATGATTTAGTCCCACCGAAATGCGCATTGAGCAATTGATTAAAATGTAAAGCATAAATACAGTTCTCTATGGCTCCTCTTCTAGGGAAGAGTTTCATTTCTCCCATCAAATCTATGGGGGCAATAAGATAAACTTTTCAAAACTACTCATGTGAAATAGACATCCATTATGCTCATGAAAAGTTTTGAACTTCAGATGCAATGAATTCTTCAATTTCCTTTCATCGTTTTGTCATTTCTCTAGGATATGATGATGAGTGTTCACTAGACAACCAGAAAGACGTGAATGTGATCATTAATGACAAAACCACCATGTTTTTTTTATCCAATCAACCATGGAGAGAATCTTTTGGCAGCCTTGGAGGTTGACAATCTTGAGAGTTCAATTTTGGAGGTTGGCAATCTTGAAGATTTATCTTGGGATTCGGACAAGTTTGGCCTTTTGGATATTGTTAGTGCATGATCTTAAGCATGGTGAAGGAGGAACTTTTCCTTTATCCACCTATTCATACCCATGATATAAGATGATTTCCAAGTCACTACTTTTTCATTAAGAAAAATCAAATGGTGTTTGAAAGAAGAGTAAATGTTTTGTGAATGAATGTTTTTTATTTTATTTTTTATAATAGAAATATGAAAAAAAAATATTTTCAATCGAAAATTAAAATTAAAATTGAGATGTGATAATTATTATGAATATAAAATTAGATTGAATAATTTTAAATATATCTATTACAATTTTATGGTTTAATTTAGTATTTAATATCTGTAATTTTATGGTTTAATTTTAGTATTTAATATTTGTATTTCTATTGTTTCAAAATGATTGGATTTCTTAATATCATTTTGAATTGTTGGGAATTTTTTTTTATAAATTTTTTTATACAATATCAAACTTTTGTATAATTTTTTTGTTTTTTAATTATTAATAATTACAAATATAAACAATATTCAATAGACTATTATATTATATACTTGAAGACCGGATATATTTATTTTGATAACATTTTTTTCTTTCTTTTTTAATTACAAAAATCATAAACAATGTTTGATGGACTTATCTGTCTTTTGAAAATGTTATCTAGGATAAAATAGAATTTTAATTGAAAATGATGCTTCGGATAAAATAGAATTTTCATAACTTTGAGGTTTATCAACAAATTTATTATATAAATATCATTTTTGGGATTCAACTACTTTAAGTAAGTCATTCATCTATGACTATTTTCATGAGAGGTACATGTAACTAACTGACTAATTTCTCATGATTTTTGAATAGTCCACTTAGTACTAATTGCATCGAGTGATACTTACAGGAATGAAAAAAATCATCATATTATAATACAACATTTGAAGTTAAATGATAAAAATAATAATTTTATTCAAACTATTTTAATTAGAATAATTAAATGTCATTTTCATTTTAACTAAAACACGTAAATATCATTTTTTTATTATTAAAATATAATATTTATTAACTATTTTAACTAGAACACCTTAAAATATCATTTTATTTATTTATTAATATAGAATATTTATATTTGTTATATATATATATATATATATATATATATAATTCAACTATCATTAGTTAGATTTTTTTTTAATTGCACAATATTTTTTATTACTAAAATAAAATTTGAAAATAAAATAGTATAATTATAATAGTTAATGGAATTGGAAAATAAAATATTATAATTTATAATATTTTATATTATAAATAAAAATTATTATACAATTTAATATTATAATTATATTAAAAAGTAATGAAATGCTTTACCATTTAATACAATGGACATGTTATCCATGTTATTAATATTATTTTCAAATATGAATATATAGATTTGGAAAATAAAATATTATAATATGTAATTTTTTATATCATAAGTAATTTATTTTTTTTATACAATTTAATATTATAATTATATTAAAAATAATGAAATGCTTCTTTCCAAGTTTTTTGAGTATAGGAATAAAATATTAAATCAAATTAAATAACTCTTTTCTTTAGGTTCGATGGATCGTTTACAATGAATCTCCAATGGTCCTAGAAGAGACATTGAGTTTCCAACTGTTCGCGTGCATAACCATTAAGGAGCCCAAAAAGACCCTCCATATGAATGGCCCTGGTGAGCGCGAGCACCATTATTAACCAGACAATAGTGTACTGGTCTATCATTCTCACGAAGGTGCAGATGATCCTCCTTTTTAACATTGTGTGTCTAATGTGAGGGCATGCCACCTTACCTCCTAGGTGAAGAAGAAAAAAGTCGCCTTTGACAATTAAATCAATTGAATTCCCTATCATGAACACCTAACAATTAATTTCAATATTATAACAATCATAAATATTAAAAAAAAATCTAATATTTATTTAATATTACATTCAAATATTTTTATTATAATATTTTATTTAAATTATATATAATAATATCTTAATTAAATTATATACAATATTGTTTCATTTAAATTATAATATTTTTATAAAATTAACCTTTATAACATTTAACACGATAACATATTTAGGGAAAATATAATAAAATGCTTTAATAACAGAAACACAATTACTAACCTTTTGCTAAAAATCACCATCATGTCAAGTACTCCAAACGATCATTGCACTATAATTTCTCAAAGATTCTTAATAGATGAGTATGTGTGACATTAACATGGCATCATTTCTTAAAAATACTTAGTCAATTACAATATTATTACAGACAAAACACACCCAATTTTGATCATTATCATGCCAAGCACTTTATCTCAATACCATGACTAGTCAAACTACTTTGTTAAGTGTCCCATGGCTTGGATAAGAAGGATGGGACCACAATGGTTTCATTGCCACACTGTTTCAGTGGATGGGATTAGGAAGATGAGGACCACAATGGTTTGAGTTGCCACATGGCTTCAACTTCTAATTCAAGTGATTAATCCCATGGAAATGCACATGTTGTCCCCAACTATAAAAACTAAATGGATTGAATGAAGACTCATATTTGATGCAAAGGATGAGTCAAATCAAATTTATGGGAGATAAAAATAAACTTTAAGACAATAGAATTCAATGAAGCTTTCATTAATCATTATTCCTAATAACTATGGAAGTTTTGAAGTATGTGTCCAATGGAATTCTTTAGCTTCCTTTCATGTGATTTTTCACTTTTCCGTGGCAAAGGTTAATAATACTTTGCTCAACCGATATTGAAAGGTTAATAATGAAAAACATCCATTTTCGTTAATCATCTTTGTAGACCATCGTGCAGGTCTCTTGGGGATAGAGGTTTGCCCCTACACTAACACCACCATATTGGAAAAATATAATATAATACATGTAAGATATAATATAATATAAGTTTTTGTTAGTATCTCATATATCTAATAATCAAAATATTCAATAACTATTATAAATATTTATTAATGTATTTATTAATATGGTTATAATATTAACATCTATTTATTATTTATTATTGGTTATTACTTTATGTATAGATTTGAATATATATCAAACATTATAGTTTGTTATTGGTTATTACTTTATGTATAGGTTTGTATTTATTATTGGTTATTACTTTATGTATAGATTTGAATATATATCAAACATTATTAATAGTTTATTATTGGTTATTACTTTATGTATAGTTTTGAATATCTATCCAGTATTATTAATAGTTATTATTTTTAATTATTATTATTATTTTTTTTTGGGGATTTTATAGTTGATCATTTGGTTGTTGTTGTTATTTTTTTTTCATTACTGTTTTCTCTAAACATATATGTTTTAATGACAAGTCTTGTTATTGACATGTAATGCTAACATTAATAATGAATAATATGGATACTAATTTAGGTATTTTTTCTTTAGACTCAATGATAGAAACTTATAATCAACAATGACAAGTCCTGTTATTGACATGTAATGCTAACATTAATAACGAATAATATGGATACTAATTTAGGTATTTTTTCTTTAGACTCAATGATAGAAACTTATAATCAACAATTAATTTAATTTTTTATATTGTAATTTGGTTTCTATTAATAAAATTATAAACAATTTCTTTACTAATTTTTTTATAATATACATACCAGATCAAAATAAATTTAAATAATAATAATTCATATGTGTAACCATGACATTTCAACATTTTATATGTTTAAATTTAATTAATAAACATATAATTAAAAATAAAAATACTTTTATATATTTGTGAATATACAAAAAATATAAATAGTAATCTAGATAAAAGAATTTTCGGATTAATCACATCATTAGGATTAGGTCGACGTTTCGAACCAACTAATGTGGTTCATCCTCAGGACAGGTGGAGAGACTGATCGATCTCGATGAATAAATAGTGGAGATGCATCATTGCCTGGAAATAACCGATTATTAAAATTCATTTTACCATATAAATTATTGATTTGTATATTAATAATAATGATTTGTAACCATGATAATTCATAGTTTCAAATTTAAATTAAATAGTAAACATATAATTTTTTTATATTTTTGTAAGTTCTATATATAATCAATGCTATGCATATCATATTACAAAAATAAATTATAAACATTATAAAACATGTCCAAAAAAATTTCCAAACATATATGTAGGTAACTATATGTATTATCAAGGTTTTAATAAAATTAAAAATAAGAATATTTATATATATAGAGATGTGAAATGTATGTTAACATAAATAGTATAATTAAGAACCAACATAAACTCATATTAACTCTGGATTTACAAAGCACCAAGAGGAATCAAATCTCTCGAGGTGCAAAGAGTTTATTAAGATTTGTACTCAAAAATAGGTTTGCATCATGAGAGGTTCAATCCATCTCAATGCATGGTAGATGCGAAGTTAAGATAGATCTATACAAGCTCATAAAGAAAACCATCAATTACTTCATAAGATTAGTTTTATATGTGAATTATTTTAATATAGGATTTTATTAAGGTTTCTATGGTCTATCTTTCCAAATTTGAATATATGATTTTTAAAGAGAGAATAAGTATCCTTAATTGTTAAGCCAATTCAATTTTTACATGGTTACCTACATATAAATTATGGTATTTATCTTCCATCAAATTTGAAGATATAAATTGTCATCAATGAGAAATTCTATCTCTATTTGTATGAATTCATGATGTTGGGACCAATTATACGCTAAGCTAAGAAGTGGTAAGGAAAAATGTGCTTTAGCTTACTTTTGTAGAGATTCTCCAAAAGTATTAATATTGGAGATATGGTTTTGAAAAATCATGTAGGATGGAGAAGGAAAGAGCCCTTAGCAACTATATTGGTGTATATTCTAATAACACCCCAATGCCATGTCTCACTTATAAACTGGATTAATTTAGCATTGATGGCATGCATATTCACTAGGAAAATTTACTCTTAGGGGGAAACCTTCATGATTAAGCTATGATTTCAATAGAGGATTCTTAGGCCAAGCTACAACTCAAGTAACAATTCCAAGTAATCTCATGATTCATGACACTTATTTGGACAATTTGGATCAACTTTCATATTATTCGAAGCTATTCATAAGGGTTAAAATGGATTTGAGTAGGGATTCGTAATTGTGGTTTTACACCTCAACAAGTTGAACATAAATTTTATACCTCAAAAACCCTAAACATGGCCTTTGTTCGCCTTTTTTATTCATTTTCATGGATTTTCATTCTCTGTTGTACTTGTAAATAAATAAGGAATTCTTCCTCTTGTATGGGGATTTGTATACATGGACCTAGGATGCATATCCTTGTAAATATCAGAACCACCATTATTATATCCAAATTTCTGAATTGGATCATTGTTATTTATCTTAGAGCTATGTTCCCAATTTACATTGTTTCATACACATTAAAATCCATAAGATTTGTCTATTGGCCATTGAATTTTATTTAAATCCACATAAATAATATTAAATCCTTTTGTTCTTAGTGCACACCCCTCTAGCAATGTTAAGGTACATGAAGACTATTCTAGTCATGTATAAAATTTCTAACTACTTAACTTCAAATTGTTAATGTAAAATACTTTAAGTAGTGAAAAAATAGACCTTGAGATCCTATCAGGATGCTTTTCAATGAAGCCCTTGAGAAGAAATATTATCCCTACCATTTTAGGTGCATCATATAGTAAGCTAATGATTCAAATAATCAGTAAAATTGATATGCCATGAATTCAAGGACTAATAGATCCACTTGATTTTAAAAATGGTCTAACTAGATAGAAGGATACTTCAACATGAATAGTGTTTTAGATAAAGAAAATGTTACATTGTACTTTTTGAAGTTATTATTTGGTGCTAAACATTGTTGGATAACTATTTCTTTCACTTTATATGAGACCAACCAAGAATCCCTTCATTTGACCAATCTAAAGAACCCAATTATGGATATTTCTTGGAAGCCCTCGAGGAAGAATCCCTCCCTATGGAAAATAATGACAATTAGTGCAACAAGTGGACACGACTTTATTAGGCTGAGTATTATTTTGTGCAAGAGTACATATTTTCCTTATGTTCCTTCTCCATAAAGCATGTCATAAAGTGTACCAAGAGGCATTAGGTCCTCAAATTGTGTAGTTGTTCACACAAGTACATCCAAAATGTGACGGAATTACTAAATACATAATCAGTAGGAGTAGCCTATAAATATATAACAAAAATTGAAGAAAAGTTCCAACAAAAGGGTAAGAAGGAATTTTGCCATGCTTACAAACCAAAAACAAAGATGGATACATTCAATGTTAATTACCATCATAAAGGGTAAAGAAAGAAAATTGACCAATAATAGAATCATCAGCTGAAGCTTGTTGGAAAAAAGTCTCATCTAGGTGAAATTTTGAAGAAAAATCCTGTAACATACATCAATATACTATATAAAAAAAATTACTTTACATAGTTTTAAACTTCATCAAATCATATTTACACCTAATTAAATATGTATCCATTAATCTTCATACTAACTCGCTCTGCCGAGATATAAAGACACTTCTTAACTTATATATTTACTCCAAATACCACAAATAATTAAGTCTTTACTACGATCCGTGGCGAATGATCTATGAGAAGATTAATTTTGGGTTTAAAGGAGATATATCCATCCCCTCAATTATTGCCATTCGGTACTTTCATTTATCAATATATTAATTGATTCCAATTATTATAGTCCTTACGTTCTACCTTATCATTGTATCGAGATCTTGTAATGATTAGTTTGTTGTTGGAAACTCCTCTCTTGCTACTGGAATTTATCCTTGTGGCAGACAGTTGGACTGTCCCTTTACCGTTGATCTGCTTGCATTGGGATCCCACAACTATTTTGGTTTAGGGTTCCAAAACCTAAGGTATCGACCTCATTCCATAACCATTTTGGGTCATTCGACACTTGTTCTCAGCGCTTCACCAGAGAGCCATGCGGTCTCTGTAACCTTTCCCCAGCAAGATAATACTCAGCGTCGATGGGTTTTCGTCTTCGACTCAACCGGTAAGTAAACCTCCAATTATTTTGCTGTGGGACTACTGTCATGATTTATAGTAAGTAAGGTTTAACATGTTTTCTTGCAAATAGAGATTTGGTTCTAAGGTTTTCCTAAATGTAATTTCTCTAATACCCATTCTCTTTGCTTCTAAGATTTGGTCCTGATCTTAACAAGGGCTGCCACGATGAATAGGAACTGCCCTCCGTATGGACTGCCCTCAGCTTCCGAGTTGCCACCGATGGAACCCTCGGTAAAAACCCTCACCAGTAGTATCTATAATTTCTAAATTTGTAACTCGTATTTTCCAATCCTATATGGTTATACTAACCATCATTCTTGTTGATTTCCTCTTGTAGCTTGGACCTTCTGCCTTCGGAAATGTTTCCCGCATGTAAGTTTTCCTTTTTTTTTAAACAATTTTTCCCTTTTCATCATTTGGGTATTCGAAAACTTGTTTATCTAACTACCTTCCGTTTATTCGTGCAGGTAAATTTTTGGTTTGACGTTGCAACGGGGAAATTCTCGTTAAGCCTAGCTCAAAAATTTTTCTAACCTTCTTAAACCTGCTCCAATAGGTACCTTACGCTATTTTTATGATTGGTCACAGGACCTTGAAGTTACAAGTGTTTCTAGTTCTCAACAAAAATTAGTTTTCTGTCTTGTTTCAGCCACTGTAGCTTTTGGAACTTCGTTCCCGAATTGTTCCCAACCTGGACATGCCGTAGTTGACTACATATGATAGGGGTGTATGTTTTATTTTCCTTTCTGAACTCACACTCATGCGTGCTTAAAATTGGTCTCGACTTATGCCCTTAGAAACCTCATAGTTTAAACTGTGGTTTTATAACGAGTTTTCCTCACTGGGTGAGGCATTCTCAGTGTGAGACATAGTTTAAAATGGAGCATCTCTTGCTCTGAATTCTTGTTTTGTAATTAAGAGTTACTCTTCTTGAAACTGTGGTTTCCTTACTGTACCATATTATTTTCTCTATAGCAACATTGTTATGAAAACTGGTTACCCCAGCGTGGGTCAATATTAACTGTCTTACTATTATCTTCTGGACTACTAGGGTTTGGTTAGCGCAAAATGTAACATTTCTAGACTTTCACGAAAATATATTATACAGTGGTACTTGCTTATGTTCGGGTTAAAACTCCGTTCTGGAATTGTTAATATAATATTTAATATTTCCTTTATTTAGTTCTGTCACTGGTTAGCATTACTGTTGCTATTCCTATGAGTCAAGAAAGATTTTTCTGTACTTATTTCATTAAATTTCAAGGTTGCAATGTACAACAAAATTATTATTTCCTTCCATACCCTGGTTTAGTATTCTTTCTTGTTCTATGTAGACAGATATATTTTAAATTTAAAAGCAAGCATATTTGATCACAATACTTGATTTTTAGTTGAATTATTCTACATGGCCCTGACTAAATTCTCGATATGATGCTCTTTACAGTTTTCTGTTTTTCTTTCCTTCAAAAGTTCAGTATTTACACAGTATTTTCTTGTTAAACTATTATCGAAAACTTTTACCTCTATCCATATTTCTTTTATTTATGTTGTTTCAACAATAAAATGACCGGACCATTCTGTCCATGTAATATCCTAGATATAGAGAACGACCTACACGGAGCCTTCATCTTGAGGGCTCTGTGTTAATAGTTTTCTATCATACAGATCTTAGTGTTAAGTTTAATTCTACTAACAAAACTAATTTGTAAACAACATACATAAAAACTTCTTTTTCCATAAATAAGTACTGTAACTTCTACACAATCACAACATACAAACTACTAATTTCTTTCATAAACCAATCTAAGATTCCCAGTGATAGATAAACTTATCTGTCTTTCAATTTCTGACTGATGTTGTCCTCCCTACCTCGAGAGAGGAAATTACGTCCTCGTCTCTCCCCTGTGCTCCAAGTATGAGCTATATGAGTTGACATAGATTCTAGAAGAGAATTCGGGACATTCCAGTCCAGTCTTCTATTCCAAGAAATTCTCAGGAATCTGAGTAATTCCACTAGTCACCACCAGCTCGGGAATTCTTCTCTCCAAATTTCCTCCTACAGTTACCAAACAAAACCCCTCTTCCTCACTGAGATATGCCTTTATCCTTAGAGGTTGGGGTAACTATTTGAACTGATTCTGTTAAACTAACTCTCAATCCTTGAAATACTTTTACTATCAGTCTATTATTCTTTTATGGAAATCACTTCCATAAATAATTTTATTTAATCAAAATTAATTTATGCTCATAATGTACTATTTCCAAAGAAAATAACAAATAATGTCTTAGTGTCTTAAAAAACATAACATAATCATCAGTTAGCACTTAAGCCAGCTGTTACAACTTCCCCCCCTCGAAGTGAACATCTTCCTTGGTGTTCTCATTCTGCTTCAACAAATAGTTCTGGGTAAGCATCCTAAACAAGTAGCTTCATCCGGGCCTAAGTGATTCCACTGCACCTTAACCTGGGTGATGGATCGTTTACAGAGCATGATTTCTCTCCGATTGATTATGCACTGAGGCTCGACTAGAAACTCGTTGTCTGATTCGACTTGAAATCAACAAATTTTGAATTAATTTCTTATAAAATTTATTATTTCTAATCACGTTTTGTATTCATATCCTACCTAAATGCTTTGCTAGTGGATTACCTGCTTTGGGTTGTGTATGTATCATTTTAATAAAGATACATGAAAGACGTTGTGTACACGGATATGACTGGGTAGGGCAATTCAATAAGCCATGGGTCCTACCCTCTCCAGTATTTGGAAAGGGCCACAAATCCTGGGAGCCAACTTGGCACAAGAGTCCCACCTTAAAGTTCTTTTCTTTGGTTTGATCCTTACATACACATGGTCTCCCACCTCAAATTCACAATAAGTCCTTTTCTTATCTGCATACACTTTTTGTCTATCCTGAGCTGCCTTCAAATTTTTCCTGATCTTCCTTATTTATGACTCCATTTCAGCTAGCATTTCCGGTCCAAGCATCAACTTGGTTTCCGGGCTACTCCAATTAATAGGAGTTCAACATTGTCGTCTGTATAATTCTTTGAACAGACTCATCTTAAGGGATTCCTGATAACTGTTATTGTATGCAAATTCTACTAGGTGCATATATTCTTCCCACCTATTTGACTGCCGCATTACATACATGCATAACATATCCTCCAGGATCTGATTCACTCACTCAGTCCATCCATTTGTTTGTGGATGATAAGCAGTGCTGAAATTAATTTCGGTTCCCAATCATATAAATAACGTTTTCCAGAATGTTGAAGTAAACTTCATATCTTTGTCAGAAATGACAGTCTTTGGGATACTATGCAGTCTAAAGATTTCTCGCATAAATATGTCTACTATTTTCACTGTCTTATAAGTGGATTGTATTGGTATAAAATGTGCTGCTTTGTGTAGTCAATCTACCACTACCATTATGGGGTCATTATGCTTCCTTGAATTTAGTAAACGAGTAATAAAGTTTAGGATATAACCTCCCACTTCCATTCAGGTACCGGTATAGGCCGCATCAACCCGGCTGGGTGTCGATGCTCCATCTTCACTTGCTGGCACTCCAAACACTTGTTTATATATTCTGCAATGTCTCTTCGCATACCTAGCCATAAGTAATTCTTCCTAATTGTTGTTAGCATTTTCTGATACCCGGGATGTCCAGAGTAGTTACTTCGACGATACTTATTTAGGATTAGTTCCTTCACTTCCATTCAATTTGGAACATAAATCCTCTTCTTGAAAGTTAGCAATTCATCCTTCCTAACTTCGTAATTAACAGATTTTCCCTATTTTATGGAGTCCTCTGCTTGCTGCCTCATAAATTGGTATTTAGGATCCTTCTCAGCTTCTGTTTTTATTTGTTCCAGAAATTTGCATTCAACCTGATTATAGTACAGTTCATAAACACCATGCAACTTTCTACTTAAATAATCTGCTACTCTATTCTCCTTACCCTTCATGTGTTGCATATCAATGTCAAACTCGCTTAGGAAAGCATTCCATCGTGCTTGGCGAGAATTGAGAGTAGCTTTCTTAAAATAACTGGTTAGGCTCCTATGATCGGTTTTGAGTACAAATCTCTTTCCAAGCAAGTAGTGCCTCCATACCCGGAGTGCATGCACTACTGCTGTCAGCTCCAAATCATAAGCCGAGTATAGATGTTCATGCTCTTTTAGTTCCCGTGATTCATAGGCAATTGCTTTACCTTCTTGTGATAGAATCAACCCAAATCCTTCTTTACATGCATATGTGTAGACTTTGAACTCTTTACTGGGATCAACTACTCTTAATATTGGAGTTGTAGCCAATAAAAGTTTTAACTTTTCAAAACTAGCTTGATATTCCTTCGTCCATTTAAATAATTTTCCCTTCCTTTGTAAGGAAGTAATTGGGAAGGAAATTTTTGAGAATCCTTCAATGAACCGCCGATAATAACCGGCCAAACCCATAAAGGGTCGGATGTATGCCACATTTTGGGGTACCTTCCATTCCATAATCATCCTAATTTTCTCCGGGTCAACTGCGATTCCCTCAACAGAAATAACGTGACCAAGGTACTGTATTTATTCCTTGAAGAAATCACTCTTGCTGAACTTAGCGTACAACTAATGCTTTCGTAGCATCTCCAGCACTATCTGTAAGTGCTCCTTATGCTCTTCTACATTCTTGTAATAAACTAAAATGTCATCAATAAATATCAACACAAAATTATCCAAAAAGGGGTGGAATATACCATGCATCAGCCTCATAAAGGTTGCTGGTGCATTGGTCAATCCGAATGGTAACACTACAAACTTGCAGTGCCCATATCTGGTACGAAAAGAAGTTTTATAAATGTCTTCATCTTTTATCCGGATCTGATGATATCCTGACCTTAGATATATCTTTGAGAATATGGTAGCTCCCTTCACTTGATCAAACAAATCATCAATCTGCGGTAGAGGGTATCTATTTTTGACATTCAATTTATTGAGTTGTCAATAGTCCATGCACATTCGCATGGTTCCATATTTCTTCTTTAAAAATGTCATTGGTGCTCCCCAAGGGGATACACTTGGTCAGATATAACCTTTATCCAACAGTTCTTGTAACTGCATCTTTAGTTCAGTCAATTCTGGTACGCTCATTTGGTATGGTGTCCTTGAGATCAGTGATGCTCCAAGTATCAATTCTATAGTAAAATCAATGTCCCTTCTTGGTGGCAAACCTAGTATTTTCTCTGTAAATACGTCCATAAAATCTTGCACTATCGGAATGTTTTCCATCATCAGACTCTTTTCTTTGGAATTAGTAAAACCCACTTGAATGGCATATAACTGGCATCCTTTCTTCATGCACTTACTCATTTGAGAGGCTGTAATAGGTCATAGCTATAGGGGTTTCTTTATTCATTGAATCTCCTTACGAGTTCCATCCTACATTCTATAATATATAACTTTTTCTTTACAATCCACTAACATCCAGTGCTTCTCCAACCAATCCATATCAAGTAACACATCGTAGGATCCCAGGGGTAATATATTTAGGTCTACAGTTAGCTTCTCTTCACTAATTTCTAGTGTACAATTCGAATTTATGGCACAAAATTTTCTCTTTTCTCTCATGGCTAACTGTACCAGCCACAGATTTTTGAATTTCTAACTTTGCAATTTACAAATTTCTACTAATTTGGGACTCACGTAGCTTAAAATTTCACTTGGGTCTACCAAAATATAAACAGGTTGAGAGAGTAGCTTACCTTCCAACTCTATCATCATTGGTTGGTAATCTGCCTGACGATCTTCCAAAGTTGTGTTAATTCTGGGTATATTTTTGGCTACATCCCCCACTGTAGAAGCTTCTTGTAGATTGGTAATTGCCTCGCCCCCTCGTTGTGGACAATTCCTGTAGTAGTGAGCCTCACCACACCCCCAGCACTGTAGGGGTGGTTTCTGATTTTGTGCTTGGTCTGGCTTGCTGGAGGCTTCCGTGGGTTCATCCTCTGCAGGCCACTGGATTCTTTGATGGTTTCTGCCAAACTGTTTGCTAACTGAGCTCCTGGCAGCATTATTGAAATTACTGGTTCTATTTTTCTTGAAGTTTGAACTACCCTTATGTTCTTTCTTTGATTGCCAACTTCTACACAACTCTCCTTTTGCTTTAGATTGTCGATATCGCATTATTGCCTTCTGGATTGCCTCGTCCATGGTTTTGGGATTCACAAACTCAATTTTTTCCTTCATATGAGTTAGAAAACTGCTTAGGAACCGCTAAAATTTAGCCTTTTCATCCCTTAGATAAGGAACATAACGAAGTAGGAAAGTGAAGTTGGTGATGCATTCATCCATCGTCAATTGTCCCAGTTTTAAGTCATGAAACTCTCTAGATTTCTCGTCATAGAAGCGCTCGGTTAAGTACTTATCTTTAAAATATTGCTGGAACAAATCCCAAGTCACATCCTGGTCATCAATATTGTGGATATTATTAACTTCCTCCCACCATAGTGTGGCCTTCTCCCTCAACTGATAGATGGCCAATTTGTATTTAAGATTGCTGCTATATTCGTAAACTTGAAAATACTTATTCATATTTATCAACCACGCTTCAGCCACCTCTTCCTCTACTCCATCAAACATGGGTGGTTTTTTCTTTCGAAACTCACCTTGCAGCGCCACATTTTTCTTCTTAACTTCTTGCTAATTCGTCACATTACCTGACTCAGCCTCATTGTAGTTTTTATTTTTATTACTCCACTGAAAATGTCTTCTTTCCATTCTGTTAGTGGTGTGGTCCCTTTCTTGTTTCTCATTACCTTCCTGCATGTCTCTATCAGGACTGGGTTGTTCCATTCCCTGATTCTACTTATCCGAGAAGCTCTTAAGTATCCTTTCTTGTTTTTGCATCAAGCGCTCATTATCACTTCGAACTCACACCATTTCTTCTTGTAGTTTCTGCACTGTATTTAACAGAATGTTAGTTTGGTGTTGATGTTCCTCCAACAGTCTACTTGTTTGCTGGTGTTGATCCACACTCAGCTAAATCCACATCTCAGAATTCATTTTTGGTCGGGGTTGGGGTTCCTTGGTGTTTTGGGTTGGTTGTTGTGTTGACCCCCTTCTCATGACCTCTCCGGTTATGCTTCCTTAACTATGCATCATTTACACACAATTTACCATATTAGGTGACCCACAGGGTCCCAACGTGCAAACGCTGCTCTGATACCACTTGTAATATACATCAATATACTATATTAAATTTTTTTTTACTTTACATAGTTTTAAACTTCATCAAATCATATTTAAACCTAAGTAAATATGTCTCCACTAATATTCATACTAACTCGCTCTACCGAGATATAACGACACTTCTTGTCTTATAGATTTACTCTAAATACCACAATAATTAAGTCTTTACTACGATCCGTGTTGAATGATCTGTCAGCAAATTAATTTTGGGTTTAAAGGAGATATATCCATCCCCTCGGTTATTGCCATTCGGTACTTGCATTTATCAATCTATTAATTGATTCCAATTATTATAGTCCTTACGTTCTACCTTATAATTGTATTGAGATCTTGTAAATGATTTGTTTGTTGTTGGAAGCTCCGCTCTTGCTGCCGGCATTTATCCTTGTGGCAGACAGCTGGATTATCCCTTTACTATTGATCTGCTTGCATTGGGATCCCACGGTTATTTTGGTTTAGGGTTCCAAAACCTAGGGTATCGACCTCATTCCATAATCGTTTCGGGTCATTCAATGCTTGTTCTCATTGCTCTGCTAGAGAGCCTTGCAGTCTCTGTAACCTTTCCCCAACAGGATAGTACTCAGCGTCGATGGGTTTTCGTCTTCGACTCAACCGGTAAGTAAACCTCCAATTATTTTGTTGTGGGACTACTGTCATTATTTACAGTAAGGAAGGCTTATCATGTTTGCTCCCAAATATAGATTTGGTTCTAAGGTTTTCCTAAATGTAATTTCTCTAATACCTGTTCTCTTTGATTTTAAGATTCGGTCCTCATCTTAAGAAGGGCTGCCATGACACATAGGAAATGTCGTCCAGATGGATTGCCCTCAGCTTTCGAGCTGCCACCGATGGAACCCTCGATAAAAACCCTCACCAGTAGTATCAATTATTTTGAAATTTGTAACTTGTATTTTCCAGTCCTATATGGTTATACTAACCATCATTCCTATTGATTTCCTATTGTAGCTTGGAACTTATGCCTTTGAAAATGTTTCCCACAAGTAAGTTTTCCTTCTTTTTTTTAATTTTTTTTTCCCTCTTCATCATTTGCGTATTCGCAAACTTGTTTATCTAACTACCTTTCATTTATTCGTGCAGGTAAATTATGGGTTTGACATTGTGGTGAGGAAATTCTCATTAAGCCTGGATCGAAAAGTTTTCTAACCTTCGTAAACCTGCTCCAACAGGTACCTTACGCTGTTTTTATGATTGGTCATGGGACCTTGAAGTTACAGGTGTTTCTGGCTCTCAACAAAAAATAGTTTTTCATCTTGTTTCGACTACTGTAGCTTTTGGAGCTTCGTTCCCGAAATGTTCCCAACCTGGACATGCCGTAGTTGACTATATATGACAGGGGTGTATGTTTTATTTTCCTTTCTGAACTCACGCTCATGCGTGCTTACAACCGGTCTTGGCTTATGCCCTCAGAAACCTCACAGTTTAAACCGTGGTTTTATAACGAGTTTTCCTCACTGGGTGAGGCATTCTCAGTGTGAGACATAGTTTAAAATGGAGCATATCTTGCTCCGAATTCTTGTTTTGTAATTAAGAGTTGCTCATTTCGCGACTATGGTTTCCTTTTTGTACCATATTTTTTTCTCTATAGCAACATTGTTATGAAAACTGGTTATCCCAGCGCCATAGAAAAGTTTAGGGGCGAATTTTTGCCCATGGGCGAAATTAAAGGGTTTTAAATTTTTATTAGGCGAATTTTTTGTATCATACTATATTATTTCAATTCGCCCCAAATTTATTTTATAAAAAAATTAGGTCTAGAGGTTAGCCCACCTTATTTTAAGGGAGAGGCTAAAAAAAGTAAATTTATATTTCAAATTGCCCCAAATTTATTTTATAAAAAAATTAGGTCTAGAGGTTATCCCACCTTATTTTAAGAGAGAAGGGGAATTAAAGCCCTTGATAGCTCGGATTTAATATGGATCTAGGTAAAAATAAAAATCACACTATGTGAAATTTTTTTTACCTGATCAAAATAAAAAATAAAAATAAAAATAAAAAATAAAAAATAAAAATAACATTAAAATAAAAATAATTTCATGGTATTGACACATGGTATGAGAACCCATGGTATTTACCAATGGTATTCATATGGAACATAACATATTTAAAGGGTAAAATTAAACCAACCTAGATCCATCTTAACTTAGGATCTACCAAGCCGAGAAAGAGATATCAAATATCAAATAGCTTGTGATGCGAACCTATTTTCACTGAGTGAAAATAAATTTGAACCCTTTTGAGGTTTGGTGGATCCAAAGTTAAACTAGATTTACACTGGTCACATTTTGTAAGCCTAGATGATGCTTCAGAAGTGGGTATGTTTTTTTATGTTATACATTCCTAGACGAGGCTTTAAAAGTGGGTATGTTTTTTATGTTATACATTTTATTTTAAAATATTGTTAGGAGCGGTAAACAATTTATTTCTCCATTAAGATAGAGATTTATTTCCCCAATACGATAGAGATTTAAAGATAATAGGGCAATTGACATTATGGATTGTGTGAATTTGAAGATGATGTAACAAAATCTTCTTGTAATTTGCTCAGAATGCTCGATTTCATGGAATATTTTCCCTCCATGGAATTCCTAATTCTGATATCTCGAGGGTAGACATTTTTTTAACAAAATATTCTTGTAATTTACTCAGAATGTTTGATTTAATGGAATATTTTCCCTCCTCCATGGAATTCCTGCAAGAAGAGACTCCTTTAATTGAGCCTCATGAGTAGTAGACTCATCTCTGGGAAAAGATTCATCTTAACTTCAATAAGTTCAGCTGACCTTTACTTTCATTTGAATAAATTTATTGAAAATATCTAATATCAACAAGTTCAACATAATTTTAGCAAAATCTTATTGAAATTTAAACTAAAATATTATATTTTTTGAAAAATAAATCTAATTAAAAATGAAACTTTGGAAATTTATTTTTAGCAATGGCACATTGTTTTTCACCCTAATCTCTTCAAAGTTTAACTACATAGGGTTGTTTAAAAATGAGATCATCATAAAAAAGTTCTATGATGGGTAGGAGGACCCATCAAATTTAACCCCTGAAGCCACAAATTTTAAACCTTCACAATTTACAACCTTCACAATTTCGGAATAAGTCTAAGTGGTGTTATTAATTTTTATTTATTTATTCTTATTTTCTTTTAATTAAGTATGAAAACATTTTCTTTGAGAAGTAAGTAAATAATCTCTAATTATTTTTATTTTTATTTTATGAAAATTATGAAAACATTTCCTTAGAAAGTAAGGAAATAATGACTCTACATATGTATTTTTTTATGAAAATTATGAAATGCAATTCGAACTATTTTTCATTTCTTGAAATGTATCTTTAAATACATACAAAACTAGAATCTACAATTCCAAAAAAAAATACTAAAACCTAAAAAGCGATTTTATCATAAATAATAATAAAACAAACAAAAAAAAATTATGGGTTCTAATTAACGCACGGGTTAATTTTAATTCAAATAAAATATAACCTAAATCCGACACATAAAGTTATCTGAAAATTAAAAAAAATAAAATAAAATATTTTAACCAATTCCAATAAAATTTGTAAGGAAAATATATAATACTTTTAACACATAACCTTAATCTTATAAAAAACAAAATAATACAATCACAAAAGAACACCGGGTTTCAAAAAACTAACCCCATTTGAGGTTTTCACCACTTCTACCTAATTTGATAACCAACATGGGAGGGAATCTGATCCAGGTGGATATTGGTGGCCACCCGCCTATTCCACTTGGGCCCCCACCTTTGTCTCTTTCAGTTTTTCCGTTTTGGCATAACTTACTATTTTTAGCAGTTTTTCGGGTCCTGAACTTCCGGAGCCGTTTTGAGGCCCTAAACGACGTTTTTTGGGTACGAGAGCGCCAGCGAATTTCTTGATAAAATTTGTCCCGAAAGCTGTAGTCCTCGGATAGAGCTTTCTAATGATGTATCATATGCGTCAAACGGAGATAGTATGCCAAAGTTACGTCCCTGGGAAGTTGAAACACCAATTTACCCAAACGGGGCCCATAGTTTTGGCGTTTCATCTCCTAGGGTTAGGTTTTTGGGATGTTTAGGGTTCTCCATTGTTTCTCAATAATAAATAGGCCCTCGCGCCTCATTGTAAAGCAGTTCAGAGGTCAGTAGCCACCACATCTCTTCTCAGAGATAGCTACCAGTACCCTAGCTAGTTTTATTTCCATTGTCTGTAAGCAAATTTCAGTTCTTTGATATTAATGAAATGAAGTGTTATTTCCACTGCATCTCTGTATTTATGGTTATGTGTTTATTCTGTTGCGTTCCTGCATAAATCCGGATCAGAATCCCACATTGTTCTTCCAATAAAAAACATCCAATACCATTGTAAAGTTTGTTACTAATAATTTTAGAGGTTGTTACATTAAGAAGCATGAATTTTTAAGGAATAATCTTCCAAATCCAACGACATTCTTATCATTCATATGGACACATTATTAAGTTTAACATAATTACTCGAAAAACGTTTCAAGGGTGCATACAAAACTTCCCAGTTACTGCAGGATCAAACGTATGCATAAACTCAGTAACGAAGTTGTCGAGACACAAGAGATCTACGTTATTACAGAATCAAATGTAGGCATAAATTCAGTAACGTAGTTGTCCAGTTACACAAGAGATCTATGATAATACATAATCTCTGAATAGCCGCATACTAAAGATTCACTGAGTAAGGAAAAAATAAGATAGCTTTAATTATCTGAGTCTTCACCACCTTCCTTGTATCTGAATATTTGCGGCACGAAGAGTGAGTTATCTATCACCTCCCTTTCTTTTTAGCGTTGGTGGCCTTAGGTTCCCATGTGGGTGCAGAGGGAACAATTCAAACAATTCTCCCCTCTTTCATATTCTATTGAAATTGCTAGTCCCTGCTCATTAAATAAAATGTAACTTAAATTATAACTTGAACAACATATTTGAGAACTTTGAAAACTAGAGTATGAACAACGTATTTGAAAATCTTGAAAATTGGTTGCTGAATGGGGAAAATTCATGTGCATATATGTTTGAAATCAATAATAAAAGTGAAGGAATTTGGATGTAAATGTAATATCTGACAGCTGAAGAGGAAAAGTATGTAACAAAAGAAAATATTTGATTTAACTTTTAACACTGAAGACTCATTGCAATTCTTGAATAGGTTGGAAATCTAATAAAGAAGAACTAGCCTAGCCCATAATTTGACTTGGCTTTTCATTTTAATTGTAGTTTTCTCAATATTTTGGTAATCTAATAGATATGAACAAATTTAATTGTTAAATGTTTAACTTTGTGCATATCCATCAAAATTTCAAGAACATTTCGAAACCTGAAATGAGTTATGCTCAAATCTCTTTGAAAACAACTTAGATCACTTTCTTATGCATTTAAAAAAATATTTCCCTATTAATATCCAAATCATAGAAATTGAGAATCGATAATCTACTTACTTGAGATAAATATGTAGCTATATTCATCGAAGTCTCACAAATAATGTTGCAGGTTGGGGATGAACACAGACAACGCCACAAAATAAGAATTTTTTAGGAAAACAGTTAAAATGATTGAAAAACATAAACAAACAATGTAGAGTTTAACAGGGGTTGAAGGGGTGCAGGGTGGCCCCAAAGAGATCTCTGTGATTTCCTTCTCATATTGAGAAGGAAAAATATAAACATGAAAAAACATTTTCAATATAGTAAAAACATGCAAAAATATTTTCAATAGTGTATAACAAGAACCTAGAGCAACATTACCTGTGATTTTTATTTTCCAAAACATGGAAAATTATATATAATAGTTTTTAAATAAATATTTTTCTTATTATTAATATTTTTCTCTACATTGGTAACGAATCACTAATATTTTACAATGTTTTCTAATTTTTTAGAAGATTAACCAATAATTTTCAATACTTTATAACCTAGTGAAAAATTCGCAAATATTTTAAGAAAATTTTATAATTTAGTGAAATATTTGCCAAAAAATTATATATGTATATTATATTAGTGAAAAAATAGCCTATACATTTTTCTATATACCATGGGGATTCGCCCATTTATTATAAATATAAATTTGGGGGGTTTCTTAAAATTATCCTTGCTTTGAACATATTAAAGAGGAAATGTGCCTAGCACCGGTCTTAGCTACGCCACACTTCACAAAAACCTTTATTGTTGAATGTGATGCCTCAGGAAATGGAAAATGTGTTGTTTTAATGCAAGGAGGAAGACTCATTGCTTTTGAAAGTCGTCTAATCAAAGGAAAATATTTATAGAAAGCTATTTATGAGAAGGAAATGTTGGAAATACTACATGCACTAAAGAAATGGTGACCTTACCTAATGGGAACTGATCATGATAGTCTTAAATTTTTTTTGGAACAAATACTATCTTCAGAAGAGCAGCAAAAATGGGTCACAAATATGTTGGGTTATGACTTTGAAATCATATACAAAAAAGGGATGCTAAATGTTGTTGTAGATGCACTCTCAAGAAAGGATGAAGAGGTGGAAGCATTGTTCTGTGCCATTTCTATTATCCAACTAGATTTGATAACTGAAGCAAGGGATGAATGGAAGAAGGACGAAGAATTATGGACACTCATTCAAAAGTTGCAACAACATCCTAGTACATCTGATACATTTAGTTGGAAAAATGATTCCTTATGGTACAAAGATCGCTTATATCTTTGTAAGAATTACCAACTAAAACAAAATATTCTTTTGGAATTGCACACTTCTCCTTTAGGAGGACACACAGGATTTTTAAAAACTTACCACATTGTGAAGAAAGTTTTTTTTTTTTTGTTTTTGTTTTTGTTTTTTGTTTGTTTGTTTGTTTGTTTGTTTGTTTGTTTGTTTTTTGTTTTTTTTTTCGGATGGCCTTAAATATAATATTCAAAATTTTGTGGCAGAATGTTTGGTTTTCCAGCAAAATAAAGTTGAGACAATTAAGACCCTGGGTCTTCTACAACCTTTATTCATTCCAAGTCAACATTGGGAGGGGATTTAAATGAATTTTATCATAGGTTTACCTAAGTCTAAAGGAAAGAGTGTCATCATGGTGGTAGTTGATAGAGTTACCAAGTATGAACACTTTTGTGCATTATGTCATCCCTTTAAAGCAAGTACAGTTGATATTGCATTTACAGAAACAATTCAAAAGCTACATGTAAACCCAAAGATTATTGTAAGCGATGGAGATCCCATTTTTACTGGAAATTTTTGGACGGAATTTTTTTCTTGTTTGGGTACTCAACTAGCTCATAGCTCAGCTTATCATCCTCAATCCGATGGTTAAACTGAGATAGTTAAAAAATGTCTGGAAGGATATCTTCGTTGTTTTGTAGCATATAAAAAAACACAATGGGTCAAGTGGTTACCTCTGGCTGAATGGTGGTATAACACTTCCTTCCATACTGTAGAAAAAATGACCCCATTTATGGCACTTTATGGATATCATCCACCGTCCATCACATCATATTTAAGAGAAAATTTTAAGGTTCAAGCAATGGAAGATCACATCGAGCATCAACAACAATTTCTCCAACTCTTAAAGGATAACCTAAATTTGGTGCAAAATCGAATGAAACAACAGGCATATCAAAATCGTAGCGAGAGAAGTTTTTATGTAGGAGACTTGGTATTTTTACAGCTACAACCATACAAAAAAATGTCCCTCAAACAAGCTAAGAAGGATAATAAATTATCGCCAAAGTATTATGGTCCTTACAAGATGTTGCAAAAGATTGTTACTATGGCATACAAATTGGAGCTTCCTGCTTCTTCGCGAGTGCATCTAGTTTTCCATGTTTCATGCTTAAAGAAGGTTATAGGTGAAAAAATTCCAGTTCAAACAATATTTCCAAAACTTGATGAGGAAGGAAAAATCATATTGGAACCTGAAGCACTCACGGAAACAAGAACTTGACAGCTATGAAATAAATCAATTTCATAGTATCTCATCAAGTGGAAGAACTTACCCACTGAAGATTCTACATGGGAGGATAAGAATTTTATACAAAAGCATCTAGAGCTACTCAAGCATTGAGGACAACACTTTTTTGAAGGAGAGGGGCATGTTTGGTCCCTATATTACTAGTGTAGTCCCTTATTATTGTTAGTTTATCCCCCTCATTGTTATTTTTGTACCCCTGTAACCCCCATATTATTATTATTGTGGCCTTACATTATTATTGTTAGGTCGACAAGGATTATATTGTGATTCCATTGACTCCTATATATAGAAGGAGGTTTTGTCATTTGTATCATCCAAGAATTTTTCATTTATGTAATGTAAAGGAGGTTGCCCCCTCAAAGTGGCTTATTTATAAGGTGTTGATCTCTCTTTTATTCTATTTTTGGAGCTGGTTTCATAACACTCATCACTCGTGCTATTTAAATATATTCACCCCATCTCTTCAAAAAAGAAAAATATCATATTATTCTAGCCCTTACAACCATACCATCTCTCAAATCAATAGATCATTTTGACCAACCCTCAATTTCAAATCCAAAAATCCTCCTTCTATTACCCTTCCTACTACTTTTATCTCTCTTAATTATATCTAAGGTGTAACTAATAATATATAAAAAATCCTTTCTAGAACGAATATCAAGACACTTTTTAAATTCCATAAAACCATAAAACATTTGATAAAATCCACTAAAGATAATTTTGACCCAATTCTAAACTAAGGAGTTTCCCAAATTCATCTTTCCTTTAGTAATTCATATATCAAACAAAGGGATAGGCCAATCAAAACCAACCTTAAGAAGCACATCTACAACACACTCCAAAATTGAATCTCTAAATAAACCATAGCTAAACATTCCCACAATTTTAAACACCTTATATGTCTTGAACAAGTTAAAATCTTAGCATTTGATCCTTATCTCTCCTCTCACATCATACATACAGTTCTTGAAGTCAAGAAACACCTCAGTAATTTCAATCACAAAGATGGTTATAAACTCAATCAATATTGGAAATCAACCATCCATTTCCTTAGCCAACAAACCTCCTTTCCTCCACTTTCTCCAGGCTGATAAAAGCCTACAATGTATTTCTTCCCCAACATTATTAGAGCAAGATTGTTTTTATTCCTCATAGATTTTTATTCTCTCATTACAATAGTAAATGATAAATTATATTAATGATAAGTTATATATATATATATATATATATATATATATATATTGTAAGAAAATATATCTACATTATATTAAAAAGCGGGGAATTACATGCATTTACATCCTAGGGTGCATTCTTTGACTATGTATGAGGAAAACAAAGATAAAATATTGAAGGGATATTCCCCAAGAAGGAGAAAAAAAAAAAAAAACCCCACAGTCTTATAGTTACGACGATTAACAAACCTCATGCTTCTGATAGCTATCATTGCGTAATTTTTTCATGAAAAGCCAAAATTGATGCATATCGAGCCATAGGGCTTCAGGACATTGAAATTATAGCCCTAAAAAAGAATAATACTAAGATGGCCTACTGAGAGGCAAGATTGGAGTGAAAAATCCGGCCTCAAGGTCGTCGTGCCACTGAGAGGCTAAATTATTCTGCATTGAAATTACATTGTAGCCACACTGGTACCACATTGTACCTGGGAAGTACCTTGAGCTTGCATACTTCCAGTGTCCGCTGTAACTCCTCTGGAATATAGCAGCCATATGAATTGGGACAAGGAGGAGACGAGGGTTCATAAACCACCAAGGAGACTAGAGAATGGGAGGGAGGAATATGTGTTATAGGGGTGCAAGGAATGGGTGGGGAGAAGGAGTCAACTAAAAGATAATGGGAGGGGGATGGAGCAGGAGAGGAGGAGGAGGGAATGTTGGGTGGGAATTCCATGTGGAGGAATCTGAAAAGCCACCTGAGTGAGGATACTTAATGACTTTGGTGATCAGAGAGCTATACAATCCAACCAGAAGTTCACATCCTCTCTTGGGCCCTTTCCTTCAGCTGACACACAAGGAGGTTCCTAAGCACCCAGAGCATCGGGCAACCCCTACAGATTTCTACCTCCTCCATGGCTAGGACCTCCATGTGAATGGACTCAGGAATTCCATGATAAAACATCACGAAAATGGTGGCATTGTCAAAGGTGGCTGGATGGTGCCCAAAACCTCTTCCTTTGCCGAGGTGTTGACCCCTCCGCATGTCAAGATTCATTGTCAAAAGGTCGTAGAGCAGAGTCACAGTGTCAAATCGAAGAAAATTTCTGAGGAGAATGAAAGGGGGTGAATAGATCATGGGGAATGGAATGTGCATGGAGATGAAAGCTTTATTGCAGGAGCATGAGAGCAGAGGAGCCCCGTAAATTGACAAATGGAGCACGAGAGGAGGATTAATTTCCTGGATTGTAAATTTGTGAGGGAGGTGAGCCAAGTGGGGGCTGATGGTTGTGGGCCTTGGGAAGTGTGATAGAGGCCACTAGGTCACCCGAATATAGGGGAAGGATATCTCATTTTTCCAGTTGAAAAAAATGAGGAATCCACTCCGTGATCATTGGACAAGAAGGAGACCAATTTTCATTGGGTCGGTGATCATTAAGTCCTCCGTTGGCAATATGATTAACAATGGAATTGAACTTACACTTGACATGAGAAAAAAAGATACCTTTTTTCTGCGAGAGGAAATGGTCCAAGTATTAAACAAGATATTCCAGGCGCCATCCTATGGATTTATTAGTGGTTGGGGATCTATTGAGGATGCGTTTGGAAATCTAGATGGTGATCTGAGAGTCCCTTTCAACCACCAAGTGGAAAAGGTGATTGTATTAAGAGATATGAAAGCCTTTGATAAGATATCCCATTTTGCTTGCATTTTTTTATTATCTAAAAACAGATGTAGCCCCTGCATAAGCATATGATTTTCCCTATTTGATTCCTAAAGACTCCACCAATACCAAATTCACTTGAGTTTCCCTTGGAGGCTCCATCGAAATTGAGCTTGAGGTGGTGGGGAGGCAGGGGACTCCAAGAAGAGGGCGAGGAGGTGGTTAGATGGGGTGGTGAGGAAGAGGGATCGATATTGGTTGGTTTGATGTTCCACCAAGCAAGGATTTATTTTTCTTATGGAGGAGCTTGATGATCCTGAGGCAACCAAAAAATAAGGGCTATATGGATTCCTCCAAGTTATTTTGAAAGAGGCACTAGAGATCATCAAGGGATCTGGAGGAATGATTGCATATTTTCTAATTACGTTCATTCTAGACCTCCCTAGGAAAGAAGAGAGGAACTGTCAACCAGATACAATTGAGAATAACATTGCTAAAAGGTGAGACAAACCATTGCTCGAGGGTACAGGAAATACAACTCGTATCTCTGTTGGATTTGATAAAACCATGACCCATGTTGCTCCAGAGGCTATCAATGTAGGGACGTGTAAGGAAGATATGATCCAGGGTCTCTGGTTGTCGTTGGCAGAGTGTAGGTTTTAACCCTAAACATAAGTTATCTACACACGAATCTTATAACAGAAAATAAACAATAGTGAGATCATAAAACATAAAATAGATAAACACAGAGATTTTCCCCTGGATCCCAAATCGGGACGACCAGCTTGATTTTTCATTATATTCCTTTTAGTGTTACAACACATATATATACATGCCGAAGCATACATAAACCCCAATCTATTAACCCTGGATTAGAACATAACCGTAGCTCCCTTGACCGGATCTACAAAATACCAGGGGACGAAAACCATCGTACCCCAAAACCATGTGCAAAATCATGGACAAAACATGGGTGGGTCCGCACACCAAAAAAATTTTCGCCGGGGCGCTGCCTCCTCCCTTGTGACCCCCCTGCAGCACCCGGCGCAACGTACAACGTGTGGGGCTAGTCGTGGAAAGAATATAACACATACCCAACATTCTCCCACTTGTTGTTTTCTTTCCACAGGGGGCCACAGGAGAGCTTAGTCATTGGGCCAATTCCTCAACACCCATTGTTTCTCTACACCAAGAGAACTTCTGAGTGCTCACAGACTTCGTCAATGCATCTGCAACATTCTTCAAAGTGTCCACCTTTACCAGCAACACCCTTTTAGCCTCAACCATATCTCTAACAAAGTGATATTCAACATCAATGTGCTTTGTCTTTGAATGGTAAGCAGGGTTCTTAGCCAAGAAAATTGCACTTTGGCTATCACAGTCTATCCTTATAGCTTGCTGTACCAACCCCATACTTGAACAAAATCTCTGCAACCAAACTACTTCCTTGCTTGCATGAGTCATTGCTATGTATTCTGCCTCTGTAGTTGAAAGAGCCACTACAGACTGTCTTTTACTCATCCAACTGACTCCGCCTCCAAATAGGTTAAACACATACCCACTTGTAGATATTCTTTGGTCCATATCTCCAACCCAGTCTGCCTCAACAAAACCACGAATGTCCAACATTATTTCCAATCCTGGTCTTCCCTGGTAGCACAAGCCATAATCACTAGTGCCACGTAAATATCTGAAAACCCGCTTCACTATTGTCCAATGCTCCTGACATAAACCTGCTCAATACTCCCACTACATGTGCAATGTCTAGTCTAGTACAAACCATTGCATACATCAGACTACCCACTGTACTTGCATATGGAACACGAGACATATCCTCCTCTTCTTCTTGTGTCTTGGGACACTGTTCAGCAGACAGCTTTACACCTACAGGAATAGGAACATTCACCGGTTTACTATCCTGCATATTGAACCTCTACAATATAGTCTCGACATACTTTCTCTCGTTTAACTGCAGCTTCCTCTTGCTCCTCGATCTCTCTTAATTTCCATGCCCAAAACATATTTTCCAGAAGCAAGATCCTTCATGTCGAATTTCAAGGACAATTGGGTCTTCAAATCCTCGATAATTTCTTTTTCATTTCCAACCAACAACATATCATCCACATACAATACCAAATAAATAACACAACCACAAATTGATTAAAAATACAAACAATGATCTTCTTTTCTTTTCGTGAAGCCAAGTCCCCGTATATATGTATCAAATTTATGATACCACATCCTTGGTGACTGTTTTAACCCATATAAAGACTTTTTTTAATCTGCATACCAGCGATTATTACCCTTCACCATAAATCCTTCAGGTTGTTTAATGTAGATCTCCTCTTCCAGATCCTCGTGAAGAAATGTTGTCTTCACATCCATTTGTTCTACCTCAAAATGAAATTCAATGGCAACAGATACAAGTAATCTAATAGAAGTAACTTTGGCAATAGGAGAAAATATATCACCAAAATCAATTCTCAACACCTGGGAATAACCTTTTTCTACCAACCGAGCTTTGTATTTCTCCATCTTGCCTTCTACATTCATCTTCTTCTTAAACACCCATTTTCTCTTGATGGGCTTCCTTCCAGCCGACAACTCCACCAGATCCCATGCCTCATTTTTATGCAAGGATGTCATTTCATCAACCATGGCCTCCTTCCATATTTTTCCATCCTTTGAATCTACTACCTCCCCGACGGTTCTGGGATCATCATCAGTTATAGTTAAAGAAAAATTTGAATAGAAAGTAGATGGACTATACCTTTCTGGTTGTCTTCTTTCCCGAACTAATCTTCTCATAGCTGGAGTTTTTGGCTCTTCCTATTCTGAGTCTTCTTCTGTTGGAGAGTTTGATTCATCCTCCTTTAGCTAAAACTCTATCTTCTCAGGTTCTTTTGGTAGGACTTCATGTTAAACAACATATTTCACCTCTCTAAACACCACATCTCAGTTGTACGCAACCTTCCTTGTTTCCGGGTTCTAAAGCTTGTAACCCTTTAAACCATCCTTATACCCAATAAAGATTCACCTTTTAGATTTATTATCCAACTTGGTCCTTTTCTCCTTTGGAACATGTACATATGAATCACATCCAAATACCCTCAGATGTGAAAGAGAGGGTTTCTTACCAGTCCATACCTCATGTGGAGTCTTATCCTCCAACACCGATGAAGGTGATCTGTTAACCAAGTAACATGTAGTCTCCACTACCTCTCGCCTGCACTATTGTCCTAACTCGGTACCACCGAGCATGCTTCTTGCCTTTTCCATCGCCGTTCGTTCCATTCTTCGCAACTCCGTTTGTTGAGGTGTGTATGAGTAGTCTTCTTACCGTGCTATACCACACTTATTACAAACCTCTGGTTCCTTCTCGCGAACTCCCCACCATTATCTGTCCTCGTTGCCTTTATCTTCTTCTCTCGTCCGGTTTTCCACCGAGCCTTAAATTATTTAAATTTGTCAAAGACTTCGTATTTCTTCCTCAAGAAATATATCCACGTATTCCTTGAGAAGTCATCGATGAATGAAACATAGTACACAGACTTTCCCAGTGAAGGAACTGACACTGGTCCAAACACATCACTGTGCACAAGCTCTAATATCTTGTTCGCCCTCTTAGCACCAGAAGGAAAACTCACCCGATTTTGCTTCCCATATACACAATGTTCATAGAAATCGAAATCCAGAGAGCTATTAGACATACCTTCTACCATACCATTTCCATGCAGTATCTGAAGGCCCTTCTCTCCAATATGTCTAAGCCTTTGATGCCATAGCATGGTCTTTTCTCCAGAGACCGCTAGGCTTTCCGCTCCACTTTCGAGAACCACAGAACTATTGCACCCATCAATAACAATACTGCCTTGAAGCTTGTACAGAGTTCCAATCCGAACTCCCCACATTAATACTAGTGCTCCCCGAACCATCTTACAGGTATCTTTCTTGAACATTGTTTTTACACCTGCATCATCCATCTTGCTTATAGAAACTAGATTTCTGGTCAATGTAGGAATGTGCAGATACCAGGAAGTGTTCTAATCCTTCCACCTTGCAGCTTCAGCTTGACCTTTCCATGTTCGACGATTCTGGCCTTCCTATCATCCACTAGGAATACATCACCACCATCATATTTATCATACTCGCAGAGCCACTCCCGATGGGGAGTGAAGTGAAAGGATGCACCTAAGTCAATCAACCATGACTCATGATCTACATTTGTATTTGAAGAAGAGGCCAAATACACTTCCCTACCTTCATCCGAGGTGGTTTTTGCCTCTGCCGAAGGAGCATCATCAGATCCCTTTCCTTTCTCAGGAGCTTTAGATCTACACTCCCTTTTGTAGTGCCCTTCCTTTCCGAATTTCTAGCATACCTTTACAAACTTTCCAGGAGGTTTAGATATCCCTCTAGATTTAGATCTCCCACTCGAAACCTTATTCTTGTTTCTATTTTGGGACCTTCCTCGTATAGATAAGGCATCTCCATTCTGGCCCTCCATATTTCTCCGTCTCATTTCCTACGACAACAAGGCTGAGACAATGTCATCAAAATTCAAGGTAGTTGTATTGCTACCTATTGCGATAACCATACTGTCCCACGAATTTGGTAGAGAACACAAAAAACTGATGCACTTATCTTCATCTGAGATTTTAATATCAACAGATAACAACTGACTTACCACAGTATTGAAGGAACTCAAATGCTCTGTCACCAAGTCTCCATCCTTCATCCCCAAGTTATACAACTTTTTCCGCAGGAACAATTTAATCACAAGAGACTTATATTGGTACAAAGTCCCAAGTTTTTCCCACAATGTCTTCGCCGTAGCTTCCCCAGATACATTCAACAATACTGAATCTGAGACACACAACCGTATTGTGCTCTTAGCCTTCCGATCCAGTTTCTTCCAGTCTTCATCTGACATTGCCGTTGGTTTAGTACCTGGATCTACCGCGATCCACCGATCTTTATCCACCAGCAGATCCTCCATCTTGAGCTTCCACAACTCAAAACTTTGACCATTAAATTTCTCGATCTCTATCTTTCCGCCGCTCGCCATCTTCTTTCACCGCAAGAATCGATCTCGCAGATCTCCCACTGAACAGGGTCTACCTCAGGCTCGAGGCGCAAAACCCTCAAGAAGAAAGGCGTCTCCTTGAAGCCGAAACAATCCTCAAACCAAATTTAGGTTTTAACCCCAAAAATGCAAATTATCTGCAAACGAATCTTAAAAATAGAAAATAAACAGTAGCGAGAGCATAAAACAGAAAATAGATAAACACAAAGATATTCCCCTGGATCCCAAATCGGGATGACCAGCTTGATTTTTCATTATATTTATTTTAGTGTTACAACACATATATACGTGTCGAAGCATACATAAACCCCAATCCATTAACCCCGGATTAGAACATAACCGCAGTTCCCTTGACCAGATCTACAAAATACCAGGGCATGAAAACCATCGTACCCCAAAACCATGTGCAAACTCATGCACAAAACATGGGTGGGTGATCCAGGTGGATATTGGTGGCCACCCGCCTATTCCACTTGGGGCCCCACCATTGTCTCTTTCGCTGGGCCAAAGACAACTTACTATTTTTAGCAGTTTTTCGGGTCCTGAACTTCCGGAGCCGTTTTGAGGCCCTAAACGACGTTTTTTGGACATCGCACCTTATCTAGAATGATATTCACTGCGAATGTTCTAGTCCTCGGATAGATATTTCTAATGATGTATCATGTGTGCAAACGGAGATAGTATGCCAAAGTTACGTCCCTGGGAAGTTGAAACACCAATTTACCCAAACGGGCCCCATAGTTTTGGCGCTTCATCTCCTAGGGTTAGGTTTTTGGATGTTTAGGGTTCTCCATTGTTTCTCAATAATAAATAGGCCCTCGAGCCTCATTGTAACTCAGTTCAGAGGCCTGTAGCTGCCACATCTCTCCTTAGAGATAGGTACCAACGCCCTAGCTAGTTTTATTTCCATTCTGTCTGTAAGCAAATTTCAGTTCTTTGATATTAATGAAATGAAGTGTTATTTCTGCTGCATCTCTATATTTATGGTTATGTGTTTATTCTGTTGCGTTCCTGCATAAATCCGGATCAGTGGTATCAGAGCGGTCTTCTTTTTCTCGATCCTTCTTTGCATGTCCCCAACGAGGTCGGGGTATAAGGATTTAGGGCTCGATCTGGTGGAACCTTTGCAAGATCAGCCTCGCAAACCCCGACGGATGCCCATGGGGGACGAAAAGAAAGATAAGGGAGCAGGAGATCCTATCAAAATATTGCTCGAGGAGGCCCTCGAAAAACAAAGGAATGCGATGATGGATAACTTTGCCCAGATCCTTCAACGGCTGCTCACTGGTGGTGCATCTGCATCTAGCAGCCACTCTAGAGGTGCGACTCCTTTTAAGGTACAAGTAAATTTTGACATTCCCATATTTGAGGGTCAAATAGATGCAGATGCCGTAGATAGATGGTTAAATATATTAGAAGGATATTTCTCGGTTCATGACTTTTCCGACAGGGAGAAGATTATTTTTGCACTCCTCAAAGCTGCCCCCCATGTCAAGGACTGGTGGGAAACCCATTGTGAGAAAAAGGACGAGACAGAACCCTATCTGTTCTCAGCCATACCCACTTGGAATTCTTTCCAAGACACCGTCAAGGAACAATAATATCCCTTGGGGAGCTATGAGGACAAGTACATACAATGGACCACGTTGCGGCAACAAAGGGATTAAGATGTGCATGAGCTGACGAATCTGTTCCATACCCTACACACCAAGCTGGGTATCAAAGATTCAGAGAAACATCTGGTGCTAAAGTATCGCAGTTGTCTACACAGATACATTCAGGAGGAAATGGAGTTCCTCGACATCTCCTCGCTGGGTACGGCATACCGGTATGCTGCCAAGATTGAGCAGAAATTCAAACAGAAGAAGCGAGACTTTGGATCTGCGAATCAAAAGCAAGGGAAAGGTGCTCCCAAACCGCAAAACAAAGGATAGAGCCAAGGCATGGCAACTCAAGACAACCTGTCGAAGCCACAAGCAAAGAACAACACCACAAAGCTAAATAAGGACACGGGAAAGTGGTGTGAGTTCCATAAGAGCTCCACTCACAACACAAGTGAGTGTCGGGCCAAGCAGTGGCTGGTGGCCGGGATGTGGGCTTCTAAGTCAGATGCATGCTCCGACTTTGAATCAGAACCTGACAAGGGGAATGAAAAAGGGAAACAGATTATTGATGCGGAGCCCAATGCCACTTTTGCCACTACAAAGATCCAGAAGGAGGAACTAGAAGATCTGGAGGAGGAGGAACGTCTCTTCCACTCACAAATGTGGGTAAAGGGCTCCTCGGTACAGTTCATTGTCGACAATGGGAGCCAAAAGAACCTCATTTCGGCAGATGCCGTGAAGTGGTTGGGCTTGCCGACCACAACTCACCCACATCCATACACCATCAGGTGGCTTCACCAAGGACAGGATCTCCGTGTCAGCCAGCAGTGCCGCCTTCCTTATAGCATCAAGCCCTTCACGGATGAGGTATTATGTGACGTTGCTCCTATTGATGTTTCTGATGTATTATTAGGACAACCATACTTGTGGAAGCGTCATGCTGTGTATGAGTCTCGACCTCGTGCTGTTATTATTACTTTGGGAAATAAGTTGTACAGGATACCAGAGGTACCACCTCCTACGACTATCTCTTTGGTTACCGCAAAACAATGTAGTAAGCTCATTTCCCAAACCAGGAAATTCGTTTTCCTGATGATCCGCCCCCAGGGCAAGAAGAAGACTGTGGCCACGACCTCCAGACAGGGCTCCTCTGCACAACAACAAAAAATGGATAAGGTTGTGGAGGAGTACGGGGACATTTTCACCTCACCCACGGGGTTACTCGCACCGTCGTGTCAAGCACCCGATTGATCCGACCCCAAAGGCGCCGCTTCTCCAATCCATCGATCTATCCCCTCCAGTTCTGAGAATGATGAACTCAAGAGTCGATTCAGAGTCATTGCATGGTCACATCTCGACTCAAAGTTCTCACGTCCCGTGGGAGCCCGATCATGTTGGTACAAAAGAAGGATCAACGCAAGACTCGTATCACTATCGGCGTCGAACAAGATCACTGTCCGGAATAGGTACCCGATCCCACAGATTGATGACCTTCTGGACCAACTCAAAGGTGCAAAATATTAAAGCAAGATTGAATTGAAGTCGGGGTATCACCAGGTACCGATTGAATCCTCCGATGTGTGGAAGACTGCCTTCAAAGCCAAGGAAGGCTTTTTCGAATGGCTGGTGATGCCTTTCAGGTTGACGAATGCTCCCACAACCTTCATGAAGATGATGGATGGCATCTTGCGGCCATTCACCAACTCATTTGTAGTGGTGTACTTGGATGACATTCTGATCTTCAGCCAGACTTGGGAAGAGCACCTTCACCACATCCGACAAGTCTTTCAAACACTGCAGCAACACAAGTTGTGTGCCAAGCTGGAGAAGTGCACTTTTGGCATGACCCAGGTTCAATATCTGGGATACATTATTAATGAAAGGGGGGTGCATGTGGATCCAGCCAAGATCCAATTCATTTGGGATTGGCTAGCCCCAACTACTATAACAGAGCTTCGCAACTTTCTCGGTCTTGCTAATTTCTATTGGAGGTTCGTGTTGGGATTCTCTCATATCACTTGGCCCTTGAGTCAAGTCACCAAGGGAGGAGTGAGAGAAAAATTCTTTTGGTCAGAACCTCAACAGAAGGCATTCATAGAATTGAAAAATTTCCTCTGTTCTGCCCCAGTGCTCACTTTACCAGACTTGCAACAACCATTTGAGATCGAGACAGATGCCTCTGACTATGCTATTGGGGCAGTTTTTACTCAACAGGGACATCCAGTGGCATATCACAGTGAGACATTATCTGACACAGTTTGCAAGTATCCCACTTATGACAAAAAAATGTATTCCATTGTGCAAGCTTGTCGACAATGGAAGCATTACATTTTGGGGAAGGAAACAATCATCCACACAGACCACTGGCCCCTATAGTTCATACAAACACAAGGGAAGTTGTAGAATGATCACCATCAGAAGTGGTCCACATATCTGCAAAAATTTCATTTGAACATCAAGTACAAAAAGGGTAGCACCAATAATGTTGTAGACTGCCTTAGCCGACCACCAATCGTGGCGCTCACCACCGTGCTCAAATCTTGTGGGCATGAGACTTCTGATTGGCCGCTTCTATATGAGAGTGACCCAGAATTTGGCCACACTTACAAGGCACTCTTTGGGGGTACACAAGTTCCAAATTTTCACCTCCAAGATGCACTTTTATGTCACCTGGGACACCTTTGTGTTCCTTCAAGCGAGCGTGCCAATATGATATGCGAAGCACACTACAGTCAAGTTGCTGGGCATTTCAGGGTCGAGAAAACAGTAGCAATCCTACAGAAGTATTTCTATTGGCCGAACCTTCGAAAGGATGTCGAGAAGCACATCAGATCCTGCACTGCTTGTGCCATTGCCAAACCAACCATCAAGAAGCAAGGTCTATATACTCCACTACCTACCCCTAGTCGACCGTGGGAATCCATCTCCATGGATTACATGTCGGGCCTGCCTTCTACTAAGAATGGAAATGACTGTGTTTTCGTGGTCGTTGACAGATTCTCGAAGATGGCCATCATGGCAGCCTGTAAGAAGAATATCACAGCAGAAGCCACCGCTAAACTCTTCTTTGAACGAGTGTGGGTGCACTTTGGGATCCCACAGTCTATCATATCAGATCGGGATAGCAGGTTCCTCAGCACATTTTGGTCCAGCCTCTGGTCGATGTTGGATACCAAGCTCACCAAGTCCACAGCTTTCCATCCCCAAACAGATGGCCAGACAGAGGTCGTCAACAGAATGATTGTACACATTCTGCGCATGTACAATTCAACGCATCCACGCACATGGGACGAGAGCCTCCCTTATGTACAACATAGTTATAACCGGGCTCTCCACAGTTCAATTGGCCATAGCCCCTTTCAGGTGGGCTTGGGATTCCAGCCACTATGTCCTATTGACGTAGCCATGCCATTTGCAGCTGCTCAGGCCGATTCAGCGCACGTCCAGTCTGAAGTTGACAAAGCAAGTAGCTTCATCGAGTGCATTCAACACATCCGCCAACAGGTTCATGATATATTGGACAGAGCCAATGCGAAGTACAAGCAACGCCATGATCAACACCGGGTGCCACACAACTTCCAGGTGGGTGACAAAGTATGGCTACATTTGCAGAAGGAGCGCCTCACTGGACCCCACCGCAAGCTTCGCCCGCTCCGATACGGGCCGTACACCATCACTAAGGCTGTAGGGAACAATGCATTCGAGCTCAGTATTCCACCATTCCTTGGTCTGCACCCAGTCTTCAATGTGGATCGCCTTCGTCCTTACTTCCCACCTCTACTGGACACCTCGGACATTGCAGAACAACTCACACCAACTGAGTTAAATCCAGACTACATGGAACAGGCCACCACAGATTGCATCATGGACATGAAAATAAAGAACACTCGCAAGCAGAAGATCCAACTATATCGGGTTGTCAAAGCTGGCCAACTCCTGCACCAAGGAAAGTGGTTCACCAGGGACCAAGTTCAGCAGAAATTTCCTCATCTCATGGAGGAACTTAACGCAATGGGGACCATTGCTTCCTAAGAGGGGAGGAATGATCCAGGTGGATATTGGTGGCCACCCGCCTATTCCACTTGGGCCCCCACCATTGTCTCTTTCAGTTTTTCAGTTTTGGCATAACTTACTATTTTTAGCAGTTTTTTGGGTCCTGAACTTCTGGAGCCATTTTGAGGCCCTAAACGACGTTTTTTGGGCATCGCGCCTTATTTGAAATGATATTCACTACGAAAGTTGTAGTCCTCGGATAGATCTTTCTAATGATGTATCATGTGTGTCAAACGGAGATAGTATGCCAAAGTTACGTCTCTAGGAAGTTGAAACACCAATTTACCCAAACGGGGCCCATAGTTTTGGCGCTTCATCTCCTAGGGTTAGGTTTTTGGATGTTTAGGGTTCTCCATTGTTTCTCAATAATAAATAGGCCCTCGAGCCTCATTATAACTCGCCCTCGTAGGCTCGTAGCCGCCACATCTCTCCCTCAGAGATAGCTCTAAGCTACCACGCTCTAGCTAGTTTTATTTCCATTATGTCTGTAAGTAAATTTCAGTTCTTTGATATTAATAAAATGAAGTGTTATTTCTGCTGCATCTCTGTATTTATGGTTATGTGTTTATTCTGTTGCATTCCTGCATAAATCCGAGTCTGCCTATGAGTGGGTCCGCACACCAAAACAATTTTCGCCGGGGTGCTGCCCCGGACCCCAACAGTGGGGGCTGCCTCCTCCCTTGTGACCCCCCTGCTGCGCCTGGCGCAACGTACAATGCGTGGGGCTAGTCGTGGAAAGAATATAACACATACCCAACACAGAGAGGTTATCTAGAAGGCCCCTTAAATCCTTTTTTGATTACATTTTCCCAGGTGAGGACTTGGTGCTTGGTGAGAAGCCACATAAAATTTTTGACTTTTGGCCAAGTTTTAAAGTTCAATAACTTGGCCCAAAAGGGGTATAGCTCAATAGGGAGGGGAGGGCAGTGAAGATTTTAAGCTTCTTTAGGTAAGAGTTTACCTGAATTTGCGTATCCCAATCTGAGAACATCATTTCCATCCATTTTTCCAATTGTTATTTTGAGAAGCTCCCAATGAAGGTGCAGACAATTGTGATCATTTCCCTCCTATGGACATACAATTTCTATTGCCAAAATGAATAGGACCTTATGAATCTAACCAAAATCGTTGAAATGAAATACAGCCTGTGTTGAGAGCTTAAGGTTGACTGAGAGGGTTGGAGAGGCAATTGAGCAGAATTGGTTGTTGTTGACAAGAGTCATTCTAGAAATCAGTTGTGCATATATCTCAGATCTCCCAAAAGCAGTGGGAGTTGATAAGAGAGAAAACTTGAATAGAAAAATTCCATATTAGAGAGCTTGAGGGGATGTGGGATAAGCAGACAAAGCCTTGTTGGGGAGCGTTTTGGTATATTTTTCATGCCAAAGTTTGGACCATGGTTCTTGCTTGTGTTTGATCCATTTGCACTAGATCCTTGCTCCCATGACTATATTTACATTTTAGAGGTCCTTGAGCCCTAGACCATTGTGCATCTTAGGGAGGCAGAGGGTATCCCATTTGATTAATGACCATTTCTACTTGAGGTTTTCTCCTCCCCAGAAGAAGGTATGGTTTATGTTTCTGATACTTTTGAAGACCCATTTTGGAGAAGCTAGGACCAAAAAAATATAGAGGGGCATGTCTTGGAGGAGAAACTTGAGGATGATGAGCATCTTGGAGATGTTGAGGGCTCAATGGGTCCAAAACTGAGGTTGGAGGAGGGATTTGCAATCAAATCACACTAGGAGGAGTGCTTGATTGCGAAGTTAGTTAGGGGGACTCCAAAATGATTGGAAGGGAGAGCCGCTGAGGCCAAGCCAAGGATGCATTGGACATTGCGTTGAGTGATAACTGAGGTATTGAAGAATAAGATTTGGGATTTGTCCTAGTTGGTGTCCAATATAGAGGCCAATGAGAAGAGGTTGAGGATGTCTTTTACCTTCCTAGATTTTTGGACTAAGGGATTATTCATGAGGAGAGTATCATCAATAAATTTTTGGTGGGTGATAGATAAATTACCATGGATGGATAGGCCTTTGAGGGTGCATTCAGACATGGTAGATTTGATGGCATGACTAAGGCCATCTGCCATGAGGATGAAAAGTAACAAGGAGAGAATATCACCTTAAGAAATTACTCTAGAGGGAATGAAGGTTTTAGAGGGAGATCCATTGACCAAGATGAAGAAAAAGTGGGTGGTTATGAGAGACATGACCCATTGAATCTAGAGATAATTGAAGCCAAAGGATTTTAGGATGTTCTCAATGTATTCCCATATTAGTTTGTATAAGTCCTTGGACATGTCTAGCTTTATCAACATACCAAGTATTTTGAGGACTTTTAATGAATGCATGGTTTCATGGGCTAGGATGATTCCATCAATGATTTTCTTGCCTTCAACATAGCCTGATTGCTCCTGGGAGATGGGGAGTGGAAGGAGAGGCTTGAGTCTATTTAATATGACTTCAGAGATTATTTTGTAGATGACATTTCAAAGGTCCATAGGCCCATATTTACTTAGTAAGGTTGCATTGTATTCCTTTGGAATGAGGGAAAGCAAGGTGGCTTTGAAGGAATCCAAAATAGATTTGTAACTTCTAGACTCCTCCACTCTCTCATGGAATTCCTTCCCTGGAAAGTGAAAACCTTGTTTGAAGAAAGAAACTGTGAAACAATCTGAGCCAAGGGCCTTGCTATCTTCCATTTGGGAGAGAGCTTCCCAGACCTTTGATTCTGAGATTGGCCTCACAAGGGCTTCATTTCTATCTGTTGTGACTAGGTGGGGGCTGTTGGCTGAATATTTTTTAATTGCATCCTTGCGCTGAGTTGTTGGCTCCTGGAGAATGTTGGATAAGTGGTTGACTAGTTACTATTCTATGTGCTCTTGAGTTTCTACTATTGTGCATAATTATGTTTTGAGGAAGGAAATTCAATTATTGGCTCTATGTTGAATGGTGGATTTGTGGAAAATAACATGAAATATAATGGAAGAAGAAGTCTAGAATGCACTGGCTGAAAGAGGGAGAGCATAACACCTCCTTAGTAGTGATCCTCCAATAGCTTGAAAAGAGTTTCCTCCCAAGAGGCAAATTATTTAGAGCGACCATTGAGGATAATTTCTTGTTGAATAGAGGCCATTTCATTTTCTAGTAACTCTTTTTCGCGAAATATGTTTCCAAAATGTTATTAGTTCCATTTTTTTATTGAGAGCTTGACCTGCTTGAGTTTTTACTAAAAAATGTACATTTTGGATCCCTTGTGAATGTCCATTCCTTTCCACCAGCCCTTAATATTGGAGATGAGGTTAGGATCAGTGAACCATAATTGATTTAATTTGAAGGGTTTCTTTAGGAGATTGCCAAAGGTTCTCCATGCAAGGGCTATGGTCCCATGGTCAAAGCTTGCAGAGGGAAGGATAATTGTTGAGATTTCATGTTCATTAAGTAAGATATCCTCAGAGACAAGGAATATATCCTGGCAAGAGGAAATCTGGGTGGATCCTCCTCTCTTATTATTCCAAGTCTACAAGCCTTTTGTTTTTTTGACATATGAACAAGGATGGATTCCTCAATGAAGTATTTTAGCATTTTGGATTCATGGTCTAGTTGGCGGCACCCACCCTTCTTTTCCTAGGGAGAGGTGATGATATTGAAGTCACCACCGATGACCCATTTGGAGGGGTCTAGAAGGAACTTGAGGGAGGATAGGTGATCTAACAAGGTTGAATTTTTGGGTGGGTTTTGGGGTCCATAGACATTCGATATGGAGAAATGTATGTTCATTCTGAGTAGATGGAAGGAGTATGTAATAATAGTTGGGAGGGAAAGGGATTCCATACCTATTTAGGAGTGGTTTCGAGCAATACCCAAGCCTCTAGAGGCACCTTAATCATCCATTGCTATGCTTTTGGTAGATTTCTAGATCTTGGAGATTGTTGAAGTGAACTCCTAACTAGAGCATTTAGTTTCTTGGATGAGCAATATTCTAGGAAGGTCTTGCTAGAACCTCCTATGAAGAATCATGTGCTTTTAGGGGTTCTGCATTCCCCTTATGTTCTAGGAAATGATCTTCATGGAGAAAGGGTTGGTTGGGAGGAGTATGTCTTCAGAATATGCTTATATTTCCCTGATTCCACTACCTTTCAACCAAGCGTGTCCAGCCTTTGGAGAGTCAATTTTTTATCCTTCTTTTTGAAATCCTTTCCACTTTTCTTTCCTTCTTTGTTTGTTACTGTCTGAAAACCTAGTTTAATTTTAGCCTTTTCTTTCTAAAGAGTTGCAATGAGGAGGGGGATCTTCTTATCAGGAATTGTGTTGGTTGCAATCCTTCGAAAAAATATTCCATAACTATGGGGTCCAGTCCTCTAAGGTCTATGAAATCTTCTTCTTCATCCATGAGAGCGTTTTCTTCCTGGGTTAGTTAGTATTGTTTCGATAGGGTTTCTATGACTCCCTGGATTTTCCCTTTGTTTGTGGCCATGGCCTGATCTTGGCTTGTGCTTGGTTTAGCGTCAAACAACCCTTTAGGGATGTCTGAGGTATCCTTAGGAAAATATTCTAGAGCTTCGAAGCTATTTCTTGACATGGGGAATTTGGTCTACGAGGATTTTCCCTGCTTCTTTGTGTGCCTCTGTTTGGGGGGGATCTTGGTGAAGCCGTCCTTGTCTGGACGGTTAGGGTTGTAGGTTTTTTGTTTGGGGTTGTTGAACGGGAAATCCCTGAACATATGGCCGTGTTGATGGCATTTCCTGCATATGAAGGGAACATGCTCATAGTCTAGATTTTAGATCCAATATCTTTCTTCAGATTCCAGATCTATGACTTCTAGGAGAGATTTATAACTGTCCATGTAGATGCACATCCTTGCATAGGTTTCATAGAATCCTTTGCGGGATTCCTTAGAGAGACAAACAAATTTCCCCAAACTATTACCAATTTCCCTAAGGGTTTCATGGTCCCAGTATTCGAAATGAAGGGAGCAGAGACACACCCATAATGGTGCCCAGGAGAAGTCCTCCTTTTCTATGATGAAGCGTTGCATCCATTGTCTCATATAGAGACTAATTGAGTTTAGAAATTAGGGTCCTCCTTATAGGACAAATTTGAGGTCGTCTTGATGGGTGAACACTACCATAAATAAGCCCTTGGATCCCAACTTAAATTCATAGTGTGCTTTGGTTTCCCTTTGATCAGGAGATCAAGTCTCTTGTAGAAAAATGCTCAAAAATGAAGTTGCTCAGAATTGGTCCAAACTAGAAAAACTGGAAAGAGCTCGGAAAAATGATCCTATAGACGTGAACGACATTGAAAACCGACGTTGTATGAGAAATTTATTCAGCTTTGAAGTTTGCCAATTTCAGTTAAAAAATGGCCAAAATTGACTTTACAAAAATTTTTATTAAAAAAAGAATATTCCACAGAATATTCTAGGAATATTCTGTAGAATATTCCACAGAATATTCTGTAGAATATTCCACAGAATATTTTGTAGAATATTCCGCAGGCGGCCAATCAAAGGGCGCCACGTGGCTCCAAGTTCAAACGAAATTTCATTGCGTTTCAAAATTTTATTGTACGCGGTGGGATTCGAACTCAAGTGGGCGCAGTCAAAGCCAGGCAGCCCAACCGTCGGGCCAAACGTGTTCTTATTAAAACATGTGCACAAAATTTTATTTAAAGTTGAATGTGTATGGGCGGCGCGCATAACCTTTGGACGTGGTCACATTACATGCAGGAAGGTGCGGAAAACTTCAATTTTTTCAACCGATTTTTGAACGGTCACGGTCACGTGGCCCTACTTCTTAGCACCACGACTTGGCGGAGCTTATGGCGGAGTCCACCTATTTCGGTGCCGACCCCAAATATAGCGGACTTATCTGGAGTTGCTCCACATTTAGTGGAGTTTTTCAAGGTGACACTGGGCAAACTTCAGTTAGTCATAAATTTGGCTAGGAAAGGCCTTTTGAAGCGATTTTTTTTTTGATTTGGGGGTATTTAAGCATTCTGGAGCTGTTGGGATAGGTTTCAAAGCCATCAGGGCACTATGTGAATGATTTTATCAGCGAATTTTCTTGTGGAGCCACCAGGGCTTGGTGAAAGATCAACTGTATTGGACTATAATCATCCATTTGAGGTGAATGAATAGTTAATTTTTACTGTTTTTAGTCCTCTGTTTCTGAATTTGCAGCTATTTTATCCTTTTGAGGCTTTCTTCACAGTGTAATACTTATTTTGAGCATTAATGAAAGAGGAAAAAGGCCTATTTGGAGGCTTTTGGACCCAACAGAGGTAGCCCAAAAGAGGGGTGAACTGCTTAAACAAATGCTTACTGTTATGCTGTGAATTTTTGTTGTTATATTCCATATTTTACTACATTAAACAGTAACTTTTAATAATTCCACTTTTCACAATGAGACTTATACAGTGATCAAAACACCATTGTTCCACTTCAAACCACATTACTTCCATTGCAGAATACCTGTAATTTCTTATTCACACATAAAATTTGGTTAATGAATACTTTGCAAACAACAACAAATACTTTCATTGACAGGTCGTTATAGTGTTTACTTTATATTTCTTTAGGCAGAGCCAGTAAGAGGGCCAGAAGCTTCTGGTTTCATCCTTTCTAGTAAAGGTGAAATAACCAATAAAAGCCCCTACTGTCTATCTCTGTATAAGAAATATTTTGTTCACCCATTTCAGATCACCCTTTTATGGGTTATCCAGTGCATGAGCATATTTGCTATTGGCCAAACCTCGATAAATTTGAAGATAAAGGCATGATCTTTCATTTACTAGATAATGTTATGTAACCATGCTGAAGGAATGTGCAGGCAAGGTGCCTTCTCTAATTTTTCCTTCCAGGTGCTAGTTCTCCTTTGTTATGGATCAGGGTTCATAAGCTCTTGGTGCACTTGGGAGTCTTGCATGAATAGATGTTTATTTTTGTCACTTTTTGAGGTGGTTTTGGATTTTTGTGCTGCGGGGTCATGCGTGGTCAGGTCATAGTATGCAATTGTTGCGGCATGGCCTTGGGGAATGGAGGAGCCCAGGGCTCCTCCCCCAACATGCGCCATTATTACGGGAACCAAATAACTAGTCCCCCAAGATCCTTTTTAAAGAGATATACCAGGTGCCTATCAGCTCAAAATACTCTCTAAACACATTTAATTTAATATTTACTTAAAGATACACATCCATCTCATAATATCGATATTATATTTTTACTTTATAATATGGATCCTAAATTGAAGTTTATAATTAATTATTTATTTGATTTTTTTCCTTAAGGAAAAATGAAAAATGGTAATAATTTTTTGGTAAGTTCATTTTCTATTATTAATTATAACAATATTTACATTGCATATAGTAGAAAATCTCCTTAGAGTGTCTTGGTTTACTAGTGTGGAAAGCACACCAAAGGAAAAACCCGAGGCTCTTGCATATGATTATCAAAATAGGTAAGATATACAAGATATACAAGATATGTCTAATAAAACTAAACTAAAAACTAGGAAATTTGGCCCTATAAACTGTAATTACATATGAAAAAATATATAAGCCCTTAGGTTGTAGTAATACGAAAAAAATTGACATCATATGTAGTAAAAACAACAAATCCCATATGCTTAATTCCCTTGAGTTGGATAAGAAAGATTGGTTGGGGGAGGTGCATCACGGTCACACATAAGGACGCCTTCAATGCACTATAAGCACCCACCCATAATATGATAAAGAAAATTTAATTCCTCAATCTGGAGGAGTAGTACATCACGAATCTCATTATGTTAAAACAATATTTTTTCCAACCACTCCTAGAAATTCCAGTAGAGATCAATAGTGAGGAAATATTGATTGCAACGTCTCCTCTCTATGCCCAAATCAAGGATCCAATTAAGATGGACACCAGAAACTTGGAAAAAAAATATATTCATGTTCATCAACCGCTTCTTGTTCAATTTCCTCGATTTCTTATTGCAACAATAAGGGAGTGTGTGTTATGTAGCTTTCTAAAGAAACATGCACTTTATCTTGGGCTTGAGCATTACTGATGCCATCACAACCTCCAAATCTCTGTCTAGAGTGTGTTCTCTGACGGGAAATGATTGGAATATGGAGATCATAGCAAGAGAGAAAGTGAGGAAGACGATCTAGGATATTTTAAAGTGGCTTGGCTTATAAAAATGTTCAAGTGTGTATGATTAAAATAGATTAGATTAAAGTGTGCAGTTAATAAATTCCAAATCAAGTGTAAAGGACTTAAAAAAGCTGCAACTAAAACGAAATATATAATATCGAGAAGATAAGCACAACAACCAATTGATAATGAAGTTTGTCTAGTGTGGAATACATCTCTAGGTCCTACCTCCAAGAGAGTCGCCTCTTTATTATTCTCATAAAATTGGAATTACAAATAAGAAAAATGCCTCCAAAAATCCTGCTACAATTTAACTCTCTGCTACTAGAAAGTGGCCTCCAAAATTCCACCAAATTCCTCCTTTCAATTGCTGCAAAATCAAGATCCAAAACTCCACTTATTTACAAATACAAAGGCTACAATCAAGCTTAAAATCTCTTGAATTTACAGACTTTGCAACCACAACACTTGTAGCATATTGGTAAAACTTTTTCTTTTAAATAGAGTTTTTGGTCCATAGCCCCTTGGTCATGGACACAGAGGTTGCAACTGCATTGTTATAACCATTTTTTAAAATAGAATATTGTTAAATGGGTGTGTTGGTTATAACCATTTGTATAACATTAGAAACTATTATTACAATTAATATATATTTGTTATAACCAAAAACCATGTATGATATGGCGGTCCAATCACTAGACACAACAACACAAAGGTTGGAGCAGATTTCCACAAATGTTGGTGTGTATACAATGGCTCATTATAAGATACATTGATACCCCTTGGCAGGTCCAATTGTTAGAAAATTATATATTATGGAACAATGCAACACATAAAATATGCGGAAAATACAAGCACACAAAACACATAAAATTAGAGAGACACAGATATACGTGGTTCACCCAGTTTGGGCTACGTCCACCCCGAACAGCCAGTCCTTCCTTTCTATTATACAAAAAAAATGAATAGACAAAACCTACAACAGATCTGCTTTAATATCCTCTGTTCTATCTCACAGTCTCCCTCTCTGTTTCTCGCTTCGAGAATACACACATACAATACACAGCCACAATACAATACCCTCATAAAAGCGAGAGGTTGCCTTCTAGGGCAAAAAACCCTAAACTAAACATAACTTCTACCGTCAGATAATTTTCCTAATGAACGGCCTAGATTGACTAGAAATTACTATACTTTTACAAGGCAATTTTACATCTGTTTTTAGCTTCGGGGGTGCTACCCCCGAAAACCCCCGCTAGGGGGGGGCTCCGAAAAGTTCTGCCGCCCCCCCTGGACCCCCCATGGAAGCGATTAATTACGGGTGGCATTGCCACCCCTTTTAAGGTACATGGTCCAATGCTGTGATACAAAGTAAACAAGATAATCAGGCTCCATACCCAACACCAATCACTCGACAAAGGTTTTAACTGAATTGGTATATGGTTATCTGGGGCCCATTTAAATTGAAAAATCCATTAGCTTTTTGTGGTAAATACGAAAATGAGGTTGCAGGGTCAAACCCATGGCCTTCCATCCCCCCCTTTTCACCATAAATAACAAACTTAAATATGAAACTGCCACCATCATTTCACAATAGCCTCATCTGGCCTATTGATTAGGTCGCATGTCTTGCAACCTGGAGCTCACGTGTTCAAAACCTGATGGTGTTAGTATGTTGAACCAATTATATTTGTGTTCCGAGGTGCCATGTGGTGCCCTAGGCCACGTGGAAACCTTCCATTGGTCCAGTTAACTTACCATCATGATGCCACATAATTTCCACGTCACTCTACACGTACCACATGTCGATACCAGGTTCTTCCACATCATGCCATGTGTCACACCCATACATTTCCATGTCACCATATCCATACAGCCATGTGTCATCTCCATATGCTTCCACGTGTCCTGATAAGTTTTACTTTTTGTATGTTGGTAAAAATATTCAAACTTACATAACTTCTTCATACAAACTTCATTCAATGAAATTCAAGTTGTGTTGGAATCATTTTGTCGAGCTCTTAAATATGGTGCCTTTCCATAAAGTTTTGGGAACTTTGAATTTTAAGCCTTTTCAAATCCTCCTAAATCAATCCTCCCACTAAGAGGATTTTGGACCTTCATAAGGTTATTAATCATACACTAAGTGATGGAATACCTCTACACTTGTCTAGTATTTTTCCACCCTATTTTGTGCACCTACTTCATCACAAAAAATTGTACAACAATAATTATAACAACTGAAACCATATTCCTACCCATTTGCATTTTCCCACATACTTCTATATTTATTTCTCTAGCCACTAGCCATGTACAACACATTTGAAACAATTAAAAATACAAGTATATTAATAAAAATGAGGTAAAAACATGTTTGATCCTCTTGACAGGTTCCCACGACAAAATCCCATGCTCCAGAACACATGCTTTGTCTACCTTTGAAAATATGAGCGAAAAGGTCTTTCTCACATTCATGAGCCATTTTAAATTCCCCGTGGTTACCAACAAAGAATCATCCTCCATTTGATGAAATCAAATGATATACTTTAATTAGGGGAATTTTGAGGTATAAAATGGGCCTCCTAAGGAAATTATAAAATAATAGTGGAAATAAGAAAATAAGATTAGATTACATTATCAAATTTTAGAGGGAAGAAAATAAAATACTACTTTTTCAACTTGTATTCTCAACTTATCTCCCTATGGGTTTACTCAAATTTCAAGCGGGAACACTCATTAGATGCATAATTTGGTTCCTCATCCAAGGAGTACCCATGCTGCATACTTTCGATGGACCCTACTATACAAAAAACGAGAAATACATGAAAAACCTGATTGTAATCATAGTTTTTCATGTATTTCTCATTTTTGGTGTAGTAGGGTCCATAAAAATTATGCAACATGGGTACTTCTTGGATGTGAAATTAAATTTTGCATCCAAAGAGTACTCTCACTAGAAAATTGAGTAAAACCTTACAAAGATAAGTTGAAAATTTTATTTCATTATTTCATTATTTTTTATTCTTTTTTCTTTTTTACCCCAAAAATGGCGAATCATCCCTCATGGTTGACATCATCATCTTGAATCTTATTGGTTCTTCTAAATTTTATTTTGTTTGTACTTTTTTCTTAGGAGGACCATTTTATACCTCAAAATTTCCCTAATGGTGTTGTCATTGAAAAGGTGATACCTATTTTTCTTCCTGTAGTAGATAGTCTTTTTTTCAAAAAAGGAAGGAATTCGAAGCACAATTCTAAAAATATCCAATGGAATCACATTTAGTTCAACTTCATCCATAAATTTAGATGTAATAGAAAATATAAGTTTACACTTTTCAATCACCTGCAAGTTGGTGTTATTACATACCCATCCAAGTGGATATGGTTTAGGATGCAATGTTGTTTCTAAATTAAAATTCTTAACAACTTCCTTGGATATCATATTGGATTGACAACTAGTGTCAGAAAAAGTATCTACTTTGACATGCTTGGTTACCACCCTCATATTAAAGATTTAATCACTCTTTCCTGCAGAAATAAACAACAAAATAGAAGAACCCACTAGAAAATTTGGCCCAATTTCCGATGGCAACTTCGTCGCTATTTCGACACATAGTCGTCGCAAGAGCGACAGTTCGAGGACGGGAAAAACGTGGTTTTCCATAACGTCGCAATTCCGATGCCTTGACAAAGTGTCGCAATACCGACACTTTTTCCGTCGCTTCCAAACAAGCGTCGCTCTTCCGACGTTTCCCAAACCGTCGCTCTTTCGACATTTGTAAAGTGTCGCAATTCCGACGAAATGTGGTCCGACGTTTTGAACGTCACTCTTCCGACGTCTTTATACTGTCGCTCTTCCGACGTTTCCAAACTGTCACAATTCCGATGCCGTACAAAAGTGTCACAAGACCGACGCATTGCAAAGGTGTCGGAAGACCGACGCTTTCTAGAAGCGTCGCAATATCGACACCAGGAAGAACTATCACAATTCCGACAAAATGTGGTCCGACGTTTTGAACGTCGCTCTTCCGACGTCTTTATATTGTCGTTCTTCTGACGTCTCTAAACTATCGCAATTCCAACGCCGTACAAAAGTGTCACAAGACCGACGCTTTCCAGAAGCATCGCAATAACGACGCTTTCCAAATGCGTCGCAATACCGACGCCAGGAAGAACTGTCGCAATATCGACGGACATCACAAGACTGACGAAAATGGAAATCGTTCAAAACGTCGGAAGACCGACACTTATAAGGCGTCGGAAGAGCGACGCTTACAAAGCATCGGTATAGCGACGGTGGGTTCAATTTTAAAAAAAAAATGAAACTTTAAAACAGGACAGTAAATCTCCAATATTTGTTATTAATTATGGGCGTTCCAATTGTTATGAACATAATTCGACCGTGAAATATTAATACCTCCGTTGAACCTTAGTTAGGACAACAATAGTCGACGTATATACGTGTGGGGCCCAGCGCTAGCGGCCTTTCCACATCCAACGGTGGATAATACGTCGCTTTGGCCTTGACGATCCAACGATCCAACTGGATATCACGCGAGTTAGTTGCACGATCGTTAACCCGCGATGAGAGTGGGTTTTCAAAACTGTTCAAGGCCACCTGTCGGCCTATGACATTGATCGCGTCCAAATGAGGAATACCGCTTACCGTACAAAGGCAGTGCGATATGTCGGAAACTCGTCTTTACTGCACAGTCCTCAAGGTTCTGACTACTCTTACTCCAGGTTTCGTCTGCTTACCAACGACTTACTGCCATTGAAATCTGCCTCGTTATTCATCCTTCACACGGCCATACCAAACGAACTCGGGCACTACCATTTCGAGGAGACACGACGCATTACATATTCCATGGTTTATGTCTAATGGTTCCGACAAGGTTAGTATCGACTCTGCAAATCGATACACCGGTCCTTGGTTCATTCAATCGCCTACACATTCACAACAATCATTACGAGGTTTTAATTAGCTCACAGAGGTTCGAGAATAGCATCTCCTTGCTCTAACACAGGCGCACGGGAATGTCATTAACCTAATTCACCCTCTGTTCACACAACTAATTATAGAGAAATTCCCCAACTATTTGACACAGTTATCTGTGGAATTCACCAATGCTCATAAGTCCTGAGTCATTAGCTCGTGTTCCACTAAGAACTCAACCAGTCTATATGCACATAACCTCATCACAGGGTTTCTTAACTACCACGGGATTTCGATTATCTTTCACCAGGATGTGTACATATATTCACACACAGAAAACTTACTCAATCAACGCACATATAATACTAACAGATTCCTTATATTAATGAAATTTCTTACAGTCTCCTGGTCCTCGGCCAGATCTTCGATACAATGGCCTCCTCTTCCCTATGCAGCTTTATGCAGTTCTCTTTGCAGGTCTTCTGTGCAGGTCTATCGAATCTGTCACGGAGGTTTATTTTTATATCAATTACAATGAATCAATTAGAATTTCTCGATGACTCAAAAACTCTTCAAATTCCTAACTCTGAGACTAACGCTCTGACAGACAGAGACGAACTCTTAGAATTAGCTTAACTTCTGAAACTGAATATCTCTTCTGGTGCCCATTAATCATTCGGGCAGTTACATTTCCTCTACAAATTAACTAAATTAGGTCAACTATGGATAATTTCATAGGGAAATAAAACATGATACCCCCCTTTACATTTATTTATGTACAAAAGTTGTCTTGGGCCTAATGCCCCTGCATCAGATAACATAGTGAGGGGCAAAATTTGCAGAGCTTCCATGCATATGTAACATCTTCGGAGAATTTTCATGTGGTTTAGCTACCCTTGTCACTCAAATTGATAGTAGATTAAAGATGACAGATGTTTTCAATGTAACAAGAGCCATTTCAGGTTTCATTGGAAACATTATTTAGAAAACACAACTTGTGCAATCAATATTCATACCGAAGTAGCATATATTCAGTTTCACAATGACCTAATGTCATCATGTACTCAACAAGTCAATTGTTGCAGTGTCATACAACCTCAAGCCTCAAACATCTTTACAAGTGAGCATTTTAGGTCCGATTTAGAACAAACCTGTTAGAGATTTTACTGAAATCAAGTTACATTCTAATGCTCATTTAATATAGAGATTAAGATTCTGAATCTATGATGTTACTATTGTTGCCAGTATTTTTATTGTACTTTTGCCATACCCAACTCCACTAATAGTAATAGCAATGTTGAATCCTGATCAGTCTCCATCCATGGGATTTTAATGGCACTTAGATGTGAGATTCACATGCCAAATTGAATCATTTCATAGAATGACTCCACTGCATATTACTGCCTTTTAGCTATGGCTGAGTATCAATTTTACCAATTTGGCCAGCACTTGAATATAATCCTAATTACATCAAATTTCAAAATTTGAGTCTAACCCTAAGTGCATAAAATTATGCAAAACCCACTTACGCAACACAGTCTAGGAGGGGTTAACATGCCTATGAAGTATTTAAACATTGTTGAGGGCTAAAAATAGTTGGACTTTGCCAACTAACCAAACTCACTTTTGACCACTTCTAGTAACTTTATCCTGTAGATTCTCTCATAAAAAGAAAACAGGTGGTCCAATAAAAGGAAGGGGTCTGGTTGCGTGTTTCATTCCCTTTTTTTTGTCAGCTGAAAGCTTTCCAAGAAGAATAAATCTACTGAAGCATGAAACTGATTTTGTTGTTGCCCCAACTACCACTAATATACATCACAATGTGTCATAGTTTACTGTAAGCCTCTATTGAGAGTGGGCAACACTAAATCCAAGTAATTCCCCTCATCCCTTAAAAGACACCTCTAAATATAAATAGAAATTTCAAATAGTTAGTAAAGGAAAAGTACAAAGATATAACAGATCTGTGTTGAGCCAAAAACCTGTGCATTCACAACAAATCTGGGATGGATAAAAATTAAAAACAACTATGGAATTTGACAAAAAATCATCTTATGCATACAAAATGAAAGAAGCATTTGCATACTACTATGTTTACAAATTTAAGGACAGGCATAGTGAGTCTCCGGGCAACACAGTTTCATGTGGAGACCCTAGATCCTTGTACCCATAATATCTAGTGACTTATAAAATGATTGCCAAAACAATGCCTTTGCTATGCATGTAAGAACACCACCTGTATAATGAGGGAGATGTAATATTGTTTGAGAAGCAAATTTATACAGAGTGGTCCAAGATTGTGTATTTATGGAAGATACAACTGATTTTGGCATGAAACATGTATCCAAGATTTCAATGTGCCTTATTTCAGAGCCCATTGATGATATACTATGAAACCTAAACTTTCAAAACAAACACATTGAAATCACAGGATCTCCATAAAAAATATCATAAATATTAACTGTCTTTTGGGCACTGGCAGTAGATACCATAAGAGGCCCACATGGCCTGTACCACCAATGTTGATTCTCTGGCACAACATTTGCAAAGCCAAAATTTCTCCCCGAGACATCCCTCTTTGCCAAAACTGGAGAGATGGTACTGGACGTTGAAGTGAAGGCCTCTGATTCAGTATGGAATTCCATAATTTATTTATTATAAAAGTCCCATGAACAGAAACCTGAGTCCAATGTACAACCTGCAGATGCTGCCACAACATATTTACCAGAGCGACCATCTAAACCAGCTGCTCTGATCAACCAGCAATCACCCCACATGTTTGGGGTAAGCCCATATGGAGCTTTATATTCAACCTTCTCCTGGAGATTGGAAAAAAACAATACTGAGTATTACTCATACATCAACTGCCCTTTATGTTAAGGGAAAATTTAAAGAGTTCATAAATATTCTTGAAATCCCAATCATAGTTTCTAGAAAATTTCAACAGTTTTTGAAATGAACTACATCCTATTTAAACTACATCAAATATTTAGGCAAATCATTTTTTTAAATAGAAATTGGTGAATTTTATTTCAAATATAGAAATTTAAAGCATGAGAATAATCTAACCCCTAGGATTTTCCCTATTTCTAATAGAAAATCCCAAAATGTATAAATTATAACACCCATAAACCCCAAAATTAAGTACAATAATTAAAACCTCCACACCTCTGAATTTTCTATATCGTGAAAAGAGCAGCATCCATCATCATAGGAAAGCAAAACCAATTCTCCTTCTGATACAAACCAGCCTGCAGTAGATGTCTTATGGCTGAGTTGATTCAATCGATCACAGGAAACCTCTTCAGTTTCTTCAATATTGCAAAAATGCTCTGGCTTTTTTTCCTGATCATCATCAAAGTCCATATTTTCATCACATTGAATTAATTGGGGTTCATTACGATCAGGTCCAGTGCCTATTGCAGAGCTCTTGACATCCAATCCAATATTGGAACTGCCACACCTGTTCCCATTAGAGATTGTAAATCCTGCTTCTGGCTTTAATTCGGTAAGTTCAAGAGCACTAGAACTAGATTCAGTTGATTTAGACTTGGTATAGTTGTCCTCTGATTTGTATTCCGATACAACACTATACTTGTGCTTAAACGCAGACAGAAATTCTGCAGCAATGGGATCTTCATCTACAGGGCTTATGGATCTTCCCTCAAAAACATCCCGAATATCTGATTCATTTTCATTGAACTGATCATGCAAATCCACCCTCATCTTCAGCACAGCAAGCTGAACTGAAGGCTGGTTTTTCAGCAATTTATGGTGGGGGTAAAGCTTGTCTTCCAGATCTTGACTATTTAAGCGTTTAATTGGTTTTTTCAGAAACCTCACCATAGAATCAAATGAATCCTGCGAATCCTGCGAAATAATAAACAATAGTAAGGCCATTATTTATTGGTTTGAAATAATAAACAACATGCAACAAACCCACATAATTAGTAAATTATTTAAAGACAATAATTCCTACATATTAAAATATAAAGTTATAACATACCAGCTCATACTCAAACATAACATCTGTATCAATATTCTTCTTCCATATCTTCTTGATCTTCATCCAACTGATTGACATCTATATCAACATCTGATTCAGAAACGGTATTGAAATGATCGACCATGTCATCATCATCATAAATTATGTCATTTTCAATAATATCCTCATCGACATCATCATCAATAATTGTTGCCTCATCTCCTATGCCTGGTTCATCTTCTAAGATATCTTCTTCGTCTGTCAATGCATCTTCCTGCTCATCTGCCACTGCATCATCTTCTTCCTCTACAGTATACTCTACTTTCCTTCCTCTTGGATCATATCTAATATCAAATGACCATTCGTTCTCACCTGGAACCTCTGAGTAAAAGACTTGTTCGCATTGGCTTGGAAAAACATAGCGATCTTTTCATGCTTCAAACTGCAATGTTTTAACCATTGGAAATCCATTGTCATGTTGAATAAGTGTTCTATCATCATCATGTACATTCATTCGTAGCTTATACCATTTGACGTCGAACAAAACTATTTTGAAGGAATTAAAGTCACACTCAACTATATCATCTAAGAACCCATAATATCTATTTTCAGATTCTCGAGGATGTCTGTCACTCCTAGAGGAAACATTAGTGACCTGGAATACTGCAGTTATCCCACTATCAGAAGTTTTCTTGTTATCATCCAACTGTTTAACGCGAAATTTACGACCATTGCACCACATAGCCTTGTGGTGTTTCGACTGCAATATGCCAAACATGAAAAAGATGCATTCTCAATTAATAATTAATCATATAATTTACACAGCATAAAAATTAACTGAAAAATCAAACTTCTTGTCACATTATAAATATAGTATAAAATAAGTAATGAATAAAATAGTTGAATTAATTGCTTACCTTTCTATCTTTCAAACAATATGCTAAATCGATTTCCCTGTCCGTAACGTTTCCATCTCCACTACGATACGCTTCTCTAATAAATTCAGATAGTAGTTACCATGATAACCTACCGTCGTTACGTGCTTTACATGTTTCAATCCATTCACTCATCCACTCAAGATTGTTTGCAATGTATAAAAGTAGTGCCTCATAATCTTGAGCACATGAATAAAAAAACAATAATTCACCAATATTAATAAATATTACTTATAACCATGGTAAATTATATTAATTAATAAACTATGAAAGAATAAGACCTAAATGAATATAATGATGATATACATGATGTAAAAAAATGAAACATTATATGTATTATACATAATAAATCTTTTACCTCTCACTTTCTTCATTCTACCTTTTCCCAACAAGTGCTCCACTTCAAATTTTTTGATGGAGTTCACATCCCAAATGCAATCCACTGCCTTCATGGCTAGCACAGCTAATCTAGGAAGATAATGACTAATATACACCATGGATTGATATACCACATATCCCTCCACCATAGAACCCTCAGGTCGTGCTCTTTGTCTAACCAAAGCCTTCAAGGATTTCAGGTGCCTCTCCACCATCCACATTGACCTTGTGTGTACTGGTCCACACATTTCAATCTCCTCAACTTGGTGTATCAAGTAGTGTTCTTGTGCATTGAGAAATGTTGGAGGTAGATACTTTTGCATTTCACACATTAGCCGAAGAATTTCTCTCTTCCAATACTTTATTTCATCTTGATGGATTTCTTTCAATGACAACCATCTGCAAATCATTACGCAAGGTTATTTCAATGAAACATAATATATATTTCATTACAAGTAAATTAATACATCATTTCATCAAGTACGAAAAGAAATTGTAGCAATTAGATTTTGTGTATAAATCAAAATTACTTACCTCATGTATTTACTAAGACCATATATAACGTGTTTGACATTGTTGTCAAAGTCGTTTGGGAGAGATACAGGTAGAACATACTATAACAATAAAAAATGAATCGTTATTGGTTTCCAAATTAAACAAAAAAAAGGAAAATTTAAAATATGTATTCAAGCAATAAAATACAAAAACGTATACCAAAAAAATTACCTTAACAAAGGTATGCCAATCATGTGTTTTCACCCCACTGAAGTCACCTTTCTTCGTTAAGATATTATTTATGTTTGAAGCAAAACCCGTTGGAAATTTAATTCTTCTAACGACCTCTTTTACATCATTGCTTTGTTGTTCTGTTAATAACCATGGAATATTATTATAATTTCGACCTCCATTGTTATTTGATCCGTCGATCACACTTTTCATTGCATGATTCGATTTCTCAATGTCAGCACAAATTTTGTCAATTTTATCTCTATCATGTGCACCATCTATGGTTCGCCATAACATTTCCGTCACATTCTTCCCGACATGCATTGTATCAAACAAATGAGCTATTTTTAGGTCCTCATAGTAGGGCAACCTCGCGAATTGAGAAGGATAACATTTCATTCCATGTGGAAGTACAATATTAGTACCTTCACCGCGACGATGACCTTGATATCAAAGAATAAAATAAATCAGAACAATATTAATTATAAAATACAATAAAATAAATTCATTAGTTAAAACAAAAATTCCAAACATTACATAAACAAATAATATATATATACACAAATTACGTACCAGCTACTTGACGATTATAAATTTTGTTATATTCCAACATCCACAACTGAGGTGTCATTCTTCGTGGTTTTAATCCAGTTTCTTCTTTATCATTGAAAAGATGTTTTTCAGTAGTACGATACTTATGGTTCCTAGGGAGGAAGTGCCTAAACTCATCAAACACCATCTTTCTTAAGTCTGGCGAATGATGATACTTCATCTTAGGGCCACAAACTAGACATGCAAATCTACCCTTTGTTTGAAGACCTGCAATAGATGGATCAATAACAATTAATATACTATGAGATCATTTTTAAAACATGCAATATGGTATATCTAATTTAGATAATTATATATTATATTAAAGTGCAACCAAATATTACATACCACAAAAATGTGTTAGTCCTGGGGCATCATGAATTGTCCATACAAGAATTCCATGATATTAAAATCTCTTATTCTTTTTTAGTTTAGTGATGTCATACATAGTGATGACATGCCATAAATTTATTAGCTCATCGATAAGATGCTCAATATATACATTCATATCTTTGACTTGGAACTTACCTAATTGTTCAAAATTACGGTACATAATAATTACTACCATGATATATGTATATATAAGTAAGTAAATAAATAAAATATATATTTATGCAAACAACGAGAGAAATGAAAATGTTACATTCAAAGAAATAATGTATCAAATACCTGGAATAATCATAGTCAACATTATGTGTTCCCTCTTTATTGACATCCAAGCATGAATGTTATTGTTGATATCGAAAATAGGCCACACTGAGTAAGTAGATCTAAGCTCTCCGAATGGATTAACACCATCAGCTGCCAATGAAAGCCTAACATTATGAGGTTCATTTTTAAAATCTACATATTTTTCCTCGATTTCTCTAAATGCAGAACCATTTGCAGGCATTCGAAGAACACCATCTCCACTTCTATTCTTTGAATGGTAATCCATAAACTGTGCTATGCTATTACATCTGAACATTCGTTGCAAATGTGGAATTATGGGAATATGACGAAGAACCTTTTGAGGCACCTTTTTGGTTAGTTGATCAGTTCGATATCTACTGGTACCACATTTGGGACATTCTGTTTTCAACGCATGTTCTCCGTAATATATAATATGATCTTTAGGACATGCATCTCTAGTGTTATATTCCATTCCAAAGTGTTTCATAATAGCACGTAGATCTCGATATGTTCGAGGTAAAGTATTTGGCGATGGTAACAAATATTCACCCAACAATCTACAACATAAACAAAAACTAGTGTCTTGTAAATATTATTAATCACACACACACACACACACACACACACACACACACACATATAGTTATTAAAATAATCATCGATATCAGAGATATATATCAATCCATCATCAAAGTCGTCATACTCCGCTTTCATGACTTAGTCATGACTTACATTCATCAATAATCATTGGGCAAGAAAAGTTTATTGATGAATGTAAGTCATGACTAAGTCATGACAGCGGAGTATGACGACTTTGATGATGGCTTGATATATATCTCTGTTACCTTAGAGGATGCATGGAAGTTGCATGATTATGATGGTGTAGATAGCAAGGTATCCGAGCGAGATGTACTGATTGAAAGTTCTGAACGATTTTCAACACAATGCAACTCTTCAATGCTACATTGTTACCGGGTGAACTTAGGAAGGTTGGCAACACTAAATGTCAGAGGCTGTATGAAACTCCTATGCTAGAGTGCATATATATGATCACATATATAAAAATGTGCTGATATTTTCCCTTTTTTTAGTTGTAATAAATAATCAATTAAGAAAAAGGAAAATAATCAACATTTACATATATGTGATCATATATACATATTGCATACCTTAGGATTTGTGTCATACATCTATTCGACAAATTATTCATAACCTTTAAGTTCACTAGAAACAATGTAGCAAAGAGAAGAGTTGCATTTGAGTGTTCAAAAATTCGTTCACTTGACCTTTTAATCAGAGGTACATCATAAATACCGTCACTATCTCCACCATCATCATATGACTCACCATACAAGTCTTGGAGCATTTGATTTGTCCCATCATTAATGTGAACTATCTCATTATTGTCATCATGATCTACCTCCATGGGATCATTAAAATTATCTTCATCATTCGCTTCATGTTCTTCACCTTGTACAACATCATTTCCAATACTAATATTTGCTGCAATATTCTCTTGTACTGGTGCAACATCATCTAATCTACTACTATTTAGTTGTGGAAGCTGGTTGATCATCTGCAAAAAGTTGGGGGCCAACTGTGCCTTTATGAAAATTACAAACATTAATAATTAAACGTTAGTGCACATATAAAAAATATTAAAATAATATAAAATTTTACGATATAATCAAAATGAAGATAGATAATTAATTACCATGGGACGATAGTCATTCGATCCACCATCAATGTGCCCATATTTCCTACAATGCAGTGTTGTTGTTGCTATTAAAACTCTAACATTATTTCTCATACAACATTTTTTACAAGGGCCATAAACTCTACCATCACCCCTTTCACCCTTTTGAATTTTCTTTCCACCTCCAATGTTTTCTTCCATTGATGCAAATTATCCTATAAAGAAAATAATAAATCTCTCTCAATGGTGTAGAAAACCCAAGACTTGTTGAAGTCAATGGGAGCTCAATATATAAGCAAAAAGAAAATAAAAGTGGGCATTTTACAAATTGTGAGCTTTTTACAAAATGTGGGCTTTTTACAAAATTGTGGGCTTTTTACAAATTGTTTATATTTTTAGTAAAATGTGGGATTTTTACAAAATTGTGGGCTTTTTACAAATTGTGGGTTTTTTTACAAAATTGTGAGCTTTTTACAAAATTGTGGGCTTTTTACAAATTGTGGGCTTTTTTTATTCTTAATGCATTTTCTGTAGAATACTAAACAGATTTGTCCAAAATTTGAGATGCAAACTGTAGTCTCTACTACGTTTGGAAAATTGGAGGTTTATAAAAGATAAACTACGAACATAATTGTACCACTATGATTAGAAGGTGTCAGAAGCATTCCTTCTACTTCACAAACGTGGAACTACCTTAAGAATGCTTATGGTTGATATAAATATTAGAGCATGGCAGTTAAATGTAGTAGTTATGCTAAAATACTGAATAACAGCTTGAGAGTGCTCTTCAGATACTGCACGAATGCACCAAATTAAAGTTGTACCATTACTAAAGATAAATGACCAAAAATAGTCAATTTTGATATCATGAAGTTATGTCTTTCTCAGTAGCAAACTGGGGATAGGATGGAAAATATGAGAGAAATAAGTTCCAAGGACTAAAAAACCAAGGCCAACATAGTTCTGCCTTGAATCAGAGACAAAACAAAGCTGCCCAAAAAAGTGTTTGAGAGCACCCATTGAAGCTCCTATATATAGCAGAGTCAACATTTTCCTATTGAACAAGTTTGTATAGTAAAAGCCACAACAATATCAGATAGCCACGATCCTAAATGAGAACCAGAAGCTAAGACAGATCCACGTTTAGTAGAACAAGACAGCCATAGCAAAGGATTTGACCACAGAACCAGATCATGAGAGATAGCAAGATTGTTGCTTCCACTGTGGAAATGTAGAAACTATACAAGGGCTTTGCTTCCAGCAGATTTCATTGTGACATTAATTTCTATGGTGTTGTAAGCGCTCATTAGTAGAATCTTAAAGCCATTCTGGGATTCTTTTAACCTGGAGAGGGTTTTCTGTGGTTATAAATCCTCATGTTCAAATTCCATTGTGGATTGGTTGTGTTTGATATTATGTTTTTATTGTTCGCAGTTGAGTTTTCGCACATAAAATTATCAGTCTAAAGCAGAGAAATTTTGCGATGTTTCTTTTGCTTCCTATTGTGAAGTATTTCGCTCAGAACTCTACTCGTTGTAACAAAGGTCTTGGGCATAGAACAGGGGACTTGGGTTTTTTGGAATCAAACTTCAGGTTAAGATGCTCATATGAAGAATGGCACAGTGAGCCTTAGCATGGAGTTGGGAGTACCAATTTGAAGTGCAAGTAGGGCATTGTACAATAGACCAGTTAGATTTCTGGACCCTAATACAAAAGTTTCTTCTTCTTTCAAAACATGTTTCTCGTTTTCTGTAATCAATGTGGGTCCTGTTCTTGTTTCAATTGGGGATGGATTAGAATTTTTTATTGCTCTAGATGATCACACTCTGGGTAGCCCTGGAGGATATTTGGGGGTGATGAGTCCAATAGGTCTCAATGAACTGTTTCCCTCACCGGGGAATACTATTGCAGTGGAATTCAATACTATTTTGGATGTTGAATTCCATGATCCTAATGGAAACCAGTACCTTCAGCTCCAGTATCTGTTCATAAAAGAGGGTGCCATAGTCATTCATGCATACAGAGAGGGTGAATTGCAGGCATTGCAACAGGAGGTGTTGTTGTTGTTGCATTGGCCACTAGATTGTTTGTCTGGTTCTGTTACAAGCGCAGAGTATTGAAAAGGACAGACAAATTTAGTTCAGATATTGTGAAATTGCCTTGGAAATTCACCTAAAAAGAGCTCAGCAATGCTACAAAAGAATTTTTTTGAATGTGATTGATAATCAATAATTGCAAGCAAGGATAATCCCCTAGTGAAACCCAAATTTCTGAGCATTTTCTAAAACCTGATGACGGAGTCATTGTAATGAACAAGCGCCTAGGTCCATATTACGTCCAAATCTACAAAGCACCAAGATCTATAAAAAAAATCCATAGTATTTGCCAACTAAGAAGAAGAGGTAGAAAATGTATTCTGCTTACCTGTTCGAATAGTGGTTGGGGTTTACCACGACAAAAATTTGACAGAGCCCATGTAGCATTTCTTATCATTGAAATTATGGTAGTATCATTCAACTGGGCAAGCACCTGCCTCAGAGCTCCATGATTGAGGGCAAGATCCCTAAATGTTGCAGAGTCTCCAGCAATATTTCACAAAGCCCAAACAGCCTTACACGAACACTAGTTGAACTCAAAGTTGGGTACTAGTTTTTTAAATCAAATTCCAAAATTACAGACATATAAAGATAGTTGGGAAGAATAATTTTATGCCTCTAAAATAAATGTGCTACCTGTTCTTGAACATTATCACTACCAGAGGTAAAATTTCCACAAATATAGGCAGTGCCCCGTAATCAATGACAACCTTTGTATTCTCATAGGCTCCAAAAAAACCCAAATAGGGTCAACCCTACTATAGGAGGAAGCGCCTGCAGTAAGAACTTACCATTTTGCAAGAGCTGAGGGCGAATGCTGTTCTGCAAGAGCTGAGGGTGAATGCTGTTCTGCAAGAGCTGAGGGCGAATGTGCGCGTGATATCAGACGTTAATGTAGTTTTTAAAAAAATCATTTGTATGTAGCGCGCATTTGATTTTTGCATTTCTAATACAAGTGACAAACAAATTTCTACAAGAGGTTGAAATTTTTACTAGAATAGCCATGAAAGACTAATTAAAATGGCTTGAAATGCAAGTGGAACTTCAAAATAAATGTAATTGAAGGTTCTCTCCACTAATTTTTTTCAAAAGTGCTTACATTATTTAAGTTATCTAGGATATTTTTTTTGTATTACACAATCAAAATTAAATAATGAAATAGTTGGGTAGTCTTAATGTTTCAAATTAGGACACAATTTTCAAATGGTGATGAAGTTTCATGTGATGATTAGCTGACAATATTCTCCTTTCCTATCCTTGAAAAACTATACAAGGTTCCCTGTTGCCACATGAAACCCTAACTCATGTAGCAACATAGGACCAGTCCTCCATTTTTCCCGTCATAAGGCATTTTGCACGTATTTGACGACTAGAATTTGCGGATTCCCATTTTCCGTGAGGTGCTAGGAAGGATAGAAGACTTAATTTTGATGTTTGAATTTTTTTCAAAAACGTTCTTACGCCCTTTAATTTCCACTTACCAATAATTTTGCAACACTAGTCCTCTTCGCAATTGGAAGGTTGTACTCAAAAATTAAGGAAAGTTACTTTTTTGGCTCACTCAAAATAAAAAATTTAATAAAGGAATTACCACTTATCATTATTGATATTTTAAAATTAGAATCAATTTAGTTTTCCCCTTCCTATTACAGAAAGTTCACAAATCCTTTATTTTACATAAAACACCAAAGAAAGAATAAAGCCCGTTGCCCTGCAAACTTCCAAGGTTGTGATTAGTGAAGCAATGAAAAAGTACGGCTATAGCACTAAAAAATTAGAATGCCAATCTGCCCCAACATGAAGTAGTGTTAATATAGCTGGTGGCTTGGCTTGATGGTCAAATAGTGAATTACACAAGCACAAAATAAAAGATTTAGGCGTCTAGTTCCTTACACTCGCACTCTCAAGGCATTCAGACTTAGGCCGAGCTCAAGATTGGCTCCGAGGAAACTAGATTGGCTCATTAACCTGCCATATTTTAATTTCATAAGGTATGTTCAAAGTTTGAACTGCTAGGGTAATTTATTATTGTGAAATCATAGTTCTAAATTATCTCTTATTCTGTGAGCAATGTAATCTATTAATTGTAAGAAGATTCATTAAAAAAATTCAAACTGATTTTAGCATGAATGATGAAAATTTATATATTAGTTGGTTTTTAAGAGTATTTGTATTATGTAGGAGCACTGGAAAGAAAAATCAAGACTTCATTTTCTGTTTTCCTTATTTTATTGGGCTGAACTGGAGAAAATTGAATATGAATAGTGAGTTAATTGTAAGATCAATGGGCCAAGGCCATCCATCAACATTGACCACAGTGGGGAAGTATAAAAGCATGGATATTCATGCAAGTATAGTTATTAATTTAAGATCAAAGTTAACTCTTAGCTTCACTAAAGAAATAGAAGGCAAAGATCTAGCATCAACTGAAACTCACGTGAAAAAGTAGATGAAAAATGTACAATCATCCAATGGAGAGGTAGTCTATAATTATCCAGTAAGAATCTTGGCTATGCCTTGAGACTAAACTAATTCTCAATATTTTTGAGTAATCATCCATTGGAATTTAGTAGGAAAACCATAGTAAATCATTGTCCAATGGCCATGCAAAAATATATAAAAAATAATATTTGTTGGTTGTTTTTCAATAGGTGGACCATGATAGGACCACTGAGAAGGTGGGGGTGTTTTTTTAATCATGGAAGTGAGGTTTAGTAGATTGATAGTCAAGTTACCTTTCCCTATAAATTTTCTCGATCAAGTTATTCATTCATTGAACTTGATTCATTCCTACTGTTTTGATACACAATCCAATCCAGTTGAGTCTTGAGTCTTCATTGAGAATGGCATTCATAGGTTGTCAAGAAAGAGGTTATCATGCACATGCACTCTTCTTTTCTTGGTATCTTTGTAACTATGTTTAGCCCGAGTTCTATATTTTTAAATTATCATAATAGTTCGTGATTATTAGGCTTTTATTTTGTCTTTTAAGAATTTTAATTTAATTATTATTAATCATTAAATTAAAAAAAAAATATATATATATATATATATATATATATATATATATATATATATATACACACACACACACACATATATATAGTTATAATAGTTATTAAAATTTCAATAGAATTATTAAACTTTCAATGGTACATCAACTTTCATACATGAGAAAATAGATACTAACAAATGGTACATCATGGCCTGATTAATTTCGCTCAGCAATTTCAAATGGTATAACATTTAGTCAACAGTAATCATTAATTTCTGCACACAGAGACTAATTTCTCTGGAAGCCTGAGATTTCTTTGGCTTGTTATTCTTATAACTACATAGACATAATTAATAGAGAGATTGAGGACAAAAAAAAAATCTAGCGCTTAGTCTCCACTACTTAACATGATTTTGTGAGAAATAATACATAGATTGATTTCTCTGAGTGCCTTAGCATTCTTTGGCTCATTATTTTAATCACAACAACAATAAAAAATGCACTGAGGATATGTTCTTAGTCCGATTATGCAATTTTTATAAGACAAATTATGCAATATTAATAATAAACATAAATTTATTGCAATTTAGGGAGAGCTCGTTCATGTTTTTTTCTTTATATTGGAAGGTTACTTTTTTTTGAAGTAATTTTTAGTAGATCATAGCATATATTGAGGAAATATTAGTTTGACAAGAATAAGTTATTTCTCTTGAAACTTTAGGTATTAAAAGTCCATGACACAGATATATCACACTCCAAAACCCAAAGAAAATGGAAGAGCGTTCAATTTTTTTAATCAAACTTTTATTGGTGAAGGGTTAATTTATTACGAGAACGTCATTAATGAAGTGAAAAATTTTAAACGTAACGTTTATTGACTAGAAAAATAATGACCAAAACGTCAAAAAAAATTGTGTGACGGGTAAAGAGAAATCCAAATTCCAACCCTGCCTGCCACTTATTGGTGAGTGGAGGTTATTCACTTTTCATTTACAGCTTACCAGGTTACTCATGTTACCAATATTTTCACATGGCTCACTTTTAGGTGACTACTTATTGTATTTCTTCTTTATAAAGAACAATTGGTAGATAATTGTATTATTTGAAATCTATAACAAATCCAGGCAACAAAATTACAACAAATAGAAAATTATGCAAAAAATTCACCAGGGCACTAATGTGTGGATACCCTATCATTTCTTAGATCCTCATAACTTACCAACACCTACTATATTGGTATACACATAATATGGCATTTACCCGAAGTATTTCATATGTATCTAGAATTAAATAAGTTGTATGACAATTGTTATGGCAGATATAAGATGTGTATTATAGTTTATATTTCAATTTTTCTTAAGTAGCATGCATGTGCGGTCCATATAGTGACTACAATTACCAAATATATTTTAGTGAAGATGTGAAGATGATCTCTCATTAGGTCCTAATTACTTAAAGCATCATTAATTAGCTTTCCAAATGAATAAAATATGTTAACAAATTAGTAAAAACTAGGAAAACAAATCATGCTTTAAAAATATATGGCACAATGAGTCACACTCTGAGATTTATTTAATTACTCATCAAGTGTTGCTACAACATATGTATAATCACCATTACCATAGAAATGGGAAATGTGACCATCATTTTGGTTTCGCTAATGACATTCCACATCATGAGCATTGTTTAGGGTTGATTGTGTTGATTTTTTTTAAACAAATGATTTATACATTTTATGGAAATTATAGACACAATTTATAATCACATTACAAGATCCATGATGTATGGATATTCCTTATAATTTCTTAGATACTCACAAATTACCAACACCTAATAGATTGATATAAACATCATAGGAATTTACCCCTAGAATGCCACATGTATCCTAAAACAAATTAGTTTTATGGCAATTATTGATGCAGGGGCATTAGGCTCAAAACAACCTTTGTCCATAAATAAATGTAAAGGGGGGTCTCATGTTTTATTTCCCCATGTATTTATTCATAGTTGAGTTATTTTTAGTTAATTAGAGAAGAAAATGTAACTGCCCGAATGATTAATGGGCACCTGAAGAGATAGTCAGTTTCAGAAGTTAAGCTAATTTTAGGAGTCCGTCTCTGTCTGTCAGAGGGTTAGTCTCAGAGTTAGAGATATGAAGAGTTTTGAGCGTTAGAGGAGTTGACTCGATTCAGGGTTTGTATAAAAATAAGACTTATAGGCATAATAAGGAAAACCTGCATAGAGAACCACATAGGCTGCGTAGGATTGTCGTAGAGACAGAGTAGAGGAGAAGGGCCAAGTAATTCGAAGATCTAGTCGAGCCAAGGTTGTAAGTACTTCACTGCATAAATGTAGAATTATTTCAATGGTATTGTGCATTTGTCGAGTTAATTATGGTGTGAATGGTTTCTGTGTCTCAATAATCAACTGTATAGTAGTCTGGAATACATACTCGATAATTTTGGTTTAATGGGGTCCTATATGTTGAGAGAGGAACCGAGTCCTTTCATGAATTACTAGCCTCTGTGTGAGAGGTTCTATCCTTTCCCGAACCCATTGGATATTAGTTTAACTCGGTGTAAGAATTTCCAAACGATTAAAGTTGTGTGATAACCCATGTTAAGCGCCATGATAGTGGACGGTGTGGCATTGGACAGTGGTATGGCAATGTTGTGGTCGAGACTCATGTAACACAGTGGGAAATGCCATGGTAGAGAGGGTCGACAGGTCCAAATTATGGATCTCCCCACAGTGTAATAGAGAATTGTGCTCGAGCCTTCGATTCAAGGTTCGATCGATGCTACCACATACATAGAACCGGTGTGTGAAGGAAACTCATGGAGTGTGAGTCCTTAATTGAAGAAAAAAAAATAGTATAGGAAGATGCGAGTCGAAGGAGCGGAGGAGGAGTACAATAAAAGAAAGCTCGACGGAACCTAGAAGATAAGAGGCAGAACCGTGACCGAAGTGCACAGTAAAACCACCGTTTGGAAAATCGGTGATATCGCGCAAGATTTGAGGTGGTAAGCAGAATTGGTGAAAAGGATGCGACATATGTCTTCGTGAGACACGTGGCCGAGGGCGGACTTATAAAACTGTTCTCATCGCAGATTAACCCTTAGGCGTGTTCGTTACGCGAGATTTTGTTGTGTCCATTGGATCCTCCAAACCGGCGCAATGCTCCATCGACCGTCAGATCGAGAGGTAAATTACTGTGGAGCCAAGAATGGTTTATGTATGACCGTTGAGTTATAGACCAAAGTCGAGATTTGTTATGATCTTTGATGATTGGCGGAGATTATAATAAGGAGGATTGTATAATTATGTGAATGGTCGTGCGTTTGGTTGAAACCAAGTGACAGAGTTCGAATTGACAAGGTCGACATACATTAAACATCACAGTTGAAATACGAGAGGGTTGAGCAATTGATACATTTGAATATCAATTCGAATATGTAAAATGAGTGAGCCCAAGGTTTTGGGGTTTAATTCCTAAGTGGCTTGTATTTATTGGGGTATATATTAATGAGAGTAGGCTAGTCATTATCTTCAGGGTGTGTAAAGAGCGGTTGAATGTTGATAGGTATGATGGGGATTAGACCATAGAACATGGGGACTTATAGTATAGTTTAGAACCATCAAGTGAAGAAGTTCTGCATGCGAGAAGGCATGGCATAGGCCTTGTTAGCAACCTATAATATAGGAGTCATAATTTTGACTTGAATATTGGTAATTTTGTAAATTTGTACATACTTTTCCTTCTGCAAGTTGTATTCACATATTTTGTAAAAAAAATAAAAAAATAAAAAAGAGGGTAAAATGGTCCTAAAGGAACAATCAAAGGACTTAAAAAAAATAAGATACCCCAAAGAAAAAATGAATAAAACATGAAAGCGAGCAAGCATAAGTGCCATTAATTTTTACTTTTTGACTATGGCAGAGTGTCAATAAATGCCATTAGTCCATGATGAGTTAAATAGTTCAATCTTAACTTGTCATTGTTTCAATTTCCTTTGTTATAGATAGAGAATAATGAGTTGTTAAATAGTTTAATCCTAACAATTCAGTGGTTAGGTAGAGAAATAAAGTGAATCCAATAGTTTAATTTGGATTCATGGATGAAATAAGTGTAGAATTAGATAGTTTTACTTGCTTTTAGAAATAATAAATGCGGTGAAGGTTGCTAGCTTAAATGCACCTACTACAAAGGAAGAAAAAAATGTTAGCATGGTAAGATGGATAGGTAGAAGAAGGTGAAAAGTCTCAATGTAAATATCATTCATCATGGGCTACAAAATAACTAACTTCCCCTTCCCATAGTCATGAAACATTCTAGACTATCAATTAGAAAGGCTTAAGGCATTTCCTTGACTTTTGTTGGGACCGGACCCAAGGCTCTATGATTGATCAGTTGAAAGTGTGAAATGTCTATATTAATCCCTAAATCACATCATTTACCATTCATGCACTCATTTCCCCTGAAAAATCCTAAGTAAAACTTCATTTTTACTTAAAGATACTCTAATTCTCATTTGATTAACTCACATCATTTACCATTCATGCACTCATTTCCCCTGAAAAATCCTAAGTAAAACTTCATTTTTACTTAAAGATACTCTAATTCTCATTTGATTAACTTCCTACATCATTTCAAAGCATAAAGCCCTCAAAATCACATTTTATCCTAAGTCTAAGTGATGAAGTTATTATAATGCAAATTTGCTTTTTAATCTTCACTTTCTTAGTTATATTTATGTCTTTTTGAATATACATTGTCCCCTTTTCATATTAACTCTAACTTATGTATTAAATCCCTACAATTGACCTTTTCCTATTATTTAACTCCTTTTATAAATAAATCCCCAAAACCCACTTATTATAACTTAAGCCAAAGTATTTTATTCCCACATGCTTAAATAAAACCCCCCTTATAACCCCTTTGGCTAAAAGTTTATCTGTATATTTAATCCCGCCCCTATGGTAATTAAGCTTTCTTGATTTAATTTACCATATAAATAAAATATATGAAGAAAAAGTTTTAAACATATGTTATATATGTTTTAAATCAAAAATCACCCGAAGTTTCATCTAAACTAAACTTCAATAAAAATGACCCTTTCCCTTGTGTATTTTCCGCCCCAAGTCCCTTAACCTAAGGTTAGAACCTTAACCTTACCTTTTCCCCGCATACATTACGCCTAAATCACAGACCCTAACCATAGTTCGAAGCCTTGGTAATCCTTCTGAACACTTGATTTTCCAATAAGAATAAGTCATTTCTGTATATATGACTAAACCAAACCTTCTCCTGTCGGATTCATTTTTAACCGTTCGATCCCTAGAATCCATTTGATCCTACGGTAATACACTTGTGCGAAAGTTTTTAATACATTTATCTCTCCCCATCGCGTAAAATTCCGACCGTCCGATCTATCATTCATCTCCCAAGATCAATGGCCCAAAGTGAACCCGATAACTTACCTTTTCCCCGCACCTTTCCTTTTGATCGTGGCCGTTCACTTATTGAATCCAGATCTGACGGCGCTAATACATTTTCGTGCTCATAAAGTAATTGTTTGATGTTTTGGCAAAGCCGCGCGAAATGGGTGGTTTTTCCAAACCACCCCGCACTTACGTGTCGCCACCACGTTGTATCGCTTTCGAAAAGCTAATTTCCGCTTACCACCATTTACCCGCGCGAATACCACTGGCGATATTACCTAAACCTCACCCATTTAACCCGAGTTTAATGTCATTTAACTATGTTTATACCATCGTTTAATACATTAAAATTATATTTTTCATTCAAATTTTCACCTTTTCGCTTTAAACCTGTAAAAACATTGCAGAACCGTTTTTCCTCAAAATCACGCCATTTGAACCCTGAGAAACTTTGCAGAGCTATTTTCAACCTACCAGTACCATTTTTCAATGCCCATTGCCCTGAATTTCCATTACAAAGTACTACATTGTCCTCTGCGAATCCATTTTCAAAAAATTGAAGACTGACCACCTCTGCAACGTCTTCAACCGAATTCCACTGGTTTTCTAGGTACTTTTCTTCGAAATTTCCCTTTGAGATTTCAAAATTCCTGTTGATTTCAAATAATTACCAAAGTTACTGCAAAAAAGTGTCCATTTTTCAGGGGAAACTCTTTCAAAATTTCCATGGAATCCCTAATTTCCCTTTCTCGCAGTTTTTTCCATACCCTGGTCCATTTTGTTGTTGAAATCGATTTTAAATACACGTTCTGAGCTTTAAATTCCTTTCATTTCCTAAAAACCGTACTCAGAAATCCCATTTTCAGTAGAAATTCACCAAGAAACCCCTGTTTCTCGTAAAGGAACTTAGCAAACGGTTTAAGCTTTCTTCGTTCATATTAAAAATGACCAAGAAATAGGTAACCCCCAAGAATGGAGGCCCAAAATCTCAAAAGAAGTCTTCTGCAAAGATTCCTCAGCCTATGTCCTTCAAAATCGACAAACCAACTCCTGAACTCACGGCTGATTCTATAGAAGTGGTTAGATCAGTCCAGCCTCTAGTTATTTCTTCAGAGAATAGCCCTTTAGTTGATCTGGACTATAGAATACTAGACCCTAATGTAGAATTTAACCTGCTTGATGTCTATAATTGGTGCTATGGAAAATCAGTGGAAAAGGGTGACAAAGGTATTCCGATTTGGGAATCCAATCTGCCTAGATATATTGTCCCTCTCACTCATTCTGTTCCTGACTTTATTAGATTATGCCAAGCCTATTATATGCCAGAACAAAGATGTATTGTAAACAAAGAAAAAGAGATCCTCTTTTACATCACTGAAGAGTCGATAAATTCCATGCTGAAAATGAATCATGACCCCAATTCTGCTTCCCTATCAATAGAAGATTTGACCCAACTATATCTTGACTTGGATTTCAATACTAGATTCAAAATATACCAAACTTTTTGTCAAAATCAAGTTGATATTCCTAAGTTAAATCCTCCTTTCGACATCGTTTATTTCCCATATGAAACTAGACAGATTGTCTCAATGCTCTCCTTCATACTAGGATACACCAGTGATGAATTCACTGATGTGGCTATCCTAGGTTTTCTATCAACTCTAAGCCTTGGTCAATCACCATCCATTCAGTTCAATTTTGCTAGATTTATTGCTCAAAGTATGCATTATCAGTTATCCAGATTATCAGAAGAAGGAGTTTTCAGATACTCCTCTTATCTACTCCACCTCTTCCTATATTATCAAACAGATAAGTTTCCAATTGAATGTCAGAAAGTGGATGCAGAAGGAAAAGTTCTATCATTAGTATTTTGGTCATCTATTCTAAGGAAATGGAACAAAGAGTATAGTTTTACAGATTTCAATGACTCATTTATAGCCCCTGCTATGTATCTCTTGGAAAAAGAGGAGATCCCTAGAATCGATGATGAGACAAGAAGAATTATGTAGTTATCAGAGAGCTACAAAACTGCATATTGGTATTTATATAAAAATCATACAGAAATCAGAGTGTATGGCTCATCCCTGGCCCCATACAAGTTACCCAGATTTGTTACTACAAGAATATTTGCTTTAGAATATCTGAGACAACTATTGAATGTAGATGAAATCAACTTCATAGCTTCCAAGAAAAAGACCCAATTTAAGCTGAAAAATCAAATTGGGCCATTCATTGTGAATAACAGAGACGTTGCCAATGAGATAAATTTCAAACTTAAAGAGTATAAGTTCCCATGTAGTTTTACATGAAATTATGACCCACAAGGTATTTTGAGTGCAATAAGGGTAAAATGTAAGTTGCTTGTTTACTTGCATGATCCTAAGCCCCATATTGAAAGATATGTAAATAAAATTGAATGGGAGCCAAACACCCTATCTGATGATGATTCACAGGCAGTACAGGTAATACAGGTAGACAGTGGCAAAGGCAAATAGATTGAACAGATACAGGTGGCTTCTACAAGCAAATATACTGATAATGTACATAAAAGAGACAGAGAAGGAGATAGTTTTATAGCTGAGACTATTGAGGACATAAAATTCAGAATTCCTTATAGTAAAAGAAGCAAGTCAACAGAAGAAGAAAAGGATAAGGTTGTAAATATTGATATAGATGATGAAGCAACAAGAATAGTCACTGAAACATTAAAAGAGCTTCAAAATGTAAAAATTGGAACACAACAAAAAGATACAGTCATGAAGGAAAACCAGGCTACTGTCGATTTTCCTCCTTCTTCTCAGGAAACTGACAATACAGAGTCAGAGATTCAGATCAGATTCAGACAGATTAAAGAGAAGAATGAAGAGATCAAGAATCAAGCTTATTCTAGATTTCTTAAGGAAAAGCCTGGAAACAAAGACAAGCTTCTTTCAGCATTTGATTATTCATCCAATAAATTGGTAATGTCATTCTTGAAGCCTACAGTGGCTAAGAAAAAATCAGTGGCAGATTATTCCAAAACAGATTTTGAAGTGGTTGCAGATGCCATTCATGAATTAGATCAAATTGAATTTCATAGGAGCAATACTGAAATGCTATATTCCAAAATTGTCAGTAAAACTATGAAATCAATTAGGCTTGAGAAAACAGTGCTCAACCTCCAAAATCAAATGAAGTTGGACAAAGCCTCACTGTATGCTAATAATTTAAGAATAAAAGCACTAGAAGATATAGTGATTGAAGCAGGGGGTGACCCAGCCAACATTGAAGGGGAAAAAGTCTTAATTAAACAGAAAAAATGAGGATATAGCTCCTCTTAGAAAACAATTGAAGTTGCCTCAGAGTGAAAACTCTTAAGCAAAAGAAATTCTACAGCAAAAAACAGAGAATGATGATTTAAAGCAGCTTGTACATCAAATGACAGATCAGATAAAAACAATGGAAAGTCAAATAGAAGCTCTAATGAAAGAGAATGAAGAACTAAGAAAAGCACAACCAATGGTCATTCCTACAGTGATCCCCACTATAAACACTGCTATACCATCTACTTTGGCAGAACACTTGGCACCGAAAGGAGTACTGCCAACTGCAGTGCCAATTACTTCTCTAATCTCTGCCTCTTCTTCTTCATCCTCACAGAGGAGCACACTACAAGACCAAGATAAAGAGATTCTTAGTTTGAAAGGCATTATTAAAAATTTAGAAAATTCCAAAAATGATGCCTTGATTACTTCTAAAGGACATGAGCAAAGGGTCGATCGACTACAAGAACAGGTAAAGATTCTGCAAGCACAAGTAAATCTTACAGATCAAGTGGCCTATATAAAAAATCATTTATGGACCAAAATTATTGAAGGTATTCATTCTCAATGGCCTTCAATTCAGATAATTTATGAAAAAAGGGAGTTACTTCAAGTTTCTAGTGCAGAGATTGACAAGACTAAGAGGGAAATTGACAATAAACAAGCCCAAGCAATCCAACTCATAGCTTTTTTAAACAGTAAAAACATGGAAGAGTTGGAAGAATTGAAAATTGTTGATAGAACAGAAACCATTCTTCAAATAAAAAAGGTCCTGAATAAAAGAAACATAATGAGTAATCTAGAGGACCGATGTAAAGACATGAATGTATCCATCTCAAGATTTTTAGCCAAATACAAAACATTGTCAAAAGCAGGTTTGCCTGATATTCACGCATTGAATGAAAAGTTAATGCCTCAGAAAGATTATGATCTAAAAATCAGAAATCATGCAAAAGAGCAAGCCAGACAACCACTGCCTCAAGGATCACCAACAGAAAAAACACTTCTTCAGTATTTTGAAAATATGTTCTTTCTAGATAATGAGATCAGGCATATGTTCACTATCAAGACTAACTTTTCCAAGTATACAGAGGCAGATGAAAGTTACAGAAAATTGAAGACTATGAAGATCCCCTCTGCAGAAAAGTGGCAAGAATTCACAGATCTGCTGTGAATTTAATGGATAAAAAACAGGAAATTCACTTGGAAATTCATTTTTTACTGTTACCTCAAATGGTAAAAATACAGGGTAAAAGTGTATCAGTAGGTGAACGAGTATCAGTGAAAATAAAGTTACTGTTGGTTATTTTTTAATTACCACAGCAAAACAACTCAAATCAGATGAATAAAGAGTATCAGCATTGAAAGTTAGAGGAAAGGAAAGTTTTTCAACCACTTTCCACGATAAGATGCACCTAATGCCAGCAGTACACACAACACAACAACAATCAGTTCAAATTAGAATAATCGGTTCTATTTTTGCTTGTAAAAAGGTAACAACTTGCAAACTGTTTTGCAGCTGTCCCTCTTTTTAAGTTTTCTTTCCTATTTTTTATTAAACATTATCTCAATTCCTGAGATATTTTGTAAATATTTTTTTGTATAAATACTTCACAATTCGAAGTATTCAGTGTGAATAAAATTTCTCAAGACAACTATAGTCTTATTTGCTGGTTATATTGAAGTTGGTGAGTCAATTAGTGAAAGCAGCAGACTGGAAAGAGATCAGAGACATCATAGCTAAGGATTCTCGTGGTGACAAGATAAGTCTTGTTTCTTTCCTTGTTTTCAGTGTATTTCTTTAAAGTTTACATTCATTCATATTATGTTTTTCTAGTCTATTATGTTTTCCTTTTACATTAGCCTTCGGGCTATTTTAAAACACATGCTATTACATATAATAACAAAACAAAAAACTATTAAACCAAACCTATTTAAAGTATTCGGGGCCCACATTACAAATGTCCAAAGTGAAATATTTGCACATATGTTATATATGAGCCAATGGTTTAAATAACTATCGGGCGGTGAAACAAAACTTATAACAAAATATTAAGAAAACTATATCATACATCTGGACTTCAAAAAAAATAAACCCGATTTCAATCACAAATTCGTGTTCCAAAATAGCCTGCTGATGTCACCCTAATTTGTAACGTGAAAACTTCATAGAATACGCCATATAAAAATTCGGGTCTGTTTTTTGGCTTTGCATGCAAAGGAAAACTGTGATGCGAAAATCAAATTAATTCCGCCCTATAATGTTTCAGGTCCGGAATTCCACAATGCAAACGGGCCAAAAAATAACGTGATCGATTCGCTTGCTTCCACGTGGATGGCTGATTTGGTCTGTGGTCTGTGGGACCACGTTCTTCTGAATTAAAATCTCCCGCGTTTACTATTAAATTGCTTTGTTTCCAAAACAATACAACGCTCTGTTTTTAAGTGTGCAGGGACTGTGATTTCAAAACCAAAATTGACTGTTCATCAGTTTTAGAAAGCGGCTGTTTGATAGAGCCATTCAGACATATTTAGAAATATGCCAGAGGACAGGGTAGTTGAAATTAATATTTCAACATCCCTCATTCACTGAGAATACCCTCCTTGGTTCCTTCTTCGCCGGACTACGATGTGTTCATCAACAATCGTGGACCTGATGTCCGTTTCTTTGCTAGGCATCTTCACAACAGTCTTGTTTCCAGAGGATTGCGAGTCTTTCTCGACAGCATAGAATTGCAAGCTGGAAAATCCATACCTTCACAAATCAAAGACGCAATTAAAGGAGCCTCTTTCATTATTACTATTTTCTCTCCAAATTATGTGCAATCGCAAAGGTGCCTCCATGAACTACTCCTCGCGCTGCTCTGTAAGCCGACCATTTTTGCAAAGGCATATAAGTGTCGTTATACCAACGACGGCCAAAGGGTCACTATTGCGACGGATGCCTCCAAACGTCGCCATTGTGACACTTAGACATTGTGTCGCAAACAAAGCGTCGCTATTGCGATGGATGCCTCCAAACGTTGCAATTGCGACACTTAGACATTGTGTCACAATTGCGATGTTTGGAAGCAGCCGTCGCAATAGCGACACTTTGGGGCATAGTGTCGCAATTGTGACATCTTCCTCCAAACGACGCAATTGCGACACTTTGTCTAAGTGTCGGTATTGCGACACTTTTCTCTAGATGTCGGTATAGCGATGGTTTCGGGCGGGATTGAAAAACTTTGGGGGAATTTCTGACATTTGGTCAAAAGTGTTGGAACCAAGTGTCAGAATTTCCCCCAAATGTACTAGTGACCATAACCAACATGTGAAGGTAATATACCTTTCAAGCCCATAGCCGCGATTTGTGCCTCATCGCCACCTTCTTCTTGACCTTCCAATCTCTAAACCATTTGGGCCTCTACTCCAGATGTAGCTTCCAATAATTATCATCATCATGTCCCTCTTTCTTTCAATGGGAGCAAGAAAGTTTTCATTACCCTTCTTCACATAATTTGTTCTCTTTGGCTTCTCCTTTAATTTGCCTTCATCTTCTTTCAAATTAATTTCTTTCATAGACTCTCCACCACCCTATTTACCTACTTCAATACATGCTGCTTTTACACAAACCTCATCCAAGTTAGATGGCTTCAACAAGGAAATAATAGTGCATATATACCCATTCAAACTATGAATATATTTCAAAAGAGTCCCTTGCATATTAAGTGGAATGTTTAAAGGAAATTCCTTTTTCCTAAACTCATTGTAATTTTTTTCACACTTTGGCCTTTACATTGCCACATAATTAGGAATTCTACTATTACCCTATGTTCATGTGCCAAAGGATATAATTTACCTCATCATTGATAATCTATTACACCTAGTAATAGGCTTCCATCTGGTGAATCCAATCATTAAGCTTTTGAGCATTAACCTCACCTTCATAGAATGGAAAATTAAATTTAATATCCAACTTCAATAATGACTTCTCCGAAGTAGCTTTTCCATGAGGAGATGGTGGAGGAGAATGAGGAGGACTTGGCGGAGGAGAAGAAGGAGGAGAAGGAGGAGGATTTTTTTTCGAATCACCTTCATTTCCTTCGTATTTGACTTCCTTCTTCGACGATCTTCCCTTGCCAAGTTTCTTTTTTTCCCAATACATTTCGTCTACCATGGACTTCATTGCCATGAAAGCTTCACAAAAACTTGATTCAGAACCAAAAGTATTCTCTTCTCCCTCTAGTGATGACATATTTCTTATTTGAGTAAAGCTTCTCGATCCAATTTATGGATTGCCTTTGACATGTGTTCCTTCACCTAGCTTGATTTTTCTCCCGATTATCATGCACGGTCACAAATCACCATAGAACTTGCTCCAATACCATTTGATCTAGGATATTTTAGAGTGAATTGGCTTGTAAAATGTTCAAGTGTGTATGATCAAAATAAACTGGGTTAAAGTGTGCAGTTAACAAATTTAAAATCAAGATTAAAGGACTTAAAGAAGTTGAAACTAAAACGAAATATAGAAGATCGAGAAGAAAAACACAGAAACCAAATGATAATGGAGTTCTTCCATTGTGAAATATGTCTCCGAGTCCTTCCTCCAAGGGAGTGGCCTATTTATTGTTCTCCCAAAAATACAATTACAAATAAACAATATACCTTCAAAATTCCTTCTACAAATGAACTCTTTGCTACCAGGAAGTGGCCTCCAAAATGCCACTAAAATCTTCCTTTCAGTTGCTACAAAATCAAGCTCTAAAACTCCACTTATTTGCAAAATACATAGGATACAATCAAGATTATAAGCTCTTGGAACTAAAATTTTTATAACCAAAACACTTGTGGTGTATTGGTAAACATTTTTCTTTATAGAGTTGGGGGTCCGCAACCACAAGGTCGAGCCTGCAGAGGTTGCAACCCCATTGTTATAACCATTTTTAAAAACGACATCGTTAAATAGGCATGTTGGTTATAAACATTCGCATGAAATTATAAAATATTATTACAACCAATATATATATATATATATATATATATATATATATGTTATAACCAAAAACCACATATCATATGGAAGTTCAATGACTATAAATGGTGGCATGGATATTGAAGCATATTTCCGCAAATGTTGGCATGTATACAATGGTCAGTTATATGTTACGTTGATACCCCTGGGCAGGTCCAATAACACAACGAAGATTTTAACTAGATTGGAATATGGTTATGTGTGGTCCAATTAAATTGCAACATTCATTAGTTTGTTTTAGTAAATATGAAGGGGAGGTCATGGGGTCAAACCCTTTCCCTTCTAGCCCCCCTTTTCACCATACACAACCAACTTAAATATGGATTTTCCACCTCCATTTCACAACATCCTCATGTGGCCTATTAGTTAGGTTTCCTGTCTTGCAACCTAGAGGTCACATTTTCAAACCCCATTGTTTTCAGTCCGTTGAACCAATTTTTTTGGTGTTCCAAGGTGCCACATGGTGCCATCTAGTTGTGCCATGTGAAAACCTTCCATTGATCCACCTAACCTGCTAGCATGATGCCACATAATTTACACGTCACACTGCGCTTTCCATGTGTCGAGACCAGACATTGCCACATCATGACACATTTCATGCCTAGGTACTGCCACATCACCCTATCTGTACTTCCACATGTCACGTCTAGATGTTGTCATGTGTCTTGATAAGTTTGAATTTTTGTTTTGTTAGTGAAAATATTAAAACTTCCATAGCTTCTTCATACTGACTTCGTTTGACGTGATTCAAGTTTTTTTGGAATCATATCGTTGAGCTCTTTGACATGGTGGTATTTCCATAGAATTTTTGGAACCTAAAATTCAGGCCCTTTTGGATCCTCCCAGATTAATGGAGCAAGTCACTCAGGGAAGATAGCATGAGAATAAATATATATAATGAAATGGATGGCAAGAGGGAAAATGGGTTTCCTTTGGAAGAGCATGCAGGAAGAGCGTAATGCAATAGGAGAGAATGCCACGTTGAACTTGAATTTGATAAAATCCATGCACATAACGAAAATAGCCTACTAGTGCAAATGAGAATTAGCTAAAAAATAGAGTGTTTGCTAATTGAGAGAGTTGACGCCTCAGAAACTCATCAAATTGCTAGAGATGAACAAACCACAACTCCTTTCACTATTAATTTTTTTGATAGCAAAAGTGAAGGGAATTTGTAAGAGAAAATAGAAAGTCCCAAACTTAAAATGAAATGAGACTCTCCATAGAGGAAAATATTGTGAGATAGCACACGTGAACCAAAAAATAAGTAATGATAGGAAGGAAGGAGCTAGGCAAGGGGGGCCTGGTCCTTCCATTGACTTAGTGTTATCAAATTGGTGGGCAAGAGCTTGATAATCCGAGAAGTTACCAAACCAAATATGATACAAACTGTAGAATAAAATCACATAGGTGGATCCTATGAATAAAATATTTATAAATAACATTAATTAAATAATAATATTAAAATAATAATAATAAATTAAATAATTTAATTAATTAATGTTCCATTAATTATGAAAGGAACAAAGGTCAAAAGGTGTGACCACTCACCTTCGTGGCAAGTCAGTGCCTATATAGGCACACTTCCACGAAGGATTGTAATGACCATTTAAATTTTAATAATAATACACAATTACTTATTTTCCACTTACAAAATCTAAAAAATCCATACAATTACTTGCCTATTGCTGTTCTGTTTCCTATAGTGGTATCAGAGCATCGATCCTCCGCTAATAACCATCCTTGTTTCCATTTCACATTCATCCCTCACTTCCTTCACCTCCATCGTTCCATTCTTCGACCTCAACCCTGCTTTTCCGTCCATCTATTTTCTGACTAGAATAACTCGTTGTTCCGCGTTGTTGTTGTTGTTGTTTTTTTTTTTTTTTTTTTTTAGATCTAGGACAATCGGTAACTGGTGAGAGTTGCATGAGCAAGGCCCAGGTTCAAATCCAATTGGCTGCCACTATAAACCTAGGCTAGGTGCAACAGCCTGCAAGCCGCACACAATAGCAATTAACTTATGCCTCAACAAGAGCCGAGACGTCCACTATGGGGTCGCCTACTCTTCTAGCCAAGACACAACAGGCGTATGTCTCCACGGAGATTTGAACCTTGTTGTTGTTCCGCGTTGTTGTTATCACTTGTGTTTTTTCTGATTTTCAGCCACCCCAACCACGACCCCGCTCCACAAGCTATTCGCTTCACGCCCTAGCTCGCACCTGCATCGTCTTCCAGAACCAGCTGCCACTTGACCGTGCTCATTGTCTTGCATCCCTCTTTCAGTTCCAAAAAGCCTCCAACTGAAACCATTATTGCTAGCCCATCGAAACCTGCATCCAAACAAGCCTCGCCATTCCCCTGTGCTTGTCTTCCCCGAAAATTCCACTAGACGTTAGTCGTTTTTTCCTCCAGCGCTATTTCTTCCAACCAACAAGTGAGCCGATCCACCATGTACAATCACCTTATCCCCCACGAATAGTGACATCCGATTTTCAACGTTAATAATTACATTAACGTTAGTTTTACATAGTTAGTGTAATTTTTATATATAATTGTTATACAATTGTAAATTATATAGTTATATTATATAATTTATAATTATAAAGTTTATAACTATTAAATTATATAATTTATTAAAAAAAATTATTATATTAAAAAAAATGGGTTCTGCTGAGAAGAATAACAAATTGAAAATAGGGAATAATAATGATGATGCAAGTTCAAAAAATAGAAATAATACTTGATAAAATACGACGTCGCTTTGACAATGTTGAAAAGAAGCAGGTAGAGTTAGGAGAAGGTCAAAATAGGATAATTGTAACTCAAGAGGAATTAACAAGCGATATTAAAAAAATATATAGCATTGAGAAAATGTTGCAAGGAATGCAAATCTAGTTAATGAAAAAAGTGACTTCATTTTTTTTAATCCTTTAATTTCTCAAGAACCAACACAAAGTCCCAAGACTCTGAAACGTGAATATTTCCCAAATCATGAAGTTCCACAAATGCACCATGAAATTATGCAAATGCTGCAAATACACTTCTCAGGTAGTCAATACTATATAAAATTCCTATAAAAAGACTATCAATGAATTAAGGAGCTCCCAAAATATGATGGAAAATACCATAGAGGTTCTATTGTGTGGTTTAATAAAATGTAAGACATTTTTGAATTGAACCCACCAATAGGTGAGCGAGAGAAAATCATGACCACATCCAACAATTTGGAAATTGAGGCATATGATTGGTTCCTATGGTGGACCAATAAAATGTGTTGCTCGTTCATTTCTCTAGAAGAACTTTTTGGATGTCTTTCTAATTTTTTTTTTATGATGAATAAAAAGATGATATCTACGAAAAATTCATTCATCTCAAGAAAAAAGGGTATGTAAGCAAATACACCCATGAATGGGAAGTATTAGCTACAAGACAAAGAGGATTTACTGATGAACACCTGCTTAAAATGTATAGATGCGGACTTAAGGAGTATATTTGTGCAAAATTGATTTTTTACAAGCCCAAAACTATTGAAGAAGCCATACATGTCACAAAAATTATTGAAAAAAAACATTAGTTCAAAATGTCATCATTCAAGGAAGACGAAGACCAAAAAAACATATTCAGGTAAAAAGGAGTCAAACAAATGTAGCTATTGTGGAGACAAATGGATGTCATGACACAAATTCCTTACCAAGAAATTGTATACTTATGAAGTTGAGAAAGAGTCAGATTCTTCAAGTAATGAGTTAGAGAAAATGATAAAAAAGAAAAATAATTGTCGCAAGTGTGGAGAAAACTAGGCGTTAGGACATAAATGTGAAGACACGTCCTTACGCTACTATAAAATAGTAGATGGGAAGAAAGTTGAAGTACATGAATGTGATGAAGAAATCATTGTCACACATAGTGAGGATTCAGATTCCAAGGATCCATCATTAGCCACAATCTCATGTGTCCAAAAAAATCTGAGTGAAGAAAGCAATTATTCAAAAATTAAAAAACAATAAGTCATTGCAAAATATGTTCCATCACACCTTTGGAAGCAGAAAAACCAGCCTCCAAGACGAAAGAACATTGAGCTTACTATTCTACCAAAAAACATGACAAGGAGATTACACCCTAGAACCTTGAATCTTAAAGGACTCATAAGAGGCAGAAATTCCAATATACTTATAGATTCTAGTAGTGCTCACAATTGTATAAACATTGATCTTACTAAACAACTTGACCTTTTTATATGCTTAATCAAAGACCTGAACATGTTTGTTGCTATTGGGAAAAAGTCGAAGAGATAGAATAATTCCATAAGGTTTCAATCCAAATACAAGAACTAGAACTACAAATAGATATATTTGTCCTACCACTCAAAGAAAAGGATGTAGTTCTAGGGTGAAAAATGGTTAATACAACTAGGAAGCTATGCTACAAACCTTGAAGAACAGTTCATGGAGTTTAACTCATAAGGACAACATTATCAATTACATGGTGTTAACACTTCCAACTTCAAGGAAGGTACAAGTACGCATGAGGACTTCACCAATCACAAACAAAGTCGAAGTAAAGATGTCATTACATAGCAACGCGTTCAACTAGAGAAAGCCCTTCTTGTTATGTTTTGACCACAAAACATCTCTAAATGAGGTGGCAATCTTATGACTAAAATATTCATAAACAAAATTAATTAAATAAAAATATTAATAATAAATTAAATAAATAATGGCCCATTAATTATGAAAGGGAAAAAGGTCAAAAAGTGTGACCACTCACCTTTATGGCTAGTCAATGCCTATATAGGAACACCTCCACGAAGGATTGTAATGACTATTCAATTTTTAATAATAACACACAATTACTTATTTACATACTTACATAATCTACACAATTACTCGCATATTGGAATTTTGTTTCCTACTGTGGAAAACATTCCCTTGTTCTACGTATAACAAACTAAACTAACCTTGAGATGTGTGATGCCTTGAATGGAAGCCTCTAAATCCTAGAAGAAATTCATTATGACTTCAATGAGAGGTAACCCATATTGGTTTGTCATCAGGTGCCTTAGTAACAACAATCGACGATGTGGAGTGGGCTCTTCTAGAGTCATCCAAAGCTTGAGCATAAGGTAGGTGTGTGGAGACCAACTATCCTCCCTTGTTGTCACCTCTCTCCCTTTATTGAATGTCTCGTGGCTCAATATTATGACTATCCTAGATAAACATCTCTATTAGGAAAAAATGTAAAAAAAAAAAAAATAGAAAATTAAAATTATAATAATAAATATTTATAATATTTTATATTTAACAAGTTTACAATGGATGATTTATTTAAATGTAATTGAAATATTATTGTTTTTATAAATTAAAAATATATATTATATTTATAATAATTAAAGGTTTTTGTTTATTAATTAAAGTTAATATTTATTAATTTTAAATTTTATCCCTATAATAAATTAAATAAAGACGACGTTTATAATATTTCTTAATACTAAGTGCATATTAACCTCACATTTCTTGAAGGGAAGATTGAATACCTAATTTAACACGCGTTTCATTGAATTACATTTATTTTTAAAATTATTTATAAAAATATATTCTCATTGAATTATATTTATTTATTTATTATAAATAGAAAAGATCATTGAACATTTAATATTCAAATTTCGTATATTGACCAATCCATTATTAACCTCTACACTATGTCGCGATATAATTAAGATCTTCATTTCGTTAACTAATTTATATATTTTAGTTAAATTGTAATAATTTTTAAACTTTAAATAAAACAAGTTTAATGAATTTATTATATTAATTATTAATTTATTCATGTGTATTTGGAAGGGGTCCTATATACATGCCTAGAAGTTATATGGAGTATTAGAGTGACCAATTGCTCTAAATAAATAAAAAAATAATAATCAGTTAAAAAATTAAATAATAAAATAAAAATAAAAATAGTATAAATAAATATATTTTTTAAATTAAAGTTGTAGTCTAAAAAACTCATAAAATCACTCAAATTTTGGTAAGATTATAAAAAATTTCAGCAAAGATTTTTGAAAATCTGCTATATAGTTGTTAATTTCAGTATTTTGGGTGCCCTAACAGTTTTTGATGGAGCTGAATCCATTTTCACCATAAAAAATGCAATTCAAACACTCCAATTACTTGATTAAAAAAAAAAGAAAAATTATTTGGATTTGAAAAAGATGTAATATTAGAGTATTATTTATATGAACTTTATATTTGAAAATAGTTTTTAAATGGATTGATTTATGGTTGGTGAAAAATAAAAACTTTAGTTTATTTTATTTATGACATTTAATTAAAATATAATGTAAAAAAATTAATATTTTTAAAATAATTGATAATTTAATATTTACATAAAATATATTTGGTGTGTGATTTGGGTTAGTATTATATATAATTAATAACTATAACAGTTACATAATATATTTGGTGTTATTGGATTTAGTACTATAGGAAATTAATTTGGATTTTTATAATTTTTTTATTATAGAGATTTTTTTAAGAGAATTGAATCAATGTGTTGTTATTGAGAGTTTCTAAGCATAAATCTAGAAGTTATTTCCTATATATGAGTTGTAGTCATGATCTAGAAGTGTGCAGGTCAGAGATTTGTGTCTTATATATGTGTAACTGTTGTGATCAAGAAAAAAAATTACAGTGTGTGTTTTGTGTTGTGTGTAATCACTGTTTGATCTCTCTCTATTTTTCTAACATGGTATTAGTGCAGGTTCAATCTGGACTCTCTCATGAGAGGGGCTGAGATCATGCAAATTTAGCCATGATACTATTTCGCACATAAAATAGTTTAATAGAGTGTTTGACCTATTGTTTGTGTGAGTCATTTGTGTGAATATTTGATTTGTGTTTGGATTGTGGATAATTGCATGCAAAGGAGAATTGTGAAGATCCAATGTTGTTGTTCTTGTGTGAAGTTCCATTGTGGACAAATCTTTGTAAAAGAAGAGGATATATGCTTGTAAAGAAGTTGGATCAACGCAGATTTGGTTTGATCTAGTGTGGATCTACAACTGAGAGCAATGTCTAAATGTTTTAAATGGTGGTTTTTGAGATTATCATATGGTGCAAGATGTACAAATGCGACATGCAGGTGGAATGTTGGTATTTCTCATTCTAGATCTGACCTAATAAAATATTGTCGTATTGTTTATCCAGAGATCGAGATCCAAATGTTGCAGATATGATGGAAAACACTAATATTTAGATTTATTGTGTTGTGTGAGTTAAAGAAGTTTTCTATTCTGGTTCTAAAAAGGGTTGGTGGTTCTTAAACTGGAAGTACCAATGTTTGAAACATCAATTCTTGTGTGTTAGTAAGTTCAAGTTGTATGATAAACTTGTGAACACATTCAGTATCCAGAACTCCATCTTAGTAACTAACGGATAACCAAAAGTGAAATATCCAACATATGGTGGTTGGTCTATAAAATGGTTCATTACTTGACGACATTTATCGCGGAATCCTCGACAAGCCGAGGATTCAATATTGTTGATCTTGCAAATTTCATCAACGATGGTTAGAGGCGGTTATGTTTAAATGGAGGTCAAGTGACAACTCAAAGATGTGGTGGTGAAAGAGGGTTGTTTGCGAGATTCTAGAGTGGATGTGGGTGTTGATAAAGACCAGTCAAACAAATATTATCTGTGTTGTTGTAAAATTTATTTTCAATGTTTTCCATGTAAGAATCAAGGGAGGTTGGAAGTAATGCGACTTCCATGCGTTGTCATGAGTTGTCATTGAGAGTTCCCAAGCATCAATCTAGAAGTTGTTTCGTATGTACGAGTTGTAGTCATGATCTAGAAGTGTGGAAGCCATAAATTTATGTCTTATATATGTGTAACTGTTGTGATCAATAAAAAAATATACAATGAGTGTTTTGTGTTGTGTGTAATCGCTCGTTGATCTCTCTCTATTTTTCAGTATTGAAGTTAAACTAGTATAGATTCATTTTTTTTTTAAATTTATTAAGTGTAGATAGATCAAATCTCTTGAGGTGCAAACCTTTCATCACCTATTACACTCAAAAATAGGTTTGAGATTTGATCCTCTCAATGCTTAATAAATCTAGAATTAAGATGGATCTATGTTGGTTTATATAGCACAAATACATATTTAAGTTTGTTATGCGGATTAATCCCTCTTGCAGACAAGAGCGATCTCCCTAGTATTCTACGAATAGCTAGAAACAAACGTCCATTTGGAAACCTTTTTCGCTAGACTAAATTCACTTTAGAATTATTATAAACAAAGAAAGAGGACATGCCCCTACCTTGAAATCCAACGTTCGATGCAGTCTTTTATCCAGTCACTCTAAAGAGGCTTCTCCAATAAGTAGAACCTGCAATCAAATACATACAAAAGGATCAAAGCAACTACAACATATAATAATTAAGAAAAGATAATCCAACTTAGTGATCAAGGAGTCTAAGTATTGATGTTATTCAACAAGCACAAGCACAACTCAATGAGAAAAAGAGATCCATATGTATTATCTTGAATGAAAAGAGTAACCTTACAACCTGATGCCTTGATGTCGTACAGGTTTCTCCCGGAGTCCTGAACTATCGTTCCTCCTTCAGTTTAACAAGCCTTCCTCTTTGAATACCAGCATGGAGTTATGGACATAAGGGTGTGATCATTCTCATGCCAACAACAATTAGTGTAGAGATTATGCACTCTTGAGAATTATGTCAGCAACTACAATGTATGTCTACCCTTGAGACTGAAACATGAGCTCAATTTATAGGGAAATGGAGGTAGTTTCAATTCCATGAAGAGGGGGATGGATTCCTCTCATGAAGGGATTTGAGCTCCATGGACCAAGGGATAAGCTCCATGAGTGGAGGGATAAAGCTCGAACTGATCGCGCCTCTAGAAGCTTCTAGTTGGGAGAATATTTGACCGGATGGACTTCTAGAAGTTACTTTTTCTTTAATTCAACTTTTTACAGAGGTTTGCAGGTTTTAGTAGCAGAACATGCGGGGGATGCCACAGTTTATAGACCAAGTATTAGCGAACCTGTAGGAAAATGCTAGAAAAAGTGCGGAGGTAGAATTTTAAGGGTTTTAATGAGATTTTCTCCAATTCCAAGAATTGGTTTAGGAACATTAGGGTTTTTGACTTCTAAGAGAGCACAATATAGGTAGTGATAGACCTATACAGATAGTCAAATGTCATGGTGACAAAATAACGTGTAACAGATTGACCCTTATAGTGCGAAGTTTGAGGTTGTTCTGAAGAGTGAAGTGCTTTATCATTCCGAGGATTGGATTGGGGACATGGATCGAAAACCTGTAAAAAAATTCAATGCAAGCACACACACACACACACACACACACACACATATATATATATATATATATATATATCATCGCTGAGGTTGGCATTCCCATACTTAGATAAAAACTAACTAAATGTTTTGGTACATATATGATTTCAATATTACATTAGAAGTATACATAGTATGGGCGCAACCATCTGTCATGAGTAGTCTACTGTATCATGAATAATAAAAATCCTCGCAGCTTGGATGGTGGAAACTAGATCCGAGGAGTTGATTTCCGCTTCTCGAACTAGTACAATTATATCCATGCAATTGATTGTGTCGAAGTCGAACATGGTAGAAACCGCTTGATTATCAGTCAATTATGTGAACTGTTAACAAGTGTGAGAGAAACTACTAATAATGACAATGACTCTCAAAGTACTCAGTACAATCCATGAAGTGTGATCGAATGATTTGCAGTCAAACACCTCATAGAATCATTCGATCGAAGGTCAATGATGCAACCTGTCATCGAAGGTGAGAAACCTGCCATTAGGGCATGCAAATCCCAAGGTACTAATAAGATTCTAGATCAACTTTCTAGATGATGAGCGGTCGTCGATAGCAGGTGATCAGTCGTAGGAGAGCCTATGACACGAAACCATTAGATCAAGTTTTGAAGAAATATTTGAAAGGACTGACTCAGGGATGGTCAACGTGAATGGAGACAAATGTTTTCAATGAATGGTTTATTTGAACTCTCTCTTGAACACATAATGACACTGCAGATGGTTTGGCAACATTTGACCTAAAGCTAATACTCAGAAACCAGTTGAAGAATTTCAATGTAGTTTTATTAACTGTTAGAAAAAGGATTTCCCAACCTAGGTACAAGTGTGATAAAGTGTCGTGTTCAAGAGTAGCATGTTGCTTTCTAAATAAGAGTGACAGCTGGATTCTTTTTCTCTCTTTTCCCCCCATCATTACTGGCAAGTACCTCTTTATTTTTGAGAAGCTTGAGGAGGATAACATTTGCTTGTTTGTGTAAGCTCATCCTTCAGATGAGTCCATATTAGTATTAAAATTGAACCCTAATAAGAAGTGGTGTGGTCCTTTTCATAATCGACAAGTCCTTTACTGTTAAATTTTAACAAGTCCATTATAGGAAAAAATCGACGTTTTTCAGTTTTAGGGAGTCAGAAGAAAAACATAAATAAACTCCATGGTTGTTATTTTTCATAAATTTAGTCTCTTAAGCCTGAAAAAGGATAAAATAATGCAGGAGAGAACTCTGTTGACCCTGTTTAGTCAACGTATACCTTTTTCGTAATTAGTCCATTTCAGTCCGAAAAAGGGGTAAAATTATATTGAAAGGACAATTGTTCATTTACTTTAACGAGTTCAAACAAACAAGTACTCAACGATATTTTCATATTTAGAGAGTTTGAAAAGGGCTTAAAAGAGAACTCCAGGGTTTCACTTTTTCGTAATTTTAAAGAGCCCAAAAAAGTGATAAAAGTATACTCAGTTGGTCGATTTTCAATTTAATTTACGAGCAGTAAAAGATGGAAAGAACTCGACATTTTCATGTGTTTTACGAGAATGAAAGATAGCAAAATAATCTCGAAATTTTCATGAGTTTAATGAGTCTTGAAAATAATAACCGAAATGGACTCAAGATATGTTTCATTTATATACAAGCTTGAAACATAGAAAAAATCATGCTTGAGATAAGTTTCAGTGCCCCCCAAGTGTAACCTGCAAGAGCGTATGCCCCCCAAGCTTCATTTCATTCACCAAAGTGGACTACTAGTTACTAATAGGTGGATGGAATGAAGATTCATTTACGAGATCAGATGAAAGGCGTGACTTGACACTTACGAGATCTAATCAAAGACTTGACTCAATTAGGAGAGTATTTGTTTCATTTTTTTAAATAAGCTTGACACAGGAAAAGAACTATGCTCATTGCCTGATTTATTTTTTAACGATATTGACACAGTAAAAGGAACTATCCTCAAGGTGACCTATTTCATTTTTTAACGAAGTTGGCACAGTAAAATAACTATCCTCATTGACTGATTCATTTTTTAACGAGGTTGAAATAGGAAAAGAACCATCCTCATAAGGGTCTGTTTCATTTTTTAACGAGGTTGACACAGTAAAAGAACTATCCTCATAAGGGCTTGTTTCATTTTTTAACAAGGTTGACACAGTAAAAGAACTATCCTCATGGAACCTTGTCATGGCTTCCAACTGGAAGAAACACATATCAAGGGACACTCCTCGATCATGGCTTCCAAGAGGTCTTCATCAGATGGAAGAACAGTTCTCTGGAAGGAACACATGTCAAGAGACTCAATAGGGATAAGAACATTGCGTTCAAATAATCCCATAACATTTTCCATGTCTATTACCGGATCTAAGTCAAAGGAAGTCGAGCAAATAGTGAGAGGCTTCCTTGCATTGGTAACTGAAAACATGGGACTAGTTGCCACATAATTATCCCATACCGAGGTAGATACCACTTCTGTATAAGGAAAATTTAGGGATGTCAGATTATTTGAATTATTATAAACAAAGAAAGAGGACATGCCCCTATATTGAAATCCAACGTTCGATGCATTATTTTATCCAGTCGCTCCAAAGAGGCTTCTCCAATAAGTAGAACGTGCAATCAAAGACATGCAAAAGAATCAAAGCATCTGCAACATATAATAATTAAGAAAAGCTAATCCAACTTAGTGATCAAGGAGTCTAAGTATTGATGTTATTAAACAAGCACAAGAACAACTCAATGAGAAAAAGAGATCCATATGTATTATCTTGAATGAAAAGAGTAACCTTACAACCTGATGCCTTGATGTTGTACATGTTTCTCTCGGGGTCCTAAAAAATCATTCCTCCTTTAGTTTGACAAGCCTTCCTCTTTGAATAATGGCATGGAGTTATGGACATAAGTGTGTGATCATTCTCATGCCAAAAACACCTAGTGTAGAGATTATGCACTCTTGATAATTCCTTCAGCAACTACAATGTATGTCTACCCTTGAGACTGAAACATGAGCTCAATTTATAGGAAAATGGAGATAGTTTCAATTCCATGAAGAGGGGGATGGATTCCTCTCATGAAGGGATTTGAGCTCCATGGACCAAGGGATAAGTTCCATGAGTTGAGGGATAAAGCTCGAATTGATCGCACCTCTAGTAGCTTCCAGTTGGGAGAATATTCGACCAGATGGGCTTCTAGAAGTTACTTTTTCTTTAATTCAAATTTTTACAAAGGTCCGCAGGTTTTAGTAGCAGAACATGTGAGGGCTGCCACAGTTTATAGGCCAAGTATCCGCGGACCCACAGGAAAAGACTAGAAAAAGTGCGGAGGTAGACTTTTAAGGGGTTTAATGAGATTTTCTCCAATTCCAAGAAATGGTTTAGGAAAATTAGGGTTTTTGACTTCTAAGGGAGCACAATATAGGTAGTGATAGACCTATACAGACATTCAAATTTCATGGTGACAAAATAACGTGTAACAAAGTCACAAAAAACATTTTTAGCTATGATATCAATTTACTTAATTTATATATCTGAAATACTAATTATATTTTACTTTGATAAAATTTACCTTACATTAACTTGCAACAATTTTAGTTTTGTAAGTATTCCAATTCCATGCAACATTTCACATATAATAAGAGTTGACTTGTAATAAGGAAGGGGGGTGTTGATAAGTTTTTATAATAGAGTGAGTTTGTTGTCCCAATGTGAAGTGAGGTAGAATTTACAGAAAAATAATCTTATTTCATTACCATATGTTACAAATTATGTAGTTTAATTTTTTTTTGAAGAAACATACATAAGTTTTCAGTAATAATACTCCTTAGCTAATACTCTTTTTGTTTTCTTCAACTTTTTCCAGACTTAATTTCTTTTTGTGATTAATTATATTATTGTATATATGTAATTTTTCTTAAAATTTTTAATAAAAAAATATATTTAATATTATTATTTATTTTTCATTAATTATATATATATATTTTAAAAAAAAATTAACATAATATTAAATATTTTTAGAATCTAAGCTTTTGTGATCCATCATACAAATTCTAAAATTCTTTCGGTAATAATCACATGCAATGGAACATAGTCGATGCGTTTCAAACCAACGATTGTTGTTCATCATCACGACTAGGTGGGAGATTAGATCAGAGAATTAAGTTTAAATAGATGTAGAAATGGCTAAACTAGTCGTTAGGATAATGACTAGTTTGACTTTGATTTTTTTTTATTTTTTTAATCAATTAATAATGACTCGTTTTATTTTATTTTTAAATTAAAATGTTTAATTTATTTTTTCAACTAATTAATTAATTGTTTAATCAGTAATGATAATAATATATATCTATATATATTTCTTATTTTAATTAATTAATTAATTAATATTTTTATTTATATATATTTTTATAATGAGTAAGGACCAAAAAAAGAAGAAGGAAGCAACAAAAAGACAATCACAAATATAAGGCAGGTATCCAACATCTGCTGATATTCCAGCCGACATCTCTATTGATATTAACGAGTCTTTTTTCAATTTCTAAGGCCTCTCTTAACTTACGATGATGAAAATGGTTGATCCTAGCAATGACCTTAGTCTCTTCGATGCAAACATGATGGTTAGCCTTTTTTGCATGCTCAGCTAGGGAAAATAAGCGAGATCTTCTATGTTTGATATCAGCAGCATGCTCACATATCCTTTCTTAAGAGACCGACCAATTTCACCAATGTAAGGAGTCCCATAGGAACAAGGAATGATGTAGACACCTTTTCCATCCCTAGGGCCAATCAAATATTTAACCGATTTTAGAGGATTGTGAATCATGTTAAGGGACTTGAAAGACGAAGACACCTTATGCTTCTTAAGGATCCTCGCAATCTTATCAGTGGTACCCTGAATGAATGACAGGTGCACAGTGCAGGACCATCTTATCTCTAGAAAGGATGCTGGTTCTTTCTCCCATCAAGTTTTTTGAAAGAAAACTCATTCTGAGCAGTATCTTCACGCTAATTCGCACCATTTCCCTGCTAAAAAATTAGGTGTCCTTAACACCTTAGCCACTAGGGTATTCAGAATCTTTGATGAGTCTCACCTTGAGGGGGAAAAGACCCATCTGTTGAATTTCTTTTGTAATAATTGTTATAGTAAGTCGCAAGGACTTAAAGCTTTCCTTAAAGAAGAAAAATGTCCTTTAGTTAAAAATAAAAAAGAGACTAGTGAATGGTCTTGTAATGTGCGCCTGCCGTTCATTCAGGGTACCACTGATAAGATTGCGAGGATCCTTAAGAAGCATAAGGTGTCTTCATCTTTCAAGCCCCTTAACACGATTCAAAACTCTCTAAAATCGGTTAAGGATCCGATTGACCCTAGGGATGGAAAATGTGTCGACATCATTCCTTGTTCCCATGGGACTCCTTACATTGGTGAAACTGGTCGGTCTATTAATCAAAGGATATGTGAGCATGCTGCTAATATCAAACATAGAAGATCCCGCTCGTCTGCCCTATCTGAGCACGCAGAAAATACTAACCATCATGTTTGCATCGAAGAGGCTAAGTTCATTGCTAGGATCAACCATTTCCATCATCGTAAGCTAATAAAGGCCTTTGAAATTGAAAAAAGACTCGTTAATTTCAATAGAGATGACGACTGGAATATCAACAGATGTTGGATACCTGCCTTATATCTGTGATTGTCTTTTTGTTTCTTCTTTTTTTGTTTTGGTCCTTACTCATTATAAACAAATATATAAATAAAAATAATATGTTAATAAAAATAATATATTAATAAAAATAATAAATAAATAATTAAATAAATAAAATAAGAAATATATATACATATATATATTATTATCACTACTGATTAAATAATTAATTAATTAGTTGAATAAATAAATTAAACATTTTAATCCAAAAATAAAACAAAACGAACTATTGTTAATTGATTTAAAAAAAAAATCATAGTTAAACAAGCGGTTATCCTAATAGCTAATTTAGCCATTTTTACATCTATTTAAGCTTAATGTTTTGATCTAATCTCCCACCTAATCTTGATGATGAATCACACTTGTTGATTCGAAATACTGAATTTTTTTTACATAATATTAAATAACAATATCTCTTTCATATATAAATATATAAAAATCTTTCGAAACAATAAATAATATATTTAAAAATGATATGCTATTTAAAAATATATTTAAAAATGATATGATGTTTCGGTCTTTCGAAACAATAAATAATATATTTAAAAATGATATGCTATTTAAAAGTGATATGATATTTAGGGCATTAAGGATAGGTCTCAAAGATAAATTATGTTTGCATTGCAGTGATATAAATTATATTATTAAAGTATTAAGGATAGGACTAATAGATAAATTTTGTTTTCATTGCAATGATATAAAGTACATTATTAAAATATTTTCACGATAAAAAAATGGTTGGGACTTTGTTCACCGTACTAAGATTTGGTAAAAGGTTAATATTGAGTTTAGTGGATTATTATATTTTAAAGATGTTTGATCTTCTGTTTTCTTAAAAAAAAAATTAATGAGTTCTTATTTATTATTATTTTATTTAGAGAACATGTATTTTTTAATGAATTAAAGTTATTGATTTTTAAAAAATATTAAAATGTATAAATTTTTAAAACTAAAATTTTATTTAATATGAATAAATTACAACTATTTTATTTTATATTTTATTATGATAAAACATCTTACCATATTTTAAAATTTTATTTTAATTGAAAAGTCACAAGAAGTTTTATATGTTTTATTGAAGTTATGTAAAACTTGCATTAAACTTGTACTTAGTTCCACTTATTTCTAGTTAAGAGGAATAAGTGACAATTATTTTAGTTTAGATTTCATTATGATAAATATATCTTAACATATTATACAAATTTCATTCAACTAAGAAACCACTATTAAGGGGTATTTATTTCACTAAAGTCAAGTCACAAATAACTTGCACCTAAATTCACTTATTCTTACAAAGCTCAAAAACACATACATGTACAAACATTGATACAAGCACAAAGATATGCTGGTATAAATTTGAATTTGAATGGAAATAATCTCAACACAACCCACTATTCAAAAAAACACAATTTAAACTTGTGTGGAAACATATTAAAATATTTATTAATAAATTTAATCATAAAATTTTCTATTTTTTTAAGAATTCATACATCTATACATTATAATAAATTCGCTCTTGTCATGACTTCACACGCTCATGAACTAACTAATAATAATTTTCCTCATTAACAAATAACATATGAATTATGATAAATTTCACCACCTTAAAAAATATAGTATTAATTTTCTTTAATTATAAAACAAACTTAAAAGCAATAAACGTTTAACTTACTTGTGAAAAATTAACTCCACAAATTGTGGTAAAACAATATATCTTTTAATAATATATATATTTGTTTTCAAGTTAGCACCCACCGAGGATTTGATCCAATGACTTATCGCAAGGAGTGTCTTAAAAGTGCACCCATTCACTGTCAATCCAAAGCCCCGTGGGATTTCAATAATACAAACTTAGAAATGGTAAAAAAAACCCTCAAAAAGTGTTTACATATTTTTCCAATTGTTTAGGCCAAAGATAAGACTTAAGCTAACTTATAGAGGAAATAATGTTTTTCACCGAAATTCATGATACAATCTCAAACAAGATTGAATTTCTTTGTTATTTAAAATAATTTTTTTGAATGTATAAATGGATTCAACAGCAGATTAAACAATTTAAACTCTAACTTTTAAAAATCTCTCCTCGATTTTGGTTAAAATTAACCAGAAAAAAATATTTTGAAAAATGTCATTTTATTTATAAATTAGACCATACCTAAAAATAAATGTCTTTTTTTTTTATTAATTTTGAACATCTCAATTTTAATTATATAATTGTATAAGCCCCAAGGGTTAGCTCAAGTGGTAGTGAGCCAATACGTGGGCCTCTCCGTTGAGGGAGGTCACGGGTTCGATCCTTGAGTCCTTTGGGGTCAGGCGCCGAAAGTCCACCGAACGGTTTACCGCTCGTACCATCCAGAAATTCTGAGGAAGTACGCCCGGGTTTCCCGTGAGCTTTCCCCTCGTGAAAAAAAAATTATATAATTGTATTTTATTTTTTCTTTTCATTAATATCATGGTTCATAATAAATTATTATTTTAATAATAAAATATTAAAATACAATAATTTTTATATATTTTTAGATTAAATTTTAAATTTTAAATTATTTTTTTTAATTTTCCATCTCATAATAATTTCACAATGAAATAAATTGTTACACGAATTAAAAACTTAGGTTAAGTGAACTTTTCCTCAATAAAAACTATGAAGTGTTTGCCATAGCCACATTTAAGGAAAATGAAATTGAATTAAAAAGGTAAAAACTAAATTTTGAACACTTCTATAAAAACACATATTAATTTCCTAATCTAGGATGATACTAGTTTCAACCTTTACCACGTACTCATTTATTAACCTAGGTCCATATTACAAATGGAAACCTCCAATAACAGAGAGGGCGTAGTCATACGTACATATTCATATTACTTATGTGGCCAAATAACTTCCTATTATATTTTATGGATGAAAAAAGAATGAGGTTTTAATGATGTAACTACTATATTGAACATTGCAATACTTCCACAATGTACAATGTGGACTAAATTAAAGCAATGGATTATGACAAAAATATCAAAGAATTATAAATATTTTAACAAAAGCACAATATAGACTATTAAATCAAGTCGATTATGAAATTTGTCGTCAATGATGCACTTCATAGAAGCATTCGATCGAAGGTCAATGATGCAAACTATCGTTGAAGGTGAGAAAGCTGCCATTAGAGCATGTAGATCCCAAGGTACTGATAGGATTCTAGATCAAATTTATAGATGATGAGTTGTCGTCGATAGAAAGTAATCAGTCGCAGGAGACCCTACGACACGAAACTATTAGATCAAGTTTTGAAGAAATATTTGAAAGGACTGACTCAGGGATGGTCAACGTGAATGGAGACAAATGTTTGCAATGAATGGTTTATTTAAACTCTCTCTTGAACACATAACGACACTGCAGATGGTTTGGCAACATTTGACGTAAAGATAATACCCAGAAACCAGCTGAAGAATTTCAATGTAGTTTGATTATCTGTTAGACAAAGGATTTCCTAACCCAGGTACAAGTGTGATAAAGTGTCATGTTCAAGAGTAGCATGCTGCTTTCTAAACAAGAGTGACAACTGGATTCATTTTCTCTCTTTTTCCCCCACCATTACTGGCAAGTACCTCTTTATTTTTGACAAGCTTGAGGATGATAACATTTGCTTGTTTATGTAAGCTCATCCTTCAGATGAATCCATATTAATATTAAAATCGAACCTTAAGAAGGAGTGGTTCAGTCTTGTTTGTAATCGACAGGTCCTTTACTATTAAATTAGAACAAGTCTAGTATAGGAAAAACTCGACGTTTTTCAGTTTTAGGGAGTCTGAAGAAAAACATAAGTAAACTCCATTGTTGTTCTTTTTCATAAATTTAGTCTCTCAAGCTCGAAAAAGGATAAAATAATGTAGGAGAGAACTCTGTTGACCATGATTATTCATCGTATACCTTTTTCGTAATTAGTCCATTTCAGTTCGGAAAAGGGATAAAATTATATTGAAAGGACGACTGTTCATTTACTTTAACGAATTCAAGCATTCATGTACTCGACGATATTTTCATATTTAGAGAGTTTGAAAAGGGCTTAAAAGTGAACTCTAGGGTTTCACTTTTTTGTAATTTTAAAGAGCCCAAAAAAGTGATAAAAGTATACTCAGTTGGCCGATTTTCAATTTAATTTACGAGCAGAAAAAGATGAAAAGAAATCGACATTTTCATGTTTTTTATGAGAATGAAATATAGAAAAATAATCTTGGGATTTTCATGAGTTTAATGAGTCTTGAAAATTATAACCGAAATGGACTCAAGATAGGTTTCATTTTTATACAAGCTTGAAACATAAGAAAAAATCATGCTTGAGATAAGATTAAATGCCCCCCAAGCATAACCTGCAAGAGTGTATGCCCCCCAAGCTTCATTTCATTCACCTAAGTGGACTACTAGTTACTAATAGGTGGATAGAATGAAGGTTCATTTACGAGATCAGATGAAAGATGCAACTTGACACTTACGAGATATAATAAAAAATTCGACTCAATTAGGAGAGGATTTGTTTCATTTTTTTAATGAGCTTGACATAGGAAAAGAACTATGCTCATTGCCTGATTCATTTTTTAACGAGATTGACACAGTAAAAGGAACTATCCTCAAGGTGACCTATTTCATTTTTTAATGAGGTTGGCACAGGAAAAAAACTATCCTCGTTGACTAATTCATTTTTTAACGAGGTTGAAATAGCAAAAGAACCATCCTCATAAGGGCCTGTTTTATTTTTTAACGAGGTTGACACAGTAAAAGAACTATCCTCATAAGGGCTTGTTGCATTTTTTAAAAAGGTTGACACAGTAAAAGAACTATCCTCATGGAACCTTGTTATGGCTTTCAAATGGAAGAATCACATATCAAGGGACACTCCTCGATCATGGCTTCCAAGAGGTCTTCATCAGATGGAAGAATAGTTCTTTGGAAGGAACACATGTCAAGGGACTCAATAGGGATAATCACGTTCAAATAATTCCATAGCGTTTTCCATGTCAATTACTGAATCTAAGTCAAAGGAAGTCAAGAAAATAGTGAGAGGCTTGCTTGCATTGGAAACTGAAAACATGGGATTGGTTGCCACATAATTAACCCGTAGCAGGTAGATACCACTTATGTATAAGGAAAATTCAGGGATGTCGGATTATTGAATTATTATAAACAAAGAAAGAGGACATGCACCTAACTTGAAATCCAACGTTCGATGCAGTCTTTTATCTAGTTGCTCCAAAGAGGCTTCTCCAATAAGTAGAACCTGCAATCAAAGACAGGAAAAAAAATCAAAGCATATGCAACATATAATAATTAAGAAAATCTAATCCAACTTAGTGATCAAGGAGTCTAAGTATTGATGTTATTAAACAAGCACAAGAACAACTGAATGAGAAAAAGAGATCCATATGTATTATCTTGAATGAAAAGAGTAACCTTACAACCTGATGCCTTGATGTCATACATGTTTCTCCCGAGGTCCTGAACAATCATTCCTCCTTCAGTTTGATAAACCTTCCTCTCTAAATACCAGCATGGAGTTATGGACATAAGGGTGTGATCATTCTCATGCCAAAAACAACTAGTGTAGAGATTATGCACTCTTGATAATTCCTTTAGCAACTACAATGTATGTCTACCCTTGAGACTGAAACATGAGCTCAATTTTTAGGAAAATGGAGGTAGTTTCGTTTCCATGAAGAGGGGGATGGAGTCCTCTCTTGAAGGGATTTGAGCTCCATGGACCAAGGGATAAGCTCCATGAGTAGAGCGTTAAAGCTCGAATTGATCGCACCTCTAGAAGCTTCCGGTTGGGATAATATTTGACCAGATGGGATTCTAGAAGTTACTTTTTCTTTAATTCAACTTTTTAGAGAGGTTCACAAGTTTTAGTAGTAGAACATGCGGGGGCTGTTGCAGTTTATAGGCCAAGTATTCGTAGGAATCATAGGAAAAGGCTAGAAAAAGTGCGGAGGTAGACTTTTAAGGGTTTTAATGAGCTTTTCTACAATTCCAAGACTTGGTTTAGGAACATTAGGGATTTTGACTTCTAAGGGAGCACAATATAGGTAGTGATAGACCTATATAGACAGTCAAATGTCATCATGACAAAATAACGTGTAACAAAGTCACAAAAACATTTTTAGCTTTGATATCAATTTACTTAATTTATATATCTGAAATACTAATTATATTTTACTTTGATAAAATTTACCTTAAATTAACTTGCAACAATTTTAGTTTTTGTAAGTATTCCAATTCCATGCAACATTTCACATATAATAAGAGTTGACTTGTAATAAGGAAGGGGGGTGTTGATAAGTTTTTATAATAGAGTGAGTTTGTTGTCCCAATGTGAAGTGAGGTAGAATTTACAGAAAAATAATCTTATTTCATTACCATATGTTACAAATTATGTAGTTTAAATTTTTTGAAGAAGAAACATACATAAGTTTTCATTAATAATACTCTTTTTGTTTTCTTAAACTTTTTCCAGACTTAATTTCTTTCTGTGATTAATTATATTATTGTATATATGTAATTTTTCTTAACATTTTTATTAAAAAAATATATTTAATATTATTATTTATTTTTCATTATATATATATATTAAAAATTAACATAATTTTAAATATTTTTAGAATCTAAGCTTTTTTTTTCCAGCATACAAATTGCAGAATTCTTTCGGTAATAATCACATGCAATGGAACATGGTCGACGCGTTTCAAACCAATGATTGTGGTTCATCATCACGACTAGGTGGGAGATCAGATCAGGGCATTAAGTTTAAATAGATGTAGAAATGGTTAAACTAGTCGTTAGGATAATGACTAGTTTGACTTTGATTTTTTTTTTAAATCAATTAATAACGACTCGTTTTATTTTACTTTTAAATTAAAATGTTTAATTTATTTTTTCAACTAATTAATTAATTAATTTAATAATTAATTATTTAATCAATAATGCTAATAATATATATCTATATATATTTCTTATTTTATTTCTTTAATTAATTATTATTTTTATTAATATATTATTTTTATTTATATATTTTTTTATAATGAGTATGGACAAAAAGAAGAAGAAGGAAGAAACAAAAAGATAATCATGAATACAAGGCAGGTATCCAACATCTGCTGATATTCCAGCCATCAACTCTATCGATATTAACGAGTCTTTTTTCAATTTCCAAGGTCTCCCTTAACTTATGATGATGGAAATGGTTGATCCTAGAAATGACCTTAGCCTCTTTGATGCAAACATGATGGTTAGCCTTTTTTGCATGCTCAACTAGGGAAGACGAGCAAGATATTCTATGTTTGATATCAACATCATGATCACATATCCTTTCTTAGTAGACCGACAAGTTTCACCAATGTAAGGAGTCCCACAAGAACAAGGAATGATGTAGACACCTTTTCCATCCCTAGGGTCAATCAGATATTTAACCGATTTTAGAGAGCTGTGAATCATGTTAAGGGACTTGAAAGATGAAGACACCTTATGCTTCTTAAGGATCCTCACAATCTTATCAACGGTTCCCTGAATGAACGACAGGTGCATAGTGCAGGACCATCTTATCTCTAGAAAGGATGTTGGTTGTTTCTCCCATCAAGTTTTTCGAAAGAAAACTCATACTGAGCAATATCTTCACGCTAATTCGCACCATTTCCCTGCTAAAAAATTAGATGTCGTTAACACCTTAGCCACTAGGGCATTCAGAATCTCTAATGAGTCTCACCTTGAGGGGGAAAAGACCCATCTATTGAATGTCTTTTGTAATAATGGTTATAGTAAGTCGCAAGGACTTAAAGCTTTCCTTAAAGAAGAAAAAAATCCTTTAGTTAAAAATAAAAAAGAGGCTAGTGAATGGTCCTGTAATGTGTGTCTGCCGTTCATTTAGGGTACCACTGATAAGATTTCGAGCATCTTTAAGAAGCATAAGGTATCTTCATCTTTCAAGCCCCTTAACATGATTCACAACTCTCTAAAATTGGTTAAAGATCCAATTGACCCAAGGGATGGAAAAGGTGTCTACATCATTCCTTGTTCCTGTGGGACTCCTTACATTGGTTAAACTGGTCGGTCTATTAATCAAAGGATCTATGAGCATGCTGCTGATATCAAACATAGAAGATCCCGCTCATCTGCCCTAGCTGAGCATGCAGAAAAGACTAACCATCATGTTTGCATCGAAGAGGCTAAGGTCATTGCTAGGATCAACCATTTCCATCATCGTAAGCTAACAGAGGCCTTAGAAATTGAAAAAAGACTCGTTAATTTCAATGGAGATGACGACTGGAATATCAACAGAAGTTGAATACTTGCCTTATATTCGTGATTGTGTTTTTGTTTCTTTTTTTTGTTTTGGTCCTTACTCATTATAAACAAATATATAAATAAAAATAATATGTTAATAAAAATAATAAATAAATAATTAATTAAATTAAATAATAAATATATATACATATATATATTATTAGATTAAATAATTAATTTATATATATATATATATATATATATATATATGTATATATATATGTATATATATATATATATTATTACTACTGATTAAATAATTAATTAATTAGTTGAATAAATAAATTAAACATTTTAATCCAAAAATAAAATAAAACTAACTATTATTAATTGATTTAAAAAAAAAATCAAAGTCAAACTAGTCGTTATCCTAACGTCTAGTTTAGCTATTTCTACATCTATGTAAATTTAATGTCGTTATCCTAACGATTAGTTTAGCCATTTCTACATCTATTTAAACTTAATGTTCTGATCTGATCTCCCACCTAATCTTAATAATGAATCACACTTGTTGATTCAACGTCATGTTCCATTGCATATAATTATTACAGAAAGAATTTTACATAATATTAAATAACAATATCTCTTTCATATATAAATATATAAAAATATTTCAAACAATAAATAATATATTTAAAAATGATATCCTATTTAACAATGTGTTTAAAAATGATATGATGTTTCGGTCTTCCGAAACAATAAATATCATATTTAAAAATGATATGCTATTTAAAAATATATTTAAAAATGATATGATATTTAGGGCATTAAGGATAGGTCTCAATATCATATTTAAAAATGATATGCTATTTAAAAATATATTTAAAAATGATATGATATTTAGGGCATTAAGGATAGGTCTCAAAGATAAATTATGTTTGCGTTGCAGTGATATAAATTATATTATTAAAGTATCAAGGATAGGACTAATAGATAAATTTTGTTTTCATTGCAATGATATAAAGTACATTATTAAAATATTTTCACGATAAAAAAATTGTTGGGACTTTGTTTACCGTACTAAGATTTAGTAAAAAGTTAATGTTGTGTTTTCTTAAAAAAAATTAATGAGTTTTTATTTATTATTATTTTATTTAGAAAACATGTATTTTTTAATGAATTAAAGTTATTGATTTTTTTTTAAAATTAAAATTATAGATTTCTGAAAGTAAAATTTTATTTAATATAAATAAGTTACAACTATTTTATTTTATATTTTATTATGATAAAACATTCTATCATATTTTAAAATTTTATTTTAATAGAAAAGTTACAAGAAGTTTATATGTTTCACTGAAGTCATACAAAACTTGCATCAAACTTGTATTTAGTTTCACTTATTTCTAGTTAAGAGGAATAAGTGAACCATTTTAGTTTAGATTTCATTATGATAAATACATCTTAACATATTATACAAATTTCATTCAACTAAGAAACCACTATTAAGAGATATTTATTTCACTAAAGTCAAGTTACTAATAACTTGCAACTAAATTCACTTATTCTTACAAAGCTCACAAGCACATACACGTACAAACATTGACACAAGCACAAAGATATGCTGGTATAAATTTGAATTTGAATGGTCAAAAAATACTGTGGAAACATCTTAAAATATTTATTAATAAATTTAATCATAGAATTTTCTATTTTTTTTTAAGAATTCATACATCTATACATTATAATAAATTCGCTCTTGTCATGATTTCACACGCTTATAAACTAACTAATAATAATTTTCCTCACTAACAAGTAACATATGAATTATGATAAATTTCACCACCCTAAAAAATATAATATCAATTTATTTAATTATAGAACAAACTTAAAAGTAATAAACGTTTAACTTGTGAAAAATTAACTCCACAAATTGTGGTAAAACAATATATCTTTTAATAATATAAACTTTTTTTTCAAGTTAGCACTCATCGAGGATTTGATCCAATGACTTATCGCAAAGAGTGCCTTAAAAGTGCACCCATTCACTGTCAATCCAAAGCCCCGTGGGATTTTAATAATACAAACTTAGAAATGGTAAAAAAAACTCAAAAAGTGTTTACATATTTTTCCAATTGTTTAGGCCAAAGATAAGACCTACGCTAACTTGTAGAGGAAATAGAGTTTTTCACCGATATCCATGATACAATCTCAAACAAGATTGAATTTTTTTGTTATTTAAAATACATTTTTGAATGTATAAATGGATTCAACACTAGATTAAACAATTTAAAATCTAACTTTTAAAAATCTCTCCTCTATTTTGGTTAAAATTAACCAGAAAAAAAATGTTTTGAAAAATGTCATTTTATTTATAAATTAGACCACACCTAAAAATAAATGTCGTCTTTCTTTTTTATTTTATTAATTTTGAACATCTCAATTTTAATTATATAATTGTACTTGATTTTTTCTTTTCATTAATATCATGGTTCATAATAAATTATTATTTTAATAATAAAATATTAAAATACAATAATTTATATATATATATATAAGATTACATTTTAAATTATTTTTTATATTTTCCATCTAATAATAATTTCACAATGAAATAAATTGTTACACGAATTAAAAACTTATGTTAAGTGAACTTTCCCTCTCTAAAACTATGAAGTGTTTGCCACAGCTACATCTAAGGAAAATGAAATTGAATTAAAAAGGTAAAAACTAAAATTTGAACACTTATATAAAAGCACACACTAATTTCCTAATCTAGGATGATACTAGATTCAACCTTTATCACGTACTCATTTCTTAACCTAGGTCCATATTACAAATGGAAACCTCCAATAACATAGAGGGCGTAGTCATAAGTACATAGTCATATTACTTATGTGGCCAAATAAATTTCTATTATATTTTATGGATGAAAAAAGAATGAGGTTTTAATGATGTAACTACTATATTGAACATTGCAATACTTCCAGAAATGTACAATGTGGACTAAATTAAAGCAATGGATTATGACAAAAATATCAAAGAATTATAAATACTTTAACAAAAGCACAATATAGACTATATTAAACCAATGGATTGTGACAAAACATTAAAGACCTATAAAAAGGAGGGGGGGGTGTATGAATGGTTCTATAAGTTCGATCATGATATGACTGGTCCTATAAAAAGTAACGACTAAGTTAGAAAAATGGATTATCACAAAATTCAATGGATCTATGAAAGTTTCTTTATCCTCCACGAGGATAATAAAAGAGTAAAGGCATATATGAAAAGTTCTTTAGGATTCAAGATAATATTATTGAAAGAAGGCGAAAATATTAAAAAATGAAAAATAAAAATGGAAAAGCTAAAATTTAAGTAAAAGAAAACTATACATTAAATTAGAATGTATAAGAGAATTTATTTATACTAGATATGTTTATTTATCAAAGTTAGTGTTAGTCAATTTTGAGGATATTAAAATCCATTTTTACAAAGGCAAAGGACTTAAAAGGTTCGTGGCAACGATGGAGATTGTGGAACTATTTAGTAGTATTGGAGCCCCTTCAATTATATATCACGATTGTGCATTCTTTTAAATGGGAGGTTATTTTTTATTAAATTAAATAATAAAACAAGATAACTTATTTGGAAGAGATTTGACCATGAATACTTGTATTATTGAAATAAATAGATTCCAATATTCTTACTAATGTTAAGTTAGTAAGTATCTATTGATTAATATTGACTTATTAGAAGAGAAATATAGTTTAGTGAAATCTTTCCTCTTTTATATGTTGTAGTAATCATCTAATTTCATATAATTATGTTATATGAAATTGTACTTGTATGCATTGAAATAAAAAGTCCACTATGGTTGGGGAAGAAAGAAAAAAAAAAACTTGGTTGATTTTTTAATTTTTAGTATTTTTAAACGTGTTTCTCTCTTTGAAGCATGGATGATTTTTTTCACCATTTCCCACTATAATATAACATCTTGTTCTACCTCATATGCCTAAGATGCACTTATTTCACTCCATCCTTGAGCCTCCGTTAATTATATATCAAGGTTCATCCTAAATCTCCCTAAAAAACTTCTTTTAGCAAGTTGTATGCTACTCTTTATCAACCAACTAGCATACATAGGCTATTATGCCTCGTTCAAAGCACTTATGTTTCAAAATGTAGTTAATTAATACAAAATGTGGACAAAATATGCATTTTTGGATAAAGTTGATAAGTTTAGCAAGTCAATTACCTCCTATACGTATACAGAACTATCCCAAACCATCCATCCACAACATAAATAAGGCCTTACGGTGAAGAAGAGGAAGAGATTCCTTTCTACTATCAATTTTTTGACTAAAACTATAAACAATTGATCTTAAAAAATTGGAATGAACATTAATTGATTGCAAACTTAGTTAGACATTTGATACGAAAAACACATCTTCTCCACTCCTTCACCATAAGCTCATATTTATACGTTGGATGACTAGTTGGGGTATATATGCATGGGTTATATGAGGTAATTAACTTTATAAACCTATAAAGTCTACCCAACATTGTTTCTTCTGTGCACATTTTATATTTTTTAAATGCATTCTATGACGTCCAAGGTATAGTAGCATATATATGTTGATTGGCTTATAAGGAGTAGCATAAAAGTTGGTAAAATTAGTTTTTCAGAGAAATTTATAATGAATCTCAATTTTCCACTTATAGAAGCTTAGGGATGAAGGCCAATAACTGCATCTTAGGAATATGCGATGGAAAAAGATGCTATCGCACAACCTAAAGTTACATGCTTCCCAATTATTAAATCTTTTCCTCCTCTATTCATGATGAATTAAAATCCTCAATTTGATGTAGGTTAAAAAACAAACAAACACTTTGGAACACATTTCACATTTCCATTACTATGCTTTGTCAACCAAAAAGATAAAACTAAGAAATTTTATGTGTTATATCATCCTTTCTTTGTATGTGTGTGTGTGTAAGATAAAACTAAGCCTATGGTTAAAGCCATATATTAACCCTGTTTTTAATGAGTACTCTTAAGTGACTTCAAAACTCTTGCTTCAAAACCCAAAATGAATCTTTTGTCATAGCATACCAATCCAATATACAATTGCATCATGTGACAGTCCAATTCCCTGATTTAAAACTCGACATATCATAACGCTTCATATTATATGTTGACCCATGTAACATATGTCAAACCAAAGATAAAGTCTTTGCTTTACATGCTCATACCCTTCAACTTTCCGATTCTGAATAAAACCCAATCAATCTTCATATGTAAATAAACCCAAAGTTCACTTTACAATTAAAACCCATCAACTTCCATACCCAAGGTTTGGTTCACACACGAAATCATTTTTCAAAGGTCTTACAAAAAGAATTTGATTAAACATCAATCGGTTTTAAATTCTAAACCCCCAGACCTTATAATTAAACCCGAGGCTTATCGTAGCATTTTATCCATGCGAACATTTCAATTTCAAAGTTTGACCTTGGTAAATTATTACCAATGCATATTAATCAACACATATCATATGGAGCCTTCACGCCTTAATTAGTCACCAACACATATGAATATTCGCTCATATATGAATCTGCCTTTGATTAAAATCCAATGCCGACATAAAATAACAATTGGGGCCCACATATACCTTTTTCATTAATCACCTTGCGACTTTGCTTGAGATCCGAGGGTCAATCTGCTCTCGTGCTCCAAAACTCAATTACGCGCCCATCTAACGGATATCGCGCAAATTAACTGCACGAAACTTAATGCTCAGAAATTATGCGATAAAAGTGGTATTAGCCTTACCACTTTTTCCACGTGTCCATCAACTAATGATATCGCGTTTTTTTTTGCGAATCCACTTACCATTTTTAAGTTGCATGAAACTGCTAGTTTTTGTTCTCAAAACCGCCCTCACGATTCCGACTTCAAGGTTCCATTTCGTTTGATTTGTTCATCAATTCTTCATTCGATCCATCGCTTGACTTATGGTTACCGTAGCTTATGGTTCCAGCCTTCGCCTTCTCTTCAACACATTCAAAATCATTCAAGTCAGATTTCAATGTAGACTTCACTATATCATTTGTCCTCTGGAAATCTCATTTCGCTGGGTTGTGGCTCCATTCAACACATTCCTCTGCAATTGATCCCATTGCTGCACTATTTCTCTTCCTCACGATTTCATTTCCATAAATCAGAGTTCTATTCTGTTTCTCTTCAACTTGTTCCAATATTTGAACATGTTTGAACAAAAACCTCCAACAATTTGAACAGGTCAATCTTCAGTAATACTTCGACCCTGATCTTACTGCTCTGTATGTTCACATAAGGACACCAGATTCCTCTTTTTAAATGCTTTCTATGAATCCATTCAGTTCGAAATTCCTCCAACAAATTTATGTCTTAATGCATACAATTCATTGTATATACACAACCGGGTGTATGACCCTCCTTTGAGATCGAATCTCCTTACATATTTCAAGACCAAACCCTCATTACATATATTCGAGAGGTTATCTCTCTTCCATATTATCGATCCAATCTATGATCGATGTATACAGAATTACTATCAGTGTTCAATATTAACACACAAATTCAATAGGTGAATGTTCCCCTTCGCCCCACTCAGCTTCTTTACAAATGTGGCTTGCACGTAGAATGACAAAATTCTCTGTCCCACTCAATTCATTTGTACATTTACTCAGTCTTTCCAAGGATATATAAACAAACCCTTCAACTTACATCTGTCCCAAACAATTATTGGCAACCTCCAATAACATAAAGGGCGTAGTCATAAGTACATAGTTATATTACTTATGTGGCCAAATAAATTTCTATTATATTTTATGGATGAAAAAAGAATGAGGTTTTAATGATGTAACTACTATATTGAACATTGCAATACTTCCACGATGTACAATGTGGACTAAATTAAAGCAATGGATTATGACAAAAATATCAAAAAATTATAAATACTTTAACAAAAGCACAATATAGACTATATTAAACCAATGGATTGTGACAAAACATTAAAGACCTATAAAAAGGAGGGGGGGTGTATGAATGGTTCTATAAGTTCGATCATGATATGACTGGTCCTATAAAAAGTAACGACTAAGTTAGAAAAATGGATTATCACAAAATTCAAGGGATCTATGAAAGTTTCTTTATCCTCCACGAGGATAAAAAAAGAGTAAAGGCATATATGAAAAGTTCTTTAGGATTCAAGATAATATTATTGAAAGAAGGCGAAAATATTAAAAAATGAAAAATAAAAATGGAAAAGCTTAAATTTAAGTAAAAGAAAACTATACATTAAATTAGGATGTATAGGAGAATTTATTTATACTAGATATGTTTATTTATCAAAGTTAGTGTTAGTCAATTTTGAGGATATTAAAATCCATTTTTACAAAGGCAAAGGACTTAAAAGGTTCGTGGCAACGATGGAGATTGTGTAACTATTTAGTAGTATTGGAGCCCTTCAATTATATATCACGATTGTGCATTCTTTTAAATGGGAGGTTATTTTTTATTAAATTAAATAATAAAACAAGATAACTTATTTGGAAGAGATTTGACCATGAATACTTGTATTATTGAAATAAATAGATTCCAATATTCTTACTAATGTTAAGCTAGTAAGTATCTATTGATTAATATTGACTTATTAGAAAAGAAATATAGTTTAGTGAAATCTTTCCTCTTTCCTCTTTTATATGTTGTAGTAATTATCTAAACACACCATTATGTTATATGAAATTGTACTTATATGCATTGAAATAAAAAGTTTACTATGGTTGGGGAAGAAAGAAAAAAAAAAACTTGGTTGATTTTTTAATTTTTTAGTATTTTTAAACGTGTTTCTCTCTTTGAAGCATGGATGGCTTTTTTCACCATTTCCCACTTTAGTATAACATCTTGTTCCACCTCATATGCCTAAGATGCACTTATTTCACTTCATCCTTGAGCCTCCAAATTATATATCAAGGTTCATCCTAAATCTCCCTAAAAAACGTCTTTTAGCAAGTTGTATGCTACTCTTTATCAACCAACTAGCATACATAGGCTATTATGCCTCGTTTAAAGCACTTATGTTTCCAAATGCAGTTAAAAAATACAAAATGTGGACAAAATATGCATTTTTGGATAAAGTTGATAAGTTTAGAAAGTCAATTACCTCCTATACGTATACAGAACTATCCCAAACCATCCATCCACAACATAAATAAGGCCTTATGGTGAAGAAGAGGAAGAGATGCCTTTCTACTATCAATTTTTTGACTAAAACTATAAACAATTGATCTTAAAAAATTGGAATGAACATTAATTGATTGCAAACTTAGTTAGACATTTGATACAAAAAACACATCTTCTCCACTCCTTCACCATAAGCTCATATTATACGTTGGATGACTAGTTGGGGTATATATGCATGGGTTATATGAGGTAATTAACTTTATAAACCTATAAAGTCTACCCAACATTGTTTCTTCTGTGCACATTTTATATTTTTTAAATGCATTCTACGACGTCCAAGGTATAGTAGCATATATATGTTGATTGGCTTATAAGGAGTAGCATAAAAGTTGGTAAAATTAGTTTTTCAGAGAGATTTATAATGAATCTCAATTTTCCACTTATAGAAGCTCAGGGATGAAGGCCAATAATTGCATCTTAGGAATATGCGATGGAAAAAGATGCTATCGCACAACCTAAAGTTACATGCTTCCCAATTATTAAATCTTTTCCTCCTCTATTCATGATGAATTAAAATCCTCAATTTGATGTAGGTTTAAAAACAAACAAACACTTCGGAACACATTTCACATTTCCATTACCATGCTTTGTCAACCAAAAAGATAAAACTAAGAAATTTTATGTGTTATATCATCCTTTATTTGTATGTGTGTGTGTAAGATAAAACTAAGCCTATGGTTAAAACCATATATTAACCCTGTTTTTAATGAGTACTCTTAAGTGACTTCAAAACTCTTGCTTCAAAACCCAAAATGAATCTTTTGTCACAGCATACCAATCCAATATACAATTGCATCACGCGGTAGTCCAATTCCCTGATTTAAAACTCGACATATCATAACGCTTCATATTATATGTTGACCCATGTAACATATGTCAAACCAAAGATAAAGTCTTTGCTTTACATGCTCATACCCTTCAACTTTCCGATTCTGAAAAAAACCCAAGCAATCTTCATATGTAAATAAACCCAAAGTTCACTTTACAATTAAAACCCATCAACTTCCATACCCAAGGTTTTGTTCACACACAAAATCCTTTTTCAAAGGTCTTACAAAAAGAATTTGATTAAACATCAATCGGTTTTAAATTCTAAACCCCCAGACCTTATAATTAAACCCGAGGCTTATCGTAGCATTTTATCCATGCGAACATTTCAATTTCAAAGTTCGACCTTGGTAAATTATTACCAATGCATATTAATCAACACATATCATATGGAGCCTTCACGCCTTAATTAGTCGCCAACACATATGAATATTCGCTCATATATGACTCTGCCTTTGATTAAAACCCAATTCCGAAATAAAATAACAATTGGGGCCCACATATACCTTTTTCATTAATCACCTTGCGACTTTGCTTGAGATCCGAGGGTCAATCTGCTCTCGTGCTCCAAAACTCAATTACGCGCCCATTAGACGGAAATCGCGCAAATTAACTGCACAAAACTTAATGCTCAGAAATTACGCGATAAAAGTGGTATTAGCCTTACCACTTTTTCCACGTGTCCATCGACTAATGATATCGAATTTTTTTTTTGCGAATCCACTTACCATTTTTAAGTTGCACGAAACTGCTAGTTTTTGTTCTCAAAACCGCCCTCACGGTTCCGACTTCAAGGTTCCGTTTCGTTTGCTTTGTTCATCAATTCTTCGTTCGATCCATCGCTTGAATTATGGTTACCGTAGCTTATGCTTCTAGCCTTCGCCTTCTCTTCAACACATTCAAAATCATTCAAGTCAGATTTCAATGCAGACTTCACTATATCATTTGTCCTCTGGAAATCTCATTTCGTTGGGCTGTGGCTCCATTCAACACATTCCTCTGCAATTGATCCCATTTCTGCACTATTTCTCTTCCTCACGATTTAATTTCCATAAATCAGAGTTCTATTATGTTTCTCTTCAACTTGTTCCAATATTCGAACAGGTTTGAACAAAAACCTCCAATAATTTGAACAGGTCAATCTTCAGTAAGACTTCGACCCCGATCTTACTGCTCTGTATGTTCACATAAGGACACCATATTCCTCCTTTTAAATGCTTCCTATGAATCCATTCAGTTCGAAATTTCTCCAACAAATTTATGTCTTAATGTATACAATTCACTGTATATACACAACCGGGTGTATGACCCTCCTTTGAGATCGAATCTCCTTACATATTTCAAGACCAAACCCTCGTTACATAGATTCGAGAGGTTATCTCTCTTCCATCTTATCGATCCAATCTATGATCGATGTATACAGAATTACTATCAGTGTTCAATATTAACACACAAATTCAATAGGTGAATGTTCCCCTTCGCACCACTCAGCTTCTTTACAAATGTGGCTTGCACGTAGAATGACAAAATTCTCTGTCCCACTCAATTCATTTGTACATTTACTCAGTATTTCTAAGGATATATAAACAAACCCTTCAACTTACATATGTCCCAAACAATTATATGGATTTTCTTCCATTATATGCAGAACACCATTTAAAATCCCAATTACAGACTTTGTCCACTCAATCAATGTACATATATTTTCAGAAAAGATTCTTTCATATATACAATGAATTTACTTACAAAGCCTCCTTGTATTTGGCCAGATCTTCAAATCAAATGCCCCTTTCAACCTCACTACTCTGCCTCTAATTCCTCTGCTGCTTCTGCTTCAATTCGTTACCTTTGTTTCATCTGCTACCTAGGCTGCCTCTCTACTACTTTGCTGCCTCTGCTACCTCTCTATCTCCTTTGTGCTCTTTTTATGATTTCTTACTGCATAATTGCCTAATGTGCTCCTTTGCATTATTGATAGTTCAGTTGTTGCTCCTTTGTGCTCCTTTGCCATTAATGACATTATTTCTAACAGTCTCCCCCTTTGGCATTGATGGCAATACTCCACCAATACTCCAATACTTCCTTTAGGACTTCCTCCCCCTTTCATTCTGAAAGGTGTGTTTTGTCTTCCTCTGCCTATCTTCTTTGCTTGCTTTTCCTCCCCCTTTGACATCAATGGCAAAGGGTTGCACATTTCTTTGTGTAGATTCTATCTTTACATTTCCTCTCTCTGAGTTGTGTTTAGGCTCTTCTTCTTTTGACTTTATACCTTGCTGCTCTAGATTGGTGTACACGAGTTGTTGAGAGAACACTTTTTAAAAAAAATTATTGAACTTGTATGTACACAGTAAGTTGATACCATCCCAAAGCACAGACTCCTTGCACTTGTATAGAGTGTAGGTGATGATAGAACAACCATATATAATCAAACTTATATAATCAGAGATGCATCATTTGACCAAAACTAAAATACTGAGAATGCTTCAAATATACTTCAGTCTCTAGTATGATCTTCATCAGAAATACATATATGTTGAGGAAGATTGTAGATGGAATATGTCTTCTTTTGCAATACACATCTGCAGTACAACATCTGTTCAATTATGATGATGCCAATATATCTTTTATAACTGTGGTTCACCTTTCCTGCCTGTTGGTGGTGATATGAGCTAGGATGCTGACAAGGATATTACACTTAATAGCTGAAAGGTCCTTGTTACTGATGTGATCAATGAATCAAACCAGAGCTTACAACTTATTGTTAGATTAGAAGATATATTTTAATCTAAGAGACCAAATGACTTTACTGCTTGTACAATGTACTTTCAAAACAAACCCTTGAGGCCAAATACATTCAATGTTTTGGTCAGTCTCACTTATCAACCATGCAATTTTATTTATGACATAAGGGGGTATGTATGTCAATGATCAATCTCTCTTTAAAGGTGAATTACCAGCAAATCCTTTATGCTGAAGTAGGATTTAGATGAATTAACAAAATACTTTTGAGCTTCAAATGGCAATCACAAATAGTCCTTCATGCTTCAGATACTTCAAATATTCTGTCATGATGATTTTCAACAAAAACATCTTCAAGTTGTTCAATTGAGATCTCAGCCAACAGACTTCACACAGTTTTATGAATGATCTTAAGAAAGAAGCCTTGAAGATATATCTGTACTGACTTGAGGAAGGCATGCAGTTATATCTAGAAATAGATACTGCTTCAATGCTCAATATAATGCTTCAAGTGTAAACAAAATGATGATCCTTTAGCACTGTTATTGACCTTTTCATGCTTTAATAATGCAGATAATGCTGGGTATACTACCTTGATGTACTTTTGCCATAATCCTTTGATCCTGATCAAGGACCTGTACCATATCACTGCTCCACTGATAACACTTGGTATTCTGTTGATAGGCATGCTGCTTGTACCAAATACCAATTGATACTACTTTCACTTCAACTCACACATGAAACCATAGTTAAGACAACCTTCATAGTTTCTACTATTGAGCTCTCCACTATTCTCAACAACAATCATCAATATACTGAATCTGATCTTGGCATCATTAACCTTTTTCTTAGTCTGTCATTCTGGTTTAAAAGATTGTCACTGCATTTTCCTTTCTAGGACTGCTCCAGAATCATTGCTGCTTTATATTCAGTTCAACTGTTCTAACATAAAGATCTTCGGGAAGACATCTTCAATTTCTTTACTTAGAATATTCATGGGCAGACCACTCTGAGATTTGTCACTTCTTTAAATTCATTCCTCTAAGGGGAATTTTCATAGATGAATGATGTAATGACATAATGATGATATGATATTCTCTTACTCATCCTTTTTAATGTGATTCATTGTTAATTCTAGCAGTATGATGCATAATGTGATCATCACTTAATTTGCTGATGTCTTCTTAGCTTACATGTTCATGGTTGATGTTCTCTCTACTACCATGGTTGCTTGCTGCCTTCTCTTCTTCCATCAATATATCAGCTATTGAAAGCTTTAGATAATATTCTTCCTCTATAGTTCTCTGTTAGAGGAATTTTCCTTTCCCTTCCTGATCTTATAGTTTTTCTCATTCCAAGGAGCTCTTCTTAAACTACTTTTGTGGGGACTATTTATGAACTGCTCTCCCCCTGGGATGTTGCTTCATATCTATCACTGATTAGATATTTGCGTTGCTTCCTAGAGCAGCTCCCCCTGAGACTATGATGGATTCGTTATGTTATTGAGGTAACAGGCTCCCATTTTCTCTTTTCCTTCCATACTTTATTGGGGTTCTTCATAATGTTTGCACTTCTTTTTGATTCATAGTTTTGTTTGATTTGATTAAATTCCATCATCTGTCTAGAGTTATTTAATGTATATAGCAGTTTACAGTCTTTTGCTTTGTGACCAAGCTTGAGGCATACATAACATCTTATTTTACCAAGGTACGTTTGAGCTGATGTATAATATTTTATGCTCCCTTTTGAACATAATTTACATTCAAAAAGTTTATGTCCAAAATTATTGCATGCATAACAATAGCCATGGAAATGATTTATGTACCTGGTGAGTGGTTGTCCTTTCCATTTGTTTTCTTGAGGTAGTCTTCTCATTTGCTGCATCTTTTGCTGGCTAAAGTTGATATGCCTTGTCTTACAATGTGCTGCAATATGCCCTGGTTTATGACAAGAGAAACATGTGATATTTTTCATAGGAGGAAATAACCTCCTTTGACATCTTTCGAATCTGTTCAATTCATCCTTAGGAGCGTATGAGACTTTAGCAGTTGATTGTTTCATCCTCTCATTATCAGTCCTTTCATGTTGCTGCTTGTTTTTGTTTGTTTCTTTACAAATCATGTTCTTGCTGGCTTCTACTTTTGTAGGAATCTTCTGAGTTGCTTCATTATCCTTTACAGCTTTTACAAAGATGATATTCCTGTTGTCTTCTACCTTGGACTTACTTGTTTCTACTTCATAGCCTATCCTAGTATTTATGAGAGGAGACCTTTGAGAATTTAGAATTTGGTCCAACTGTCCAGAGCTTTTCATTTGTGGAATATTCATTAATAATTCTCTTTGGGCTTTTTCTAATTTCTTTCTCAGGCACACTACTTCTTCTTCCAATTTCTCTTGCTTCTGAATTTTATCCTTTATTTTCTTTAGTAGAGTGTCTTCTACTTTCCTTGCTTCTTCAAGTTGTGTCTTCAGACCAACTATTTCTTTCTTATCTTCATATTCTTTCTCATCACATATTTGCACCAATTTCTTCAGGTCTTTGTTTTCATTCTTCAATCTTTCTATTCAAGTCAAGGCTGTGTCAAGTTTGGCTTTTTCCTCAACTGTAATTTCTTCATGGTACTCACATCCATTCACCCTGGCAGGTATCTCATTTGATTGACCATTTTCCTTTTGAAAATAATTTTTATTCTTCTTAATTCTCTTCTCATTATTGACAATGCAGCCCATAGTGTCTACTTCATGGATGAAATGCAATCTATCCCAGATTTATTTTGCAGAGGTTAGATCCATTATTAAATCAAGATCCTTGTGATGAAGACAGTTATATATCACACATTTTTCCTTGGCATTCCGCTGTTGTTCTTGCAAAGAGGGAGAGTCTGTGCAGTAACCATCACATACAAGTTTCCATACCTCAGGTTCATAAGCCATTAACTCTGTTTTAACCTTATCTCTCCATTCAGGAAAGTTTGTTGTATTTAACACAATTACATTTTTATAGTCCATGACTCAACCAGATCTCCTTCAAGCTATTAGACTTACACCAAAGGAACCTGGCTCCGATACCAATTGTTGAACCCTTAGTTAAACTGAGTGGGGGGGTGAATCAGTTTAACACATTCATGGACTTTAAAACTTTCCTTTAAACTTATTTACACCTTCATTTCATGATACAATTAATATGTGAGCAATCTTAATATGTGAGCAGCAAGTATTAAGATAATGTAACATCAATCTTAATATGTGAGCAACAAGTATTAAGCAGATTAGATACACTATGTCAACACATAAACATCATGCACATAGACAACATATATAAGTGGAAACCCATAAGAGAGAAAAACACATCTTATTATTGTTGTGATGCAAAGGCAAGCTCCAACTCCCTCTCACCACTGATTTTCTGTAGGCTCCAACCTACAGGAGGCTCCTACCTCAATTCTGCAAGCTACAACTTGCAAGGAAGCTCCAACTCCCATCTATTTTCTACAGGCAACAACCTACATGAGGCTTCTACCTCAGACAACTACAACTGACATCTATTCAGCTACAACTTGATATGGAAGCACCAAATTCCATCTATTTTCTGCAGGCTACAACCTATAGGAGGCTCCTACCTCAGCCAACTACAACTGACATCTATCAAGCTACAACTTGATATGGAAGCACCAACTTCCTTACTCTTTCATAAAAAACACTTGCTGATTTACCTGGATATCAACTCTGTTCTGTTCCTTCTTCACTGCTGTCCACCAGCCTTCATATCTGCCTTATATCATCTCTGAATCTTCACAGCTTCTCTATCTTCTCCTCCTTCTTCTTACCCTCTCTGCCTCATTTCTCCATTCTCCAAAAAAACTCCCTTTGCATATCTATGTGATATCATTTATAGGGTTCACCTCATGATTGTTTGTATTCCACAGGGAATTCGAAGTGAACAACCATGATTCTTTGACTTCTGCCTTCTCATTTCTTTGTCCAGCTCATTCAGAAAAATATAACAATATGTATACATTTCGATATTACAGTGGGGTATTTCTTTGCCTACGGAGACTTGCCTTTGCATCACAAACAATATAAAATCAATTAAAACATTTACATTTACATTTGCAACTGATATATCTCATTCAACCCTTTCAGTTCTTGGCTCATTGTGTGCTTGTCTTTTCTGCTGTTGTAGTGTAACAGTTCTACATACTCTCCTGTTCACTGAAATTGTGTATCTGCTGCATATATAACTGCTTTACAAGTTTAGCCCCTAATAAATCTCAAAGCCTCATGCATATAAAAATGCATTCCCATTAATGCCCAATCTCAGTTCACTTTCTGGGAAAATTTATAAACTCTGCATGCGGAAGCTTCTTCAATCAAAGGTCAAAACCTCATTATAAATATGCTATTATAACTCCCTGAAATGGATATTGATATCTCAACTTCGGAGTTAAACCCATAGGATAAACCCATATATGCTAATTTCCATTATATAAGTCTCGACATATAACTCAGGTTTTATGATTTAACCCCAGATTTTAATTCTTCTATGCGAAAGCTTTAATTTCTTTTATGCTTCAAGCCTATGGTTAAAACCATATATTAACCCTGTTTTTAATGAGTACTCTTAAGTGACTTCAAAACTCTTGCTTCAAAACCCAAAACGAATCTTTTGTCACAACATACCAATCCAATATACAATTGCATCACGCGGCAGTCCAATTCCCTGATTTAAAACTCGACATATCATAACGCTTCATATTATATGTTGACCCATGTAACATATGTCAAACCAAAGATAAAGTCTTTGCTTTACACGTGCATACCATTCCACTTTCCGATTCTGAATAAAACCCAAGCAATCTTCATATGTAAATAAACCCAAAGTTCACTTTACAATTAAAACCCATCAACTTTCATACCCAAGGTTTGGTTCACAAACGAAATCCTTTTTCAAAGGTCTTACAAAAATAATTTGATTAAACATCAATTGGTTTTAAATTCTAAACCCCCAGACCTTATAATTAAACCCGAGGCTTATCGTAGCATTTTATCCATGCAAAGATTTCAATTTCAAAGTTCGACCTTGGTAAATTATTACCAATGCATATTAATCAACACATATCATATGGAGCCTTCATGCCTTAATTAGTCACCAACACATATGAATATTCACTCATATATGACTTTGACTTTGATTAAAACCCAATGCCGACATAAAATAACAATTGGGGTCCACATATAAATTTTTCATTAATCACCTTGCAACTTTGCTTGAGATCCGAGGGTCAATATGCTCTCGCAATCCAAAACTCAATTACGCGCCTATCCGACGGATATCGCACAAATTAACTGCACGAAACTTAATGCTCAGAAATTACGTGGATAAAGTGGTATTAGCCTTACCACTTTTTCCACGTGTCCATCGACTAATGATATTGCGTTTTTTTTTGCGAATCCACTTACCATTTTTAAGTTGCGTGAAATTGCTAGTTTTTGTTCTCAAAACTGCCCTCATGGTTCCGACTTCAAGGTTCCATTTCATTTGCTTTGTTCATCAATTCTTCGTTTGATCCATCACTTGACTTATGGTTATCGTAGCTTACGGTTCCAGCCTTCGCCTTCTCTTCAACACATTCAAAATCATTCAAGTTAGATTTCAATGTAGACTTCACTATATCATTTGTCCTCCAGCAATCTCATTTTGTTGGGCTGTGGCTCCATTCAACACGTTCCTCTGCAATTGATTCCATTGCTGTGTTATTTCTCTTCCTCATGATTTCATTTCCATAAATCAGAGTTCTATTCAATATCTCTTCAACTTGTTCCAATATTCAAACATGTTTGAACAAAAACCTCGAACGATTTGAACATGTCAATCTTCAGTAAGACTTCGACCTCGATCTTACTGCTCTGTATGTTCACATAAGGACACCAGATTCCTCCTTTTAAATGCTTCCTATGAATCCATTCAGTTCGAAATGCCTCCAACCAATTTATGTCTTAATGCATACAGTTCACTGTATATACACAACTGGGTGTATGACCCTCCTTTGAGATCGAATCTCCTTACATATTTCAAGACCAAACCCTCGTTACATAGATTCGAGAGGTTATCTCTCTTCCATCTTATCGATCCAATCTATGATCAATGTATACATAATTACTATCAGTGTTCAATATTAACACACAAATTCAATAGGTGAATGTTCCCCTTCGCACCACTCAGCTTCTTTACAAATGTGGCTTGCACGTAGAATGACAGAATTTTATGTCCCACTCGATTCGTTTGTACATTTACTCAGTCTTTCCAAGGATATATAAACAAGCCCTTCAACTTAAATATGTCCCAAACAATTATATGGATTTTCTTCAATTATATGCAGAACACCATTTAAAACCCCAATTACACACTTTGTCCACTCAATCAATGTACATATATTTTCAGAACATATTCTTTCATATTTACAATGAATTTACTTACAAAGCCTCCTTGTATTTGGCCAGATCTTAAAATCAAATGCCCCTTTCAACCTCACTACTCTGCCTCTAATTCCTCTGCTGCTTCTGCTTCAATTCGTTACCTTTGTTTCATCTGCTGCCTGGGCTGCCTCTCTACTACTTTGCTGCCTCTGCTACCTCTCTGTCTCCTTTGTGCTCCTTTTATGCTTTCTTACTGCATAATTGCTTGATCTGCTCCTTTGCCTTATTGATAGTTCAGGTGCTGCTCCTTTGTGCTCCTTTGCCATGAATGACAATATTTCCAACAGAGTGGCTTATAAGGAGTAGCATAAAAATTGGTAAAATTAGTTTTTCAGAGAGATTTATAATGAATCTCAGTTTTCCACTTATAGAAGCTCAGGGATGAAGGCCAATAACTGCATCTTAGGAATATGTGATGGGAAAATATGCTATCGCACAACCTAAAGTTACATGCTTCCCAATTATTAAATCTTTTCCTCCTCTATTCATGATGAATTAAAATCCTCAATTTGATGTAGGTTAAAAAACAAACAAACACTTTGGAACACATTTCACATTTTCATTACCATGCTTTGTCAACCAAAAAGATAAAAATAAGAAATTTTATGTGTTGTATCATCCTTTCTTTGTGTGTGTGTGTGTAATTAATTAATTTTTCCGTTTTTTTAATATTAATAATGCATCTACATATATATTTTTTTCCACGGTTATCAATGTATAGATAAGACGTGTCAACATGATGCAATTTTTTAGATTTATGAATAATGGTGATATGACACCATGTGTGTTGAAGGTGTTGCTTATGAAGTACCATATTTGATGCATCTTTTAGAAATGAACATACTAATATCATATATGAGATACATTCAATTTTACTGGACAAGAGCACGTCTTAATGGATCAATGTTGATGCACTATACCCTCCACCAATGTTGGTACGTTTGACAACCTTGATGCATTGTTGAAATAACCACTTGTATTATGGATTTTGTAGTGCTTTTTGGTTACCTGGATCCACCAATGTCACTAAAGGATAAAGCACATCAACATATATATAGTAGTACATTATTGTGTTTGTGCATTTGCACACTAATTGTACATAAATAATCCCCTCACTTGAAACACATTAGTGAGAGTAGAGAGAAATCAACCTATGTTACAATGTGTCTTTAGCTTCATTAGACACAACATCTATAATGTAGAAGTATTGTACATAATTTCTAGCACACACCCATTTTTCACTCCTTTGTTGGATGTAATGTGAGTGGCATGTTATTGCAATGTAACTGCAATGCATTACCTAGAGAAGCATGTCTTCATATGATTCTGCACTCTTGTTCCTTGATGACATTGCCAACAGATGAAAAACATGCACCAAAAAAACATAACAATACATTTTACTTATCGTAGTGAACCATACTCAATCTTGTATGTTCTTTTGCATTATTTATGACAATGATTTTTTATAAACACTTGTATTGTGTAAAGCACTAAATTTGAAGAAACTTGCATTATATAAAGCACTAAATTTGAAATTACATATTGAATGATTATATCATTGTAATTTTACAAACACTTTGATCTTAGATTAAATTAGTTTGTTAATGAAGTTTTTTTTGTAAACTGGGTATTAGTACAAGAATCAAATCATGAAGCATGTTGTAACCTTTAAAGCATGCAAAAGGAGGTGAAAGAGATTGCCACACCTGATTTCATATATCTTTTGATCCAGATCAGTCCCCTCAAATAGTATGAACAAATTATATTTTTAAAAGAATAATGATTTTATCCAACTGATACAATTAATATATTAATTTCAGACTTCAATAATTTTTAAGTTAAATTTATAATATAGTGTTCATTTTCTGATTCATTTTCGTTTTCTTCTTTCGATTAAAATTTATTATGTATTAAAAATGATTTTATATATTGAAATTAAAATTTTAAAAATAAATTATAAATATAAACTATAACCAAATATATCAAAACTAAAATTTAATTATAAAATCTATGAATAATGGAATCACCATACTTGAATTATGGAATCACCATACCATACTTCCACATAGTGATGTCTTGCAAATTGTTGACAATAAAACATCTGTGTTGAGCTTAAGGTTGATGACTATAGGTAAGTCACCTAAAATGCCAACAATTTCTAGATTTCAATTATAAAATCTATGAATTATGGAATCACCATACTTCCACATAGTGATGTCTTGCAAATTGTTGACAATAAAACATGTGTGTTGAGATTAAGGTTGAATACTATAGGTAAGTCACCTAAAGTGCCAACAGCTTCTAGATTTGCTACATGGCTTCCTTTAAATAAGGACCACAAATGTCACGAGCTGCCCTATGGCTTTAAAATATTTAATGCCCATGATTTAATCCCAGCGATATGCGCATTCAATAGTTAATTAAAATGGGAAGTATAAATATAGTTGACTAGGCGCCAATCAAATCGAGGGGAATTTCATAAAATTTTCAAAACTAATCAATGTGAAATAGACATCCATTATGCCCATGAAAGGTTTTGAACTCGAGATCCAATGAATTCTTTCATTTCCTTTTATCGTGCCATTTGTCATTTCTCTAGGTTATGATGATGAGTGTTCACTAGAAATAAGTGAATATGACCATTAATCACAAAATAACCTTGTTTTTTTTAATCACAGAAAGGAGAGACTCTCCAGCCTTGGGGGTTGACAATATTAGATGGTTTTTCTAGGGAATTGGACAAGTTTGGCCTTTTGGATATTGCTGGTAAGGAGGATTTTTTCCTTTGGTTATTTATGATAGACTATGATTTTCAAGTTATTAATCAATCTTTTAGTAAGATTGTATAACTTTAATAATTGTATTTAATTTTTTTATTGACTTAAAATATTATTGAATTTATTATGATTATTTTATTTTATTTTTATTTAATAGGGTAAAAATTCTTTTATGAAATTTGAATTTAAATAAAAATAATAATTACAACTATTTAACCTATACTCACTTAACATATATTTGTCTTTCTTATTATCAGTTGACTTGTATTTTCTTTCTTGTTAATATGTAACAGTTTTTTTTTTTTAATACGTATGAAAATTATTACAATAATATAAATATGAATTCTAATGATATTGTAAACAAGTTTTTCCATTTTTATTGATACAATTCAATATTCTAATTGTATTAAAAAATGACATGTTTTCCAACTTAATATGATCGACGATATTGTAATGAGATTGGATAAATATATTTAAGATATATATTTTTTATATAATTGAATTTTATAGTTATATTAAAAATAATGGCATATTTTATAACTTAGTATAATGAAGATATTGCCATATATAGAGATGGTTAGTTAAATGTAAATATAAGGGGATTAGATAAATATATTTAATATAAAAATTAGATATCATTTTTGGGATTCATCTGCGTTAAGTAAGTTATTCATTTATGACCATTTTCATGAGAGGTCATGATTTTTGAATAGTCTACTTAGCACTCATTGCATCGGGTGATTCTCACAGGGGTGAAGAAGTGATATTGAAACTAGTAAAATGAATCACATAGCGTCAATCATCACTTCTGGGGCTTGCACCCGGTAATGGAGAAGTGATGATTGACACTATGTGATTCATTTCACTAGTTTCAATTCCACTTCTTCACCCCTGTGAGAATGACTCGATGCAATGAGTGCTAAGTGGACTATTCAAAAATCATGAGAAAATAGTCAGTTACGACTACCTCTCATGGAAATGGTCATAGATGAATGACTCACCAGATGCAATGAGTGCTAAGTGGACTATTCAAAAATCATGAGAAAATATTCAGTTACGAGTACCTCTCATGGAAATGGTCATAGATGAATGACTTACTTAATTGAATCCCAAAAATGATATCTAATATAATGCACTGCGGAAAACTCTCATACTTAAATATAAAAATTGTTATATTAAAATAAAAAGAAAGTATAAATATAATATTTATATAAATATTTTGTTATTATTATTTAGTAAATATCGATGTAAAATAAATGTATATTAATTTTAATAATGAAAATTAAAATTTAAAAAGTCTCCTAAATTTATAACTTAAAAAACTATTATTATTTTTTGTAACTAGAGGAATTGATAATTGGGTGAGTTTCATACTCTCGTGATATGGGTTGATTCCAACCACTACCACTGTAAACTTTACCTGAACCATACCCCCAATAAATAGCTTACTCATAAGCTTGGGATAATTGAATGTGGAAGCTCTTAAACCATAGTACTTCATCTTCTATGCATCACGCAATTTATTAATAACAGAGATATATATATATATATATATATATATATATATATATATATATATATATATATATATATATATATATATATATATTATTCAGTCTTAATTTATTTAATTTTAAAAATTTATGTTAAAATAAATATAATTAATATTTTGGTAGAATTTAAATAGATTTATTTGTTAAAAATATGTATTTTGTTTGGAAATTATATATTTAGGAGTGGAGATTTCCACAGTTATTCATATTTTCTGAAAACTTTCGGATATGAACTGTGTGAAAGTTTTCCTTATCCATCTTTTATCTTTTGAGCATTCACATTTTAATTTAATTCTTGGGACAATTATTCCACTCTTATTTCTTATAAGGTTGATCAACTCTCACTTACCATCTATCTACTTTCTAGTCCCTAAATATGGGTGGAGTTTCAATCTGAAACACTGGACAAAGAAAACTTACACATAGTTCATATCCAAAAATTTCAAACGGTTATATATTTAATCTTAAAAGAATATATATATTTGTAACTTTAATAATATAATATTAATAAACAATTTTTTAAAAATAATTAAGTTTTATTTTTTAGAATATATATTTACATATTTTTATTATATTATTTAAATTACAAATATTTTTAATAAAAATAATTTTTATAACATTTATTATAATAAAACATTTAATCCAAACACTTTAACATAAGAACATAATTGCTAACTTTTACTTAAAAATCATCATCATGTTAAGTGATATAATTTATCAATACAATATAATTTCTCCAAGATCTTAGTCTTGACATCATCAGAGACTATAACATTCACTTCATTGTAAGTTGCATCGATTGTGCATTATTTGGTTCTGTTTTTGCAATTTTAACCAAAGTTCTGGGAAAATGCTTAATATTTCTATTTTTGCATAAATTCAATAATAATTTTTGATTTTTCAATAAATATTATTTCTAATTTCTGATTGGTCTTGATGGGAAATAACTCCCTTGGTGGAGGGCGTTTTATTTTCTTTTTTTTCTAATGCATGATTAATTTTAAAAAAATTAAAATAAAAGTAATTTTGTGAGTGGACATTGCATGGGTGAGTGCTATGACACTATCACTATTATGTTAGCGCTCTGCTAAATGATGTGAGGATTGATGTGGTTTCATGAAACTGTTATATTAGTGCTCTTTTCAATGATGAGAGAATTGATGCAGTTGCAGGTTGTTTGCATAAGCCCCAAGCGAGGGTGTTGAACAAATGTCGAATCAATAGTATTATGTTTCCTTGTGCAAAGGACATAGTATGTGTGGGAGAATTGGGATCCTTTGCGTAGTGAGTGTTGTGATACTGATGAATGATGCCTTAATTGGTACAGTTTGATTGTGCTGAACTTTTACTATGCGGAGGACGGAGTATGTGTGGGAGAACTGGGGTCTTTTAGATAGACAAGGGTGCAAAGGGAGATAGTATCTTTTTTTTAAACAATTATCATAATCGTTGAACTATAAAAGCTACTCTTATTATGAAATATTAAATAAACCGTGTTTTCAATCCATGTGGCATGTGGTTGTGAGGAACTATTATGTTAGTGCTATGGTCAATGATCTGAGAATTGATGCGGTTATAGGTTTTTTTTCATAGGGTTGAAAAAATCTGCAATTGAAATTATTAAGGAGTATTTGCGGGATAATTGGGGCTCTTTTGCATGGACGGGGGTGCTAAATAAACTTATTTCCCATCCGTGTGAAGAAAAAGTGTTGTGCCGTAAAACAAATGTACGTAAAGCTTTATGCAAGGTTTATTAAAATAATAAATATACAAGTCACATTTCTAATTATTTAGGAATGTTTTTCAAAACTATGGAAGTAATTGTGCGAATTTGGTTTTTCGGAGGTAGTGTGTGCAAAGTTTTGAATGTCAATGACTGATCAAAGGGTGTTATTGAGTGCATAAGTAGTCATGCGGATGAAGTTGTGCGGAGGTGGTTATGCTTGTAGAGATGTTATGCGAAAGTTTTGTGCAAATTTCATTAAAATAATAAATATACAAACATTTTTTTATAATTCTTATTTAGGGACGTATTTTAGGACGTATGAAAATTAATTAATATCTATTTTGAATGCCAATGACTGAGGGTGTTACTGAGTGTGAAAGTAGTTGTTTGGATGAATTTGTGCGAAGGTGGTTGTGCATGTGCGGAAGTTATGTAGAGAACAAATGCATGTGCATATTTTATGCGGAATGAAGGAAGTGCAAAGGGATATTTCAATTGTAATGAATTTGATATTAGTAGATTGTGGAGAAGAGGAATTCTTACTTTATTATTAATATGTTTTGTGGAATGTGGAATGGATACAATGAAAAATTGAGAGATTTTTGCACACAATGAATTGTGTTGTTCAGAGCTAGCGTGTGCGGAGAAAAAATGCTTTTTCCAATGTTTATTGCAGAACGAATTTTTTTCCCATGATATTTGGGACACACATTTATTAATATGAGTTTCAAATGTCAATGAGTGACGAAAATAAATTGTTGAGTCGAAAAGAGGTTGTGCAGAGGTGGTTGCACGAGAGAGTTTTTTTCACATAAATGGATTTATGTTTCCATATTTGATGTTTTGGTGCTTATGTGGTTTTCTAGATGTGTGAGAAGGTGTGCAGTTGGGGAATTGAATGCTGATATGACTTGTATTTACCTACAAATATGTTTTTTTTTAATCAGAGAACAAACATATCTGGATGGAGACTTTACTTTTGTAGCATGTTTCAAATGAAAAATAGTGGTAGGTAGTGATTTAATATTAGTTTTGAATGTCAATGACTCAGGGTGTTACTGAGCCTGGAAGTAGTTGCGCGGAGGAATTTTTGTGGAGGTTTTTGTGCGTGTGCAGATGTTATGCAGAGAAAAAATGAATGTGCAATTTTTTTGCGGAATGAGGGAAGTACAGGGCGATATTTGAATTGGAATGTGTTTTGATATTAGTAGATTGTGCACACGAGAAGTGCTTATTTTATTATTAATATATTTTGCGGAGTGCGGAAATGAATATAATGAAATATTGAGAGAGTTTTGCACACAATGGACTATGTTGTTTGATGTCTATTTCAGAACGAATTCTTCCCTCCTACAATATCTAGGACCCACATTTATCAATATCAATTTAAAATGTCAATGACTGACGGAAGAGAATTGTTGAGATCGTAAGTCGTTGTGTGTGATAGCTTTTTGTGCATAAATGGATTTGATCTGTGGTTCCATACATATTCATTTGTGTTATGTTGAAAGTATACTCAAATCATGTTTCTATATTTGATTTTTGGTGCTTATGTGGTTTTTTGAATTCGTGAATAGGTGTGTAGTCGATGAATTGAATGTTGAGATGACTTGTATTACCCTGCATATTTTTTTTTTCTATAAATCAAAGGACAAACATCAAGATGATGAAAATTATATATGGCAGATTTATCTTTGTAGCATGTTTCATACACAAAAATAGTGGTAGGTGGTAATTTCTAGGGAAATGAGCCCACACACATTTGAAATAACGAGTATAGTGAGGGAAAAATGTTATTTACAATGATAGAAATTTTTTTGGGGCATGTAGCATTTTATCTTTGCAAAATGCATTTAAGAGATTGTAGTATTGTCCAAGCTTTTGTTCCCTTGCATAAATTGTTTTCTGTGAATCTGAGCTCAGACGATAGCAATAATGTATAGCTACAAACATTGTACAATACTGCAGGATTATAAACTGATTAACCTTTGACAATTTTCTATTTGCATTTAGCAGTTTCTTTAAATTATGTGTGGGAAAGCAGTTGCATAGAGATCTAATTTTAGAGCTATAAAGAATGGGAGGTTTTGTGAATGCTCTGGTTATTTATTTGAGCATTGGTTTAGGAATTGAATCTTTGCAGATGATGGGATATGTATGGGCGAACATGATAATTAATATTTATATGTTTCATTGTGCAAATCTTTTACTGTGCTAACTATGTCCGATATGGTGTATTTTTGGGAGTTGGGTTATCCAAGCAAAAACTCAACGTTTTGTTTTCCAATTGCAGTCGCTTCATGTTCAAGTCCAGTATTTCCATTTTATGATTTATAAGGTAGAAATGGACATGATAAATTCGAGATAACGAGCTATTCTAGCTAAATAAGTACTGATATCTTTCTCTACAGCTCCAAAATCATTCTTCATAAACAATAATATGTATTGCACTAGCTAATAAACTTGGTGAATTATGGTTCTAATCTCCGACTCTATGTTTGAATATTTTCTCTAGAAATGTAAATATTTCATCAATCTAGCTTTCCTTGATTTTAGGCCTTTATCTTTGTCGTTAATCTCAAGTTTGAGTCTGCAAAATATAAGCATTCATTGTTTGAAGGACGTGTGGAGGATGGCGTATGGGCGAGAAAACATGGGTGCATAACAAAATTTATGTCATCAAAGCGTAATTAATTTAACTGTGAACAAATTTCTAATTAGTATTAATATGTTTCCTTTTATGAAGCTTTCCTCGTGCGAAGATTTTTCTATGTGGAGGATGGGTAATGTTCGCAACAACAGGGGAGTTTTCTAGTTTGTGTTTTCGCTAGACTTGGTACACCATTTAGTAAATTATTTAGAAATATTTAGAGTGAGAATATTACCAATACTCTATAATAATAATATTAATGCGGAAGAACAACATGATCTCTAATAAGTTAACTAGCAAAGTCTTTAGCGTGAAAGAAGTCGATTATGCAGGTGTGGGGAAAAATCAATTTTGTTCACACTTCCATAGTTTTTCCTAAAGTGAGCAAATAACTTAGTAGTTGGGACCAACAATTCTTATAGGTCTCGACATGAAAAAAATTATTTTTTGTATATTTTTTGACAATTTCTTGAGCATCAACTATTATAGCTAAAGAAGTATTGATATGCTACTTTACAACTCTAGAATCGTGCTGCATAAATTTCCAACAACATCATAATTCTCCACAGAAAATACCAGAATTTGTTCTAAGCATATTGAGTGAGAATCCCTTTTCTCTTTAAGAATCTGAATGATGAGACTAATCCAATCATAGGAATAATTTTCGATTGGATGTGGAAGAATGAAAGGCTAACCAAGTTGAAGCATGGAGACTGAAAGAGGCAACTACAACTCACAATGGTTCCTTCAACACAGTGGCTACGCACAAACCTCTTCAAATTATGATTGAGAATATTTTTCCACAGAGAGGCTAAAAGAATATGTCTGCAAACCCTCAATAACATAACATGCACCTAAATGAAAAGCTCTAATACATTTTTATTTTAGTACAGTGCTGCTATTAATTAAATTCAACATAGTCAAATAAAAACACATTGTTACGGAAAATAATGATAATACACTCTCATGAAATATAAAAATATTCTCTTATTCTCTGAAAAGCTCTCAGGGTGAAGGTCCAAGTCCGAAGGGCTCTGATACCACACATAGAAAATAAAGTAACTAATAAAACACTCATAAAAATACCTGAGACATAGAACTGACTGAAAAGGCCTGAGAGCCTTATGGCATTCCTCACATATTCTTCATTATTCAAATAATGTTATAATACAAATAAATAGATGAGGAAGTTGTCTCAACATAGTACATCTATCTTGGACAAATTGGTTGAGAAAATAGCTCAACAAAACACTAATCTAGGAGCTAAGTTAGGTAGGCCTAAACTAACTCCCAATTAAGAGGACCCAACTTAATCTAGAAAATTAGGCATAAATTCCTAATTTTCAAGATCAATTAATTGAATTATATTTTTGGATTTATAATTGTTTTTCTCACATTAGAGTGAGGCTAACAAATCTGTATTACACTTGCTAATAAACTTGGAAAATTACAGTTTAGCTTCTCTATTTTTCATGGATTAAGAGCTCTATGCAATTGATTTTCTGGATATGTGTTGTAAGGCTGGTCTATCGCTAAATAGAGAAATGATGGCTCAACAAAGAAAAAATGGAAGTGATTTGAAGGGAGAAAAATTTATTCTAGTTGTATTGTGTGGGGGCTTGATAGAAAGGGGAGAGCATAATCATCGAACATTTGGTTGTCTTCCATATTTATGATATGTTACGAAATACATATCAGTGAAATTTTCAATTGCGCCTAACTCCATATACCTTGTTTCCGTGTATAATGATGTCGTGTAACTATTTTGTGTGTGACAGGTTAGACAAGATATATCATGTATACATATTCATTATGAATCACAAAAATGTAGGAAGTTAAATAAATATGAAATCATGTGATACATTATACAAAGTGATTTATATTAAGTGGCTTAGGTTTTTTAAAAATTAGTATTATGTGGAAGGAAACTGTGTGGGGAGGAAGTGAAGGAGGAAGTCCATAATTTTTTGTTTGTTTTTTATTATGGATACTCATTTTTTAGCATAAATCATAAATCAAAGGTATAATTTTTATGACGGTTTGTGACATAATAATAATAATAATAATAATAATAATAATAATAATAATAATAATAAAACATAACATGTCATTTCATTTTTCTCATTAGCATACGATATCATAAATCAAATATCTAAGTTTTATAAAGCTATTGTGGTGTAATTTTAATATGTAATGTGTCGGTGGTTGCGTTGGCTAGGTGTCGATCATGCATTTTTTGTTTTTTGTTTTTGTTATGCTTGTCACTAATGAATATTCATATATTTCATAATTCTGTGCGAGGGGGGCTTGTTACGAATTGTTTCACTCGTAGTTGTCAGAGTCAATACTTTGTTCTAAGAAATGTGTGTTTTTATTGTTAGTGTAAGAATTATACACAATATCTATTTTCTAAAACAAAGTCAAATTTTATGATATATGTATCAGGTACATTGTGGTTCATTTGTTTTTTGACTCTATATCTCGTTCATAGAAAAGGGTTTTACGTGAATCGGTTCTATTTATATCGTTTTACTCATTTTCATGTACATTGTTTATGTTGTGCTCATCATTGAGAAATAGTTCATAATGAAATTAAAATATTTTTTTGGAACATAATTGTTTTAACATGAATGAATGAAAAAACATTTTTGAAGCATGATTGTTAAATAATAAATGGAGAAGCATTTGTTTAATATAGAAAGGAATGATACAAATGCAATATTAAGGAAACATAATCTATTTCATTTGAATAATTTTGCATATGCTATGGGAGATTACCTCTTTGATAGTATGCGAATTCTATTGCATTTTAGATACACATCAACATAATTGCATGAAGTAACAATAGAACATTTTTGGAATTGTTTACTTCAAGGAAAGGTCAAAGCCATATTATCTTACGAATGTGAATTGAATATACATGCATTAATACATATGCACGGTATAGATAGCCCAAACGTTTACTGGGAAAAGTTGACAAAATCAACTTTTAAGACTAAATATGGGGAAGAACGAGGACTTTGGGGGGTATATTATACATACATTGGTTATTGAACTGGATAAAACCCCCATAAGACTTTGGTCAAAGATAACAATGAAAAACTATTTGTATTTTAATTCAAATTTGTGCGAAGAATGTTATGATATATTGTTTCATGACGAGAATTCAATTGGAAAACATTTAGAACCACTCTCATGAAATAAAAAACGTTCAATAGGAACTCATCATGAACCTATAATAAATATAACAACATAAGAAGAAACATAGTACATATGGATGCATATAGAAAAAAACATGTGTAGAGATATGGTTAAGAGATTTTTCGGGTTCAGGAGTATTTACGGTGAAATTCGTTTTGAAACAATATGCCATTTGATAAAGAATGAGTATGATGTTCCATGTTTATGACACATAATTTCATAGAATTTTTTGCAAAGAAATGTTTCATAATGATTTGTATTCATTAAACTACATATAAAACTACATGAACAAATATGTAATTAAGCAATTTCCTGAAATAATATGTTGGAAAGGATACATTATAAAATTAGCAGTTCCATATAAAAAAGGGAAGATAGACAGTGGTATTTTTGTTTATGATTGGATATGATATATATTGAATGTAACTATATGCATATGGTTCATAGACACTTTGGCTATTGTTTCTGATTTTCTTGGATTCAAGAAAGATGGAAAAATATTCCATATTATCCAATTTGGCACAAGTGTAGGTCATTTTCATTATGAACTTCTCAAAGAGATAGTACAACAAAAACAAATTTAACACCATGTTGAAGTAGTTAAAGGAAAGAAATGTACAGGAGAATTCAATAAAAAACATAGTGGTAGTATTATGAATGAGTTCAAAAACATGGACGTGGATGAAAATGGCATAGAAGTTGATATTAAATTTATCAATGAAAACAAGAGATCGCGACTATCAATAAATCGAGTCAAAAAACATATAAGAAACAAGTACGTTTTCAAAAAAAGTGTTCTTGAAAAACTATGCAAGGAATTAAATTCTAGTTCTAAGAGCATTTAAATTAATGAAAATACTATGGAACTTAATACAAAATCTATCAATGTAATCAAAAGATCACGTTCTTCATTGCGTGAAATCAAAAAATACATAATAAACAAAAATGCCATTGAAACGAGTCATATTACAAGATGATCGAAATTATGAAAGTCAATATAGAATAATAAATTTGCTAATGAACATAAATAATCATTACAGATGTTCAATTATACATTTGAAATAGTTGTTGAAGAATAATATTTTAAGAAAATACATGTTCCCATTTATGGTTGTGAAATTTGCAATCAAACATGGTTTTGTTGGAAATATGATGCAATATGTTGTCCTTGATGGCAACCTACTTGATGAAGTTGTCCTTGATGGAAACCTACTTGATGAGTTGCCTTTTGATAAGAAACCTATATGTTAAAGATGTAAAAATGATGTTTCTACAAGTCAGTTCAGATGTGACAGAGAAAGGAATTCTATAAGTGATAGAGAAATGAAATAGGAATTCCCAATGTATACACAAGTTTGATGAAGGCAACCCACGTATGGAGGAAATTTATACGCTACTTTTATGAAGGAAACCCACATATACATCCAAAATTAGTATATACACAGAATTTATGAAGATAAGTCGCGTATACATGCGGGTATGAATAAGCAAAATCACGTATGCCTTTTGCACTCTAAAATTATGATACCAAGGGGCATTGCCATGGTATTATCCCACAGTATTGAGCATTGTGTCATCTATTTGATCCCATCCAAGAATACCATTGGCGGTTGTGTGGTTTTGACTCATGGTATTGGTAAAGGCTAAATCTATATAAGGAGAAGAAGATCATAGTGCAAGGTGTGCATGTGTCTGGGTCTTGAATGAATACTTCACTCTGAAGTATATCTGCATGGAATGGGTTACAGTTTATTGATAGATCTGAAATAATAATGCACCTATGAATACAATGATGAATTAGTATCTCTAGACCTGAAATGACTATGTATTTTCTAGATCTATTTATGGAATGTTTAGATCTGTGATCTGGTGAATGTTTGCTGAAGTGAAGGGTAAGATCTGAGATTTTTATTTGTTATGAAGAATTGCGCAGTCCTATAATTGTTGCAGATCGATACTCAGGTTCGTTTCGGTCAAAACACATATATACGCAAGTTCAATGAAGCAAAAGCGCATATGGGATCTAGGGTTTTGCTGAGTTGCGCAGTATTGTAATGTTTGCATATCTATATGCATGCTCGTCTCTATAAAAGCACATATATATGCAAGTTCAGTTAAGGAAAAACACGTATGGGATTTAGGGTTTTACGGAAGTATGCAGAAGCAAATGTTTGATCTGTTTTTCTGTTTTACTGCTGTCTGTTAATGATGTCTTCATACAGATCTGGGTTGTTTGAATACTGATTATGATTCTAGTTGAATATTATTAAAGTGGTTGATTGGTTGATTGATGATTCAGTGAATAAGTTGATGTGGTTATAAGTTTTAGTTTGATGAATGTTCTTTCAGCTTAAATGTGTGGAGTGGGTCCAATCTAAAAATCTGATGAAAATAGGCCTACAAGTTGTGTTGTGTTGAATTTATTGGATCCAGTGTGAAAATTGATGAAACGTGGTCCGTGGTGGTGCTGAGGGTCAAATCCTTCAGTGAGGGGGTAGTAGCTCCCTTCCAGTGGTTGCTGGTAAACGTGATAAGGGGTTGTAGCTCCCTTCTAGGAGTAGCTGGTAAACGAAAAGTAGGGGGTTGTAACTCCCTTCCAGTGGTAGCTGGTAAATGAGATCAGGGGGTTGGAGCTCCCTTCCAGTAGTAGCTAGAGAACGAGAGAAGGTTGTAGCCTTTTGCAGGTGGGTGCCTGCGTGCTGGTATGAGTCTGCACCAGTACAAGATTGTAAGCAATTTTCTTTATAATAAATATTGAAGACAAAGACGACAATAGTGGTGGTTTTCTCCCAAATTGGGTTTCCGCCTTAAATCCTAGTGTTCATGTGTGTTGCTTGTGTGTGATGATTTATTTTGTTCTTACTGCACATGCTTACTGCTTACTAAACATCTGATGAATGAATGATGCACTGATCTAAGTAAATAATTATCTGCATAATAATATCTCTGGATAACACAAGTTTTCTTAAAGATATCCACGTGTATACGCTAGTTGGATTCATTAAAGTCGTGTATAGAAATCAGTAAGGGAAAAGTAAAAGTTTACAGTGAGTTAAAAATACTGATTCACCCCCCCCCCCCTCAGTATTTTTCCCAACATGTTTAATAGATGTCATAGAAAAACAAATCAGCAATGTGTCCAAAATTAAGTACGTATACAAAAAATGTAGAAAGTCATTAGACATTGACAAAGTTTTCAAATTTGTAGTTCTAGAGAAAATTAGTCGTAATAGACAAATTTCTATATTGAAAGAACTTTATGAATTAGAGGAACGACTAATATCATTACAATTGCCATTTTTTCAAATAGAAGGACTTGGACAACATTTCAGAAAACCACAATTGACATTGATTGGTGGACTAATCAATGTACCTGCTAATATATCTCGAATTCATATTGCACTTCCTTGTGACATAAATGAATCTAGTATAGTGGTCATGACAATTAAAATAATTTTAGTGTTTAGAAGCATATTTGTTATTGGATGAATATGTGTTAATAAATTTAGGAGGGAATTGAGACAATTGTGTAAAACTCCACTCTATAGACTAGATAACGTCAGAATAAATGGAAATTGGAAACAAGTCTTTGATCAAAACAAAGATGCATATGCATGTGAGACAAATGTAGATACATAAAGTAGTGATGATAATGATTAATTTAGTGAAGAGCCTGTGACAAAAACATTTTTACATGGATTACTGATTCATATAGTATTTATGATTTTTGTAATAATCAAATAAACATTTCTCTTGGTGAAGTATATAGGCCTTTGGGCATATTCAGGGATAATTATTCAGAACAGATGAGATTCCCCACTCTCTTTTATGGGAAAAAATAACTAGACAACGTTATGAGAAGCTTTACATATCATGATATTGCAAAGTGGGAATTTTTTCGTCAAGATCTTGATTTTCATATCTTATAACGATTTTTTTTTTATATAAAAATGTGTATTATCCTCAATCAAGTATTCAATTATATTTTCATTCATATAAGAAAAGGATAGTTAAAAGGAAAAAAGCTAATAGCTAAAGATGTTTAAAAAAGGGAAATTTGAAACACATTCTTGCATCGAACATTTCCTATATGGACCTTAGACAAATACATACATTGTCGTACTATTTTTTGCATTTATGCAACAAATTATATGCAATGATCCGATATATAGGTCTGCCCACATTCTTTATTTTGTTGAGAAGTGTTGAACATATCTGGGAGACTTTAATAAATGCTTTGCAACAAATACACTGAGAAAACAATTCTGTACTGAAAACAAAGTAAATGAAGGTGATATTGCTACTTTGATAATAAATGACCATGTTACCTGTGTATAATGTTACAGAGGCAGGATGAATGATGTACGTTAGTTAATTTCACATGAGTCCAAGTACTTTGGTTATGTCATTGACTATTTCTTTGTAACATAATTCCAAAATTGAGGAAGAAAACATGAGCATGGATTGATGTGGATTAAAAATTATCCCAATTATGGAACAATTATGAATATGAAATTGAAAACTTTGTTGACAAGTACTTGTCCTGTGATTCAACTAAATTGCCTACAAATCTGAAAATTTTCCAACGTCATCGTCACACAAGTACTTATAGGAAAGGAAAGCAAATGCAATGGAGTATCAATTTTCCAATACCACTAATTCCAGTAACATGAATATTTGAGCCTATGTAATTTGACAATATAAAAAGAAAGGTGAATGTAAGACCTATATTCGATGCACTGGAGCATATGGAACATGATGATACATATAATTTTATTAATTTTCTAGAAAAAATAGGTATACGAAAATCTCATTATATCCATGAAATTGAGTGTACTCTGAAATGAAGAAAAAATTTGTTTAAAAGAGAACCAGTAGACATTTGGACTAATATATTTGCTCGGCATATTCCATTAATCTGGGGTGCAAATATTGATGCTCAATTTGTACTTGATTCATATGCTACACACTCTTATTGTAGTTCATATGGGACAAAGCTAGATAAAACAATGGCATTGATGTTTAAATGTGTGCAAAGTGAATGCAAAAATGGTGATATCATAGAAACAATTGCAAGACTTGGAAAAGATTTATTGAACTTATAGCAAATGTTTGCACAACAATATTTATATATAGCATTATCAATGCCATTGAATACTATTTCAAGGAAATGTATATGTATTAATACTTCAGCAATAGACGATCAAAAATTTTTACTAAAGAAAATAAGAGAACTAGAACGTGAATCGAATGATCTAGAAAACATCTAGCATGTTTATAAATTGTTGATCACTATTTTCAATGACCAGAAAATATCGAACATGCATGTTTAGTAGAATTTGCATCATGTTATATGCTATAAGAAAAAATAGAGGAGGCACTGAGAGACCATATGTTATAAGGTACATAAAGTATAATAAACATATTAATGATGATAACTATTACAAAGAACGATTAATGTTATATGTCCCATGTCATATTGACGTGGACATATTTAAAGAAAAATATTCAAGTTGGGAGAATGCATATTTATTATTTGAAAAAAATCATAAAATGTAGCGAGCGAAAATTCACGAATGCAACAATGAAAATGTGGACTGCTTTTGATAGCATATTTGTTGAGCTTGAAAAAAAAGATAGTGAATTGTTTGAAAAAAATTACTTCCATGTGAAGAAACAGGAAGTGAAAAATGTTATCAAGAATACAATATCGAATTAGATATACTATATTTGCAAAAGGATAAAAATGAAAAATAAATTTTTGATAAACCTTATCAACTTGTAAAGCAGCCACAAGTACTAGAAGAAACAAAATTCTATGAAATCATGAGAGTGCTTAACCTAGAATGGGAAAGTATAGTGAAACAAATAGTCGATGAGAATAAAAAAAATTTAAATGACCCATTGTATGTACTTGTAACATGCAATGTGGGCATTGAGAAAACATGTATTGTTATAGAAATATTCCAATCTCTAATTTGGTTGTACAATAACATGTTCATATATGAACCATATCAATTAAAAGGAATCATCACAACAGATATAGGGAACACAGTGTTTATTGTAGGTGGTATAACACTGCCTTCTACATTCCATTTCCTATTTAACAAATCAGAATATCTTTCGCTTAAAGGTGAAAAACTAGAGACATTGACAAAACATTGCAAACAACTTCGTGTTATGTTGATTGATGAGGTGTATTTGATAGGTTAAACATTATTATACCACGTTGACAAATTATTACGCAAAATTAAGCATACTCTGTTGGCTTATTTCGGAAACATTGATTTAACATTTTCAGGTGACTTGTTCCAAGCGCAACTGATCAAAGATTCTTTGATTTTTGAGTAACCAATTATAGTGGAAAAAAAATATTATACGATTTATGGAAAGAGAAAGTCAAATGTTATGAATTAATATGACAATGTACCAAAAAGATAACAAGTTTGTTGAAATCCTTCATAAAAATGCGATTCAATCAATAATATGATGAAGACATCAAATATATAAACGATATGTGCTATTAGCCCCTTATAATTTCCTTGGCAAGCAAGCAAGGGGAAAAATTTGTTTTATAAGTCTGCAAGGAATGCATTTCCCTTGTAAACACATCATCCTTGCAGCCTTTTCAAGTTCCCTGCCTTGTGACTGTTTCCCTCTGCTGATTTAAATCAATAAGCATTGCTGATAAAGAATTACGATCCAAAAGGCTTTATTTCGCCCCTTGTATCCCTTCATTTTCCCCCATTTTGTCCTTTTTTCCCCTTCCTCTAAATTGTCTTTGGTTTTCCCAAATTTCCCCTCTATCTCCCTATCGTTACCCTCCTCAGGCCTCAAAATGCATTAAAAAGGGTTAAAAAACCACTTTCGAACCATATAATAGGCCTTAGCCCTCTTCGGCCGAGCCCCCGCACCTTTTTCTCCCACAGAACCCAACGCTGTTCCCGAGCGCTAGCCACGAAGGCGCTTGTCCCATTTGTTTATCGGGCGCTTTCTCAACCGTTGATCCATATAGATTTAATGGCGATCGTCTAAACCCGCAGCGCTCATGATTCACCCGTTCAAACCACCGATCACGCCATCGCCGTCTATTCGCCGCTTGATCAACGGTTCGGAGTGTGTCCGCCACTATGGTCCCCGCCACGCGCCATGCCATAAAACAACCCGGTTTTCATCGCACTGCTAATGGGTGTCAGGCGGTATTTTCCCATTTCCTAGTGATTCCATACAGTGCTCGACACTTGTCTTCTGTACGGCGGAAAAACCGCCCTCCCATCGCGCATTATCTTCTGGTCCAGGATGCGCAGCTATATTCGTATGAGCCGTCAGATTTTCCTTTGCCCATCCAACGGTCATCGCTTGATGGAATTGCGCGAGTTTTAGTCCATGATCACTGTACCCCTGGCCCACCGTTCACTGCCCTCCGCTGTGTTTCCCACCGTCGATCTCCTCTCAGATCTGACGGTCCAGAATCGTCTTCCCGCTTTTGACTCTCTCGTCGCCACCCGGTCCCGCCACGTCACCTCCACGTGTTTCACCGTATATTCGCCCTCCTGGTTCATATATATTGTTCATGGGCCGGGTTTATCAAGGTTTTCATTTAAATCTCCTTTTCATTCCGCCGTTAAGGTTCCCTCCATCATTCCTCTCCATTTTTTTGCCATTTCATCAGTCGCACAACCATTTTCGTCACCCGCACATCATTCAACCCCCCGGCCATTGTTTTCTTAACAGTTTCATGCTTTTGCAGGTTTTCAGAAAGGTAGAAAACACCATGGTTCAATATGTACTAATTCAACGGCATGCTGCGCAGACAGAATTAAATCCGGTTGCTGATACTACAGAGAAATGTCCGGAAATGGTAGCGGCGGCATAAATATTATCCAAGGAAAATTCAATCTTCGCAAGAAATCCATCCGGCACCATTAAAGCCCAGGTTTCGCAAATCGAGATACTTATGGAGCAGTGAGGAAAAACCAGCTAGTGATCAAGGATTTCAGCGTTCAGAATTAAAGGTTTTGAGCCTTAATACAACATTTCAGAGGCAAAGCACCAGATCAATGATCCCGTCGATCATGCAGAAAGTACAACATGCAGAAATCAATGCATATCAGGGGTTTTTACAGCAGCAGAATGTTTTTCCTCCATAAAGGACAGAGCACCCATGCAGTGTTCAATCTATGCCATGTTCTGGAGGGATTTCCTACCCTGAAACAGCCTCGGGACTATCAGAGCATTTATTTCATCAGTATGGAATACTTCTTTACCATTCATTCATCTTTTGTTTATTCACCAATATCACCACATAGTACTGCAGACAGAATACATCAGAGTCATATCATAATAGTTTGAAGACTGAAGAAGACCATTCATGCATCGAAAGAACACCAGGAATTTAATACACAAGATTTAAAACAGAATGGGCTTTGGCCCCCTCCCTCTTCTGAGTGTTAATGCTGCATTTAGTTTTCTACCTACCTCCTCTGCTTCTCTTCAGCTATAAAAATCATGAGAAAAACATTGTAAAGTTGTTGATCAGTTATCAGAGAACTGCAAGTAGTTTCTTTTGAGACACAGTCTCTGTGTAAAGTTGTAAGATAGGTTGAGGAATATGATTTCAGAATGAGTATTCGGCCATTGGCATGTTGTACTTGACTGGTATTTCTATTTTATATGACAAGCACATTTCTTTGGATCCTGATCTGAAGCAGTGGTGATGTTTTCCTATCTTTGTGTTTACATTCATTTCATTTCGTTTCTACTGGCTTGCATCAGAATATTGGCATAGGATTTACCCTTGTTAGGTACCCTATGTTTCAGCTCTCCTTGCCATTTATGTTTCTCTTCTAAATGTATTATCTAAGAAATGATTTCAGTTGGTTTAACCAGTGTAGTGGATGTTATTTCCTACTCTCTGATGTATGAATTAAATGAATTCAGTTCTTCGATGTTTCTTGTTACAGATTTAGTTGGAAGATTTGGGAACACTGGGGATTAGAGTTAGCCCTGTCCACTAGGATCCTTGTGCGACCTGCTGATCTGTAACTTTGTACTCTAAATCTTTTTTATCTCCTTTCCTATCTTTCCATATCACATAATCATCTTGAAGATCCTATGTTTCAGATGACTAACCCAATTGAAAGCCTGCCTATTGATTAGCAAGAAAATCCTTTTCTGACTCCATTTCCCAATGGTCTTGAATGCTTTCTGGAGTGCTTCACCTCTGTCTTATCTCTCTTTTCTCATCTTGGTCTTACATTGAACCCTTCTTTCCTGATAACCTGCAACCAAATCAAACAAAAAAAACAAACAAACCCCGTGCCTATAACTAGCCTAACATTTTAACATTCAAGCTTCAAATACATATACACCTTTGATATATCATAGAGATATCCCTCTCTGGACCCAGGAGGGCTAGATCCTGAGGTCTGAAAGTGGTTTGATGTTGTCTCATCTTTTGGTATTTCCAACCTTGCCAAAACATGGGAACCCCAACATAATGGCGACTCCGCTAGGGAGTCTTGAGCGCATTACACCTTAAACATCCTTAGGCATTCAAAGACCTATAATCTCTAGTTAGGTTGGCAGTTAAACAGTCCCTTTCTCACATCAACCTCTATACCATTTGTTGTGTTCTCCCATACTCTTAGACAGAGTCTGGAAAGGGCTAGGTAGCCTCTGGATCTCACACTCTTTCAGAGGTGACATATCTGGTTAATGCCCTCCCAGTCAATCTCTGGTTAGAGTGTGCTGTGTTTTGAAGATATTCTATAAAGAGGACATCTCATTAACACTGTGGTGGATGGTGTACCCTCCAAAAACATCCTAAACCTTCCACCTGGCGACTCCATAGTTCCTAAATGTTCTAAAGACTCCACTGGTGATTAGTAGGCCTGCTTATTATCTTGGTTCACAATAGACTCCACTGGAAGACCGCCTCTATAACAGCATCAACCACAGTAGAAGTAATAAGTAGGGGTAAGCTGCTTGGTCAGAAACAACATTCTGGCTCCTAGAACTATTCATACAAGAGCTTACCCTAACCCAGACCCGCCTGAAATAGTTGACAACCCTAAGGGCATCCTCAGAAATCCAGCTACATCTAGAGGATCAACTATTTACAGTCACATCTATAGAGCTAATTCTGCACCAGAAGATCTTACAGCTCTATCACGTTTTCACCTTGACCTAGACCTACCTAATAGATTACCTAGAACTAGGTCATTCAGTCTCTTAGACCAGCCAGATCCTGAGCTTCCTGGTTCACCACCCCAAAGAGGTAGACATCTTGGGAATAGACATACCCCTCCTTCTACACCTCCTGATATAAATTTTATACAAAACTTGGGGCTCAGTCACCCTAGGTCGGCTCATCAGTCTTTTGCTGGTCATAATATCCCTGTCATCCATATACCAGCTGCCCAAGTTAACCCTTTACCTCATCAAAACATCATTATGGTGGCCTGGTATGCACCTCTAGTTTTACCCCAGCCTCTAGTACCCTTACCAAATGATTATCAGTCAAAGATCCCACACTTCACTGCAAAATAGTCCATCACAGCCCAGCAACATGTATATAAGATGGAAGATTCTTTTGACTACATGGAAATAGATGATGTTACAGTCAAAATGAGAATCTTTGCCAAAGCTTAGGGGGTGATGTGAAGAAATGGTTTAAAGGCCTCCCACCAGGTAGCATAAATGACCTTCCAGCTCTTTATCAGACTTTCATAAACAAATGGGAAGCTAGGGCAAACCCACGCCAACTCCTAGCAGAATACATGACCCTCAAAAGAAATGCAGGAGAGAGTGTTCACGATTACACAACAAGGTTTAATAGTATTTACAATTCCCTCCCTCTGCATATGAAACCCCCACAAGGCATGGCCCTAGCAAAATACCCTGAAGGCTTTGATGCTGACATGGCCTATGAGCTGAGAGATAAAGAGTACAACACGTTGGAGGACATGCAGAAAGGAGCAGTGAACATAGAGGCAAATCTGATTGAAAAAAGAGCAAGACTGAAATCTGAGAGAAGGGTAACATACAAAGATGAAAATGTAGCTTCCACGTTTGACCAAAATTATGATAAGTTGTCAAAAAACGTGGAAAGGTTACAAAATATGATGGAAAAAATGGTTGTCACAGTTAGTAACCAAAATAGAAACCAAAACCAGAACCATAACTTTAGAAGAAACAATAACACTCCCAACAGACAAAGAGAATCAGATCAACAAGTTATTCCCCCATTTCAAGAGAACTTTCTTGATGAAGATGAGGGAATCATAGAAGAGTCTGAGGGAAACACAATAAACATGTTTGAAACAGAAGATTCAATCCATAACTGTTACTCAGAAGAAGATCAGCCCTCACCCTCTGGTTGGGATGAGGAATGGTTGGACTCTAAAGATTACAGGTTAGGGTTTGAAAATGCCATGATGCAGGTCAGAGAACAATATGAACTCAGGAGTAAGAAGAGCCAAGAAATTTCCAAACCAAAAGCTTCTGAGGTCACCATCAAGAAAATACCTGAGAAAACTTCTAAAGCAACTGCTGAAACTAACAAGTCAGCAGCTGAGAGTTCTGGAAAGAACAAAGAAAGGGACAACCAAAACACTGATACACAAGGTAAACCAACTAGTAGCACTAGCACTACAGTTAGTGCTCCTGATAAAACGGTCACAAACACTATACACAACGAGAATCAACACACTGATTCAGCCACTAAAGCAGTGGCAAACAAAGAAGAGTTGAGCATTCCCAAGAGTCAGTCTACTTTCAATTTGGAGAGTGAGATTGCAAAAATTAAAATCTCGGTCCCACTTTCTGAGCTGGCCACTCAGGATGTATATAAAGGCCAAATTTTGAAAGAGTTAAACTTAGGTGAGAACAACGACACTGTAAATCTGAATGATGATCAACCTGCCCTCCTATTTGGACCTAAGATAGAGGGGAAATTTCAGGAAGGGGTAGTTCCTCCTCTCTATATCAGTCTCAACATTCATGACAAGATCCTGCATAATGCAATGCATGATTCTGGAGCATCTCACAACCTAATGCCTAAGGTAGTCATGGAGAGGTCAGGCCTAGAGATAACTCGTCCCTACAAAGATTTATACTCTTTCGACTCTAGCAGAGTAAAATGCCTAGGCTTGATCAAGGACTTATGTGTGAGCTTAACTCAAATCCCAGCTAAATGTATGGTCATGGATGTTGTGGTGGTAGATGTGCCACCTAAGTATGGCATGTTATTATCAAGATCGTGGAGAGCCAAGCTGTAGGGTACAATTCAGATGGATGGATCATATGCCACAATCCCAATCTTTGGCCAACTTAGAAAACTGTATAGGGAGGCACATATGAAATTTCTAGTCAGTAGCCCCGAAAAACCAGAAAATTCACCCATTTATTCTGTACACACAGACCTTGACTCATTCATATTTTGTAATGATGAATCCTTGGAAGGGTCAGAGCCCCAAAACAGAGATACAAGCGGAGAGGCAGAGGCCATGGGTTTTAACATAATGGCTGCCCTAGATTTAGAGGAAAACGAAGAAGAAAGCCGCAACGAAACCTGTAGGATATGCGGTGGAGACCTAACTCCGAGTGAACAAGAAACAGAGTGTAAACAGTCATCTGGCCAGATCCCTGAAACGCATACTTTCCACGAGGAAAAAAACGATCCACATCCTAGTATAGACCCTATACCGCAACATAATGGCGAACCCAGCTGTAGGGAAAGAGATGATAAAAAAAATGAGGATGAATCCCTGTGGGAAATGAATTTCGATGGGTCATGCAGAAGAAGAACTACTGGGGCAGGAGTGTGGATACATAACACAGAGAGTGATCACGCAGAGAGCCATGCCTACAACTTGCACTTCAAATGTACCAACAATGTTGCAGAATACGAGGCCCTTATCCTATGTTTGAACCCGTTGAGAAAATTAGGAGCCCATAAGATAAACGTGCGTGGGGACTCTGAGCTGGTTATTAAACAGGTGAATGGTGAATACACAGCGAAACATCCTAGGCTGAGAGCATATAGGAATGACACTATGGATCTGCTAAAAACGTTTGTTGAATACAAATTAGTGTTCGTTCCTAAGGGTCAGAATGTCATTGCAAATGGATTATCTTTCCTGGCCAGTTCCTACCCCAAGACCCCCAGTGATCAGAAAATCATCATATAGACCAAATTCAGACCTGATGTGCCAGACAACGAAAAATATTGGCAAGTTTTTGAAGGTGATAAAAAAATTGAAGATTTCCTGGTAGGCAGAAACGAGTTTGAGTTTATTGATTCAGACTCCAAATCTGGCAGTATCTGCCTAAGTGAAGAATCCTCAGATGAGGAAGAAACACCCTGTAACACAGAAATAAACTCTTTAGATGAACAGACCGGAAATCTAGACGGAAAGTGTGAAAACGCAGATAGTGAAGAAGTAGAGGTGTTGCGGGCCAAAGATAAGAATATACCTAGAGGCCTGGCACCCTTAGAAGACCTCTTTGACTTTGATGATGTAGCAAAAAAGCCCATTATAGAACATGCAGACTCTGATGTGGAAGAATGCAACATAGGCACTGAAGATAAGCCCAAAATGATTAAACTGGCTAAGTCTTTACCGGCATACATGAAGAAGAAATACATTGACCTTTTCAAGGAATTTATTGACGTGTTTGCATGGATTTATGAGGACTTAAAGGCCTATGACACAAATATCATACAGCATAAAATACCCTTGAAAGAAAATCAGAAGCCCTTCAGACAAAAACTCCGCAGAATCAATCCTAAACAATTGCCTACAGTGGAAAAAGAGATTAAGAATATGTATGAGGCAGGTATAATTGTGCCTGTGAGGTTCTTAGACTGGGTATCAAACTTAGTGGCTGTGAGGAAGAAAACAGGGGAAATCAGGCTGTGCATAGACTTCAGAAATATTAATAGAGCCTCACTCAAGGAAAATTACCCTTTGCCTAAAATGGAACATATTCTATAGAGGGAAGTAGGTTCTAAAAGGATCTCCCTGCTAGATGGTTTCTCCGGTTATAACCAAGTCTTAGTAATCCCAGAAGATCAACTCAAAACAGCTTTTACCACTCCATGGGGTACCTTCATGTATGTGAAGATGCCTTTTGGACTGATGAACGCTGGAGCCACCTTCCAAAGAGCGATGGAAATAGCTTTCTCAGATGAGATAGGGAACTTCATTGTTATTTACTTAGATGACATAATAGTCTATTCCAAGACTGAAGAAGAACATCTGAAACATCTGAGAAAGGTGTTTGAAAAATGTAGAAGGTTTGGTCTATCACTGAATCCAAAAAAGACTGTATTTGGGCTGCAAGAAGGAAAACTTCTTGGCCATATTATATCTGGAAAGGGGATTAGGATAGACCCACAGAGAGTTGAGGGAATACTACAGATCACACACCCAAGAAACATCAAGGAATTACAGTCCTTCATTGGGAAGATTAACTTCCTTAGGAGATTTATCCCCCACCTGGCTGAACACCTTAGGAACATGACTAACATGCTGAAGAAAGGTGAAGGAGTTAAATGGACTGTCGGAGCTAAGCAATATTTTGAATCAGTAAAACTTGCACTTACCCAAGCTCCTGCTCTGATCAGCCCTGATTTCTCTAAAGATTTCCTGATCTTTTCATTTGCCTCTGAGCACACAGTGGCTGTAGTCTTGCTGCAGAAAAACACAGAGGGAATGGAGCAGCCAATTGCCTTTTTCAGCAAAGCACTCATATATGCACCCTTGAATTACAACATAATGGAGAGATAGGCCTATGCTCTGATCAAGGCCTTAAAGGACTTCAGGGTGTACATATTTCATTCTCACATAAGGCCTTAAAGGACTTCAGGGTGTACATAAGGCATCATAGTCAAAGATATACTGTCCCAAGACCCAGATAGGAAGAGGGGAAAATGGATTGCTGTGATCTTAGAGTATGACCTTGAGATAAAAACCACCAAACTGATTAAAGGTCATGGCTTAGCTAAATTAATGGCTGAATCAAACTTACAAGCCCTATACATTAACATGATAAACACCTTCGATGAGCAACAAGAATTGCATGATCCCACTGTTGAGGAAAAATTTCAGAGCTCACCTTGGTATTCTTACATTTTATATGTGCTTACACACCTCAATGCCCCTCCCGAGCTATCAAAGACCAAGGCCAGATTCATAAAACTAAAAGCCAAAAATTACTGCGTTTTGACTGAAAACTTGTACTGGAAGAATCCAAAGGGTCTATTGCTTAAATGTTTTCCTGAGAATGAGGCAGAGAAGGTTAAACAAGAATTCCATGCTGGAGAATGTGGAGGCCACCTGAGTTGGAAAGCCACTGAAAACAAAATACTCAGAGCTGGCTACTATTGGCCCACACTCTTCAATGATGTCCACAAAATGATAGTTGTTTGCCACAAATGCCAGATCTTTGAAGGCAAAAGAAAATTACTCCCTTTACCCCTACAACCCATCACTGTTAAAGGTCCCTTTCTGCAATGGGGCCTATATTTCACAGGGGAGATCCACCTTGCTTCTTCTACACAACACAAATGGATCCTAACAGCCACAGACTATTTCACTAAGTGGATAGAGGCCATACCCACCAGGAATTGCATAGATTCAGTCATCATTAGTTTCCTAGAGGGTCACATCCTCTCTCGGTTTGTCTGGCCAAGGAAAATAATCACTGATAATGCTACTGCTTTCGAATCCAAAAAGATGGTTGATTTTTATCACAGGTATCAAATAGCACTTGGTCATTCAACTTCCTATTACCCTCAAGGTAATGGATTAGCTGAATCATCAAAAAAGAGCCTGGTGATCATCATCAAAAAGCTGTTGGAAGAGAACAAAAAGTCGTGGCATATCAAGTTAGTACATGCCTTGTGGGCTGACAGGCTTACAACAAAGAAGTCCATTGGTATGTCACCATTTCAGCTTGTCTATGGTACAGAAGCAGTTTTTCCTACCAGCCTTGGGATACCAGTGATCAAGCTGGTCCAGGAGATCCAAACAGAAGAAGATAGTATGGTGAAGAGAATAAACCAAACAATCCATCTTCAACAAACTAGGAAAGAGGTTTACAACAGAGAAGTGAAAGTTCAGGAGAATATAAAGAAATTGTTTAACAAAAGAACCAAAGTTGTTGATTTCAAAGTTGGAGATAAGGTCCTGAAGTGGGATTCGAGAAGAGAGGATAAAGGAAAGCACAACAAGTTTGACAGTTTGTGGCAAGGTCCATACCTCATCCAGGCCACTATGGGTCCAAATTCTTTCTTCTTACAAGAATTAGATGGCACCGAGCTGTTTGGGGGTCCTGTCAATGGCAGGATGCTCAAACACTACTTCTACAAATTCACAATTTCCAGTTTCCAGGTCCATTGTACATACCATTGCAGTTTTTATTTTCAAAAGAAGAGAAAAATTCTTCAAAAAAACTAGAGGAAAGGGAGAGGTTCAGACATGCTTAAAACATGAACCTCTGATGTGAAAAATATTGGCTCTAATGAGCTCAAACTTGAGCCAAAGAAAGTAAAAGTAGCTGGTCCTAACATGCTCAAAATATGGACCAGCAAAGAAGAAAGAAGAGTCAGCTCTAACATGCCCAAATCCAGAGCTGAGATGAAGAAAAGAGGTGACTCTAACATGCTCAAAACTTGAGTCACAAAGAGAAGAAAGATTTTCAAGTTTCAGATCCCAAGCCTTCACAGTTTTGTTTTCAGTTTCCTGCAAATTTTTTCCATGTGCAGCTATCTCTATGCCTTGGACTCACAGCAAGTCAGACAGTCTAATCTTGGCTTGACTGTTTTTCAATTTCTTGTCTTAGAATATAGAGAAGAAATCTGCTGGACAGTTTAATCCCGACAGATAATTAGACCAGGTAGAGAAACATATGAGACCAACAGTCTAATCTGGCCTCATGGAGCAATAAGGGTAGATTTAGAGTAGGTTTATTTTCTGTTATAAAAATAAATGATGTAAAAGGTATGCTAGTTCAAATGCACCCTAAATGAAGAAAAAATGCTAGGATTGTAGTGCGGGTAGGTAATCTGTTGGAGAAAGTTTTCCTGCTGATGTGATGTTTTCATATTGTGGCAGCTGATCAAAGAAAGAAAGGGCTGTGCCAAGCAGCAGGTCACTGGCCTACTCCAAAGATCTATTCTCTGAATTATTGACTCCTTCAAGAATAAGCCATCCCCATGTGGAGCCACTGTTAGCCCCTTATAATTTCCTTGGCAAGCAAGCAAGGGGAAAAATTTGTTTTATAAGTCTTCAAGGAATGCATTTCCCTTGTAAACACAACATCCTTGCAGTCTTTTCAAGTTCCCTGCCTTGTGACTATTTCCCTCTGCTGATTTAAATCAATAAGCCTTGCTAATAAAGAATTACGATCCAAAAGGCTTTATTTTGCCCCTTGTATCCTTGCATTTTCCCCCATTCTGTCCTTTTTTCCCCTTCCTCTAAATTGCCTTTGGTTTTCCCAAATTTCCCCTCTATCTCCCTATCGTTACCCTCCTTAGGCCTAAAAATGCATTAAAAAGGGTTAAAAACCCACTTTCGAACCATATAATAGGCCTTAGTACTCTTTGGCCGAGCCCCCGCACCTTTTCCTCCCACAGAACCCAGCGCTGTGCCCGAGCGCTAGCCCCGAAGGCACTTGTCCCATTTGTTTATCGGGTGCTTTCTCAACCGTTGATCCATATAGATTGAATGGCGATTGTCTAAACCCGCAGTGCTCGTGATTCACCCGTTCAAACCACCGATCGCGCCATCGCCGTCCATTCGCTGCCTGTTCAACGGTTTGGAGTGTGTCCGCCACTGTGGTCCCCGCCGCGCACCATGCCATAAAACAACCCAGTTTTCATCGCACTGCTAATGGGTGTCGGGCGGTATTTTCCCATTGCCGAGCGATTCCATACAACGCTTGACACCTGTCTTCTGTACGGCGGAAAAACAGCCCTCCCATCGCGCATTATCTTTCTGTCCAAGATGCGTAGTGATATTTGTATGAGCCGTCAGATCTGCCTTTGCCCATCCAACGGTCATCGCTCGATGGAATTGCGCGAGTTTTAATCCACGATCACCGTACCCCTGGCCCACCATTAAATGCCCTCCGCTGTGTTTCCCACTGTCGATCTCCTCTCAGATCCGACGGTCCAGAATCGTCTTCCCGCTTTTGACTCTCCCGTCGCCACCCGATCCCGCCACGTCACCTCCACGTGTTTCACCGTATATTCGCCCTCCTGGTTCATATATATTGTTCATGGGTCGGGTTTATCAAGGTTTTCATTTAAATCTCCTCTGCATTCCTCCGCTAAGGTTCCCTCCATCATTCCTATCCATTTTTTCGCCATTTCATCAGTCGCACGACCATTTTCGTCACCTGCACATCATCCGACCCCCCCGCCATTGTTTTCTTAATAGTTTCATGCTTTTTTAGGTTTTCAGAGAGGCGGAAAACGCCATGGTTCAATATGTACTACTTCTACGGCGTGCTGCACAGACAGAATTAAATCCGGTTGTTGATATTACATAGAAATGTCCGGAAATGGTAGCGGAGGCATAAATATTATCCAAGGACAATTCAATCTTCGCAATAAATCCATCCGGCGCCATTAAAGCCTAGGTTTCGCAGATCGAGATACTTATGGAGCAGTGAATAAAAACCAACTAGTGATCAAGGATTTCAACGTTCAGAATTGAAGGTTTTGAGCCTTAATACAACATTTCAGAGGCAAAGCACCAGATCAACGATCTCGTGGATCATCCAGAAAGTACAACATGCAGAAATCAATGCATATCAGGGGTTTTTATAGCAGCAGAATGTTTTTCCTCCATAAAGGACAGAGCGCCTATGTAGTGTTCAATCTATGCCGGATTCTGGAGGGATTTCCTACCCCGAAACAGCCCCGGGACTATCAGAGCATTTTTTCATCAATATGGCAAACTTCTTTACCATTCATTCATCTTTTGTTTATTCACCAATAGCACCACACAGTACTACAGACAGAATACATCAGAGTCATATCATAATAGTCTGAAGACTGAAGAAGACCGTTCATGCACCCAAAGAACACCAAGAATTGAATACAAAGGATTTAAAATAAAATGGGCTTTGGCCCCCTCCCTCTTTTGAGTGTTAATGCTGCATTTATTTTTCTACCTACCTCCTCTGCTTCTCTTCAACTATAAAACTCATGAGAAAAACATTGTAAAGTTGTTGATCAGTTATCAGAGAACTGCAAGTAGTTTCTTTTGAGAGACAGTCTCTGTGTAAAGTTGTAAGATAGGCTGAGGAATATGATTTCAGACTGAGTATTCAGCCATTGGCATGTTGTACTTGATTGGTATTGCTATTTTATATGACAAGCACATTTCTTTGGATCCTGATCTGAAGCAGCGGTGATGTTTTCCTATCTTTGTGTTTACATTCATTTCATTTCGTTTCTACTGGCTTGCATCAGAATATTGGCATAGGATTTAATCTTGTTAGGTACCCTATGTTTCTGCTCTCCTTTCCATTTATGTTTCTCTTCTAAATGTATTATCTAAGAAATGATTTCAGTTGGTTTAACCAATGTAGTGGATGTTATTTCCTACCCTCTGATGTATGAATTAAATGAATTCAGTTCTTTGATGTTTCTTGTTACAGATTTAGTTGGAAGATTTGGGAACACTGGGGATTAGAGTTAGCCCTGTCCACTAGGATCCTTGTGTGACCTTCTGATATATAACTTTGTACTCTAAATCTGTGTTATCTCCTTTCCTATCTTTCCATATCACATAATCGTCTTGAAGATCCTATGTTTCAGATGACTAGCCCAATTGAAAGCCTGCCTATTGATTAGCAAGAAAATCCTTTCCTGACTCCATTGCCCAATGGTCTTGAATGATTTCTGGAGTGCTTCACCTCTGTCTTATCCCTCTTTTCTCATCTTGGTCTTACATTGAACCCTTCTTTCCTGATAACCTGCAACCAAATCAAACAAAACAAACAAACAAACCCCGTGCCTATAACTAGCCTAACATTTTAACATTCGAGCTTCAAAGACATATAGACCTTTGATATATCATAGAGAGATCCCTCTCTGGACCCAGGAGGGCTAGATCCTGAGGTCTGAAAGTGGTTTGATGTTGTCTCATCTTTTGGTATTTACAACCTTGCCAAAACATGGGAACCCCAACATGTGCTATGGATTTGCTCCCATGGATCCATTGTTTCCATATGTATTTTACATAAATGGGGATGTAAAAAATCATAACAAATTTTTTTGTCACATGTAAATGAAGAGATAATAGTTCTTGATGCAATTGATGAATCTCATAATAAGGAAACAAGATTTGTTGCATATGATAATAAAATGAGATTAATGTCGAGAATCCTTATCAAGTGCAATGTTATTTTTGAGATATATGTAGGGAACTATAATATAGAATATGGTTTGATTAATGGCGTTGATGGAATATGCAAAAAATAGATTTTAAAATAAAAATAATGTTAATGTGTTATGGATAGATTTCGTAAATATAGATAATGGAAATCTTTAAAGAAACAAGTATCATGAATTGTATGATTGAAACATTTAATATGATTGGACTACAATATTGTGTCTTTAAAAACCATTGACATGTAATAGCAATATATTTACAACTATAGTGCGCAAATAATTTATGATACATTAAATAGCTTGTGCTAGAACAATTCACTTATCACAGGGTTTAACGTTAAATGGACTTTCCTTTGATCCAAGTGGCATATCCACACATGGAGTAGTTTACACAACACTATTACGTGTTAGAACAATGGGATCGTTGTATATTCTTCAAAGAATAACACAGAAGAAATTTTGTGTAAATAAAAAAGTATTAGAAGAAATGAAATGCTTAAGAAATAAAGAATCATGGAAGTCGGGGAAAGGGAACATAGAGGAGCAAATATCAAGTGAAAATACTTTAATGGTTCAAAGTTTGAATATGCGAAGTATATATGATCATGTGAATGACATTGTGTGTGATGAGTATTTAATGAATTTTATGATTCTATATATCTAGAAAATACATTTAAATTTTCCACCATCCAATATTGAATTTGGTAAATTAATTTTCAACATATCAAATTGCCTTCATGGTGTACTTACTTTCATACAAGAAAACATAGAAATCGTATCAACAAAAAACATTTGGAATACCATAATCAAACTTATTTTTTTGGAAGTATATTTCCAATATTGGATATGCATAATAAATGTATATGTTGTGCCACTTGTACATGTTTTCATAATCATTTAAGAAATTGAAATAGCAAAGGCACTATTCACACTTCGTGATTACATTTTTATACTTATTAGAGATTTTGATATTGACATTAATTCAAATAGAAAAAGAACTAAGAAATTATTAGAATATATGCGATGTGAGCAGTTACAAGAAATAACAAGGAATTTTATTTCACATTCCTACTAGAGTGACCATGATGTGCCTCATGCTTCGTTATACTTAGAGTGATTTTGAAGCAATAAAGTTCCTAAGAAATTATAAATGCAATACAACACACTTTTGTAAATTTTAGCTATTTTCATATAAGCTGTAATGATAGATTTGTTTATTCATTGTCATGCGAAGTCCAAAATGAATAGGTAATTAATTTAACTATTGCAAGGAAATAAAAATTTCATATCTTTTAATTGTATTATTATAACTTGAGATAATTAGTAATTGCACAATTGTAGAAGATAGGAAAAAATACACTTACATTGTGTGGAACTTCAAAATGTGCAGAGGTGTTGTTGTCTTTTTTGCATCTTATTTTCTCTATACATACTTGCTACTTTGCATATGTTCTCCACATGTTCCCATTTTGCATGACACTTTTCCCGTACATTCGTGGAATTTTTAAAAGAATGCCATTAATTTTTGAACCAACATTTATTTAGGTTATCATATAAGAGACTGAATTTTTTTTCAATAATTGGTCAAAATATCCCGGAGCCTTTTCAAATTTGTGTGTTAGGTTATTCGTAATTCAAAGAAAATAATGACTAGGTAGTAGGCACTAGCTATGCTATCTTATAGTTTCGTAATAGGCATTACTTGGCACATTTTTTTGCACTAAGAATTGTTATCGATAGTTTGTGAGCTAGCTGCCATTATCGTAAACAATTTATAGTCACATGGAAACAATATGCGCAAGAAATGGACGAGATGGTTTTGTAGCTTTGAGGTATATTTGCACTTGTTTCCATAAACGTTAGCTTTGGTATCTCAATTATTTTCTATTGACAAATTTTTTGTGTAATATATTTTTAGAGTTGATTTTGAGTTGGAAAAAGTAATATCTAATGAATATATATGAAATCGAAAAACAAATTTTTGTAACTTAGAGGTGTTTATATCATTATTGATTCAGAAAGTTTTTTGAGTTACGAAACGAATAGGGTTAGTAGAAAAAGAAGCAAGCTATTTGAACTGATATTGTTACTTTACTTGGTTGTTTCAATGATAACTTCCACTAGTCAATTTCATATGAGAATTATGTTAATCTGCCAAAGAACGAGAAGAATAGTAACAAGATTTGGACTAGTGGATTAGTGAATGGTGCATGTGTGCCAAAAGTTTTTGATTTCAGGGAAATTGTTCATTTGTGCACAAAAAAAATTGATTCAGAAACAAGAAAAATTATGCTATGAGCGAAGATGATTCCTTTTAATGCAAAGAAATTTAAATGAATATTCAAGTTACTAGAGGCTAATATTCTCTTGGTATTATTCGAAGAAAATAGTTTTGTGATATTAGAAGCAGCTAAGGCTAATGTTATTTGTAGTTATTTTCTCCAAGTTACCAAGTTCCTTATGATCCTGCTGTTTAGAAATATCTTTGTTTAAACAATTTTTTAGGGAAATTTGTTGGCTTTGTGCATGTTTCATGGGCCAAGAAACTACAATAAGTGTTGCAAAATGCATCCTCTATATTATTTATCACACATACAAAAAGGATTGTTTATTCAAATGGGATGATAGAATTTCTAACGAATTAGCTTCTTAGTTAACCAATTTATCCGAGAACAATAGGTTCTTTATGAAGGAATATCTCATAATATCTTTGATTTCTAGCAATGAATTTAATGATTTTCCAATGTAGTCCTAAATTCAATGTAAATAAAAAACTAATGCAATTATGGTATCCCACCTATTGTTGAAGAATAATTTCCTTAAACTTTGGTATAATTCAAGATTTTTTTGTAAGGAAATTCAGTTACATGATAATTGGAAAATACCCTCATCATATATATGGACAGGCACAAGTTTTCCTATGGGGAAAAGATATGCATAAAGAAAGAGAAAGTAACACGCTAATTTGAATATACGGATTTCAAGGTAAGCCATTTGTTTTTCTGAAATTTGTTTTAGAAAAGTATTTTGTTGCTGAAGTCTATAGGAAATAACTTTACTGGCTAAATATATTTCAAAGAAAAAAGACAAAATAATTCATTCCTTTACCATTTACTCTAGGAGATATCACAGTTAAAATTGTAGCCCATGTTACAAAACTCGTAAAGACTTTGAATCCTTTTAACTTAATGAAAGATGGAGAAATTAAAGCCTTTGATGAGGGCCTATTTCACACACACTTGGAAAGAATTGGATAATGTCAAAATGCATCGACAAACAAATAATGTCAAAATAATGTCAAAATGCATCGACAAAGAAACAATGAATAATTATAGATGTTGAAGATATCATTGAAGAATCAAGTATCATATTTTTGAAAATCAATTGGTAAATTGCATAAACGATACTCATGGAAATCAAGAGCTAATCATAAATGTCAAATAAATCATCGACGAACCAAGTATCAGTACTTCTATAGATAAATCTGTACACTGGATAAACAATATTGATTCAATTTCATTGTCAAGTGAAAATAAGACAAAATATACTATAAATACAAAATCGATTCACAAAAATCTATCAGACAACAAGAAGTATATGCACTTGATTGAAGTTTTATTTTAGAAGAAGTCTATACCGGTGAATTAGCTAATTCCAAAATTCCTATGGAAATATTAAGTGTTGAAGAATCTATAAACACAGAAGTTGACAATGTTATTATAACTGATTGGATTAGTGTTTGTTTTGTAGAAAAATAGGAAACAATAGCACAAATTTCCAAGGAATATATTATTTTTTAGGATGGTTTTGTCACATTTCAAAATGCAAGGTATGAAGGTAGCAGTAAAAAAATGAAGACTGAGAAGGTAAATGTTCACAACAATAAGGTTTTATACCAGAACAAAATGCATATTTATTTGTCTAGATTTGCAATGACGTTGGTCATGGAGCTGCATCAAGTTACCGGTAATGTGTTTTCAAAGTCACTTAATCAAGAGGAAACACAAAAATTGACCCTGAAAACAATAATAAAGGACCTATAAGATTCCCTAAATCTGGGTCCTATGTTGATGAATTCATTGGCAATATGGACACATTGTCGATAGTTACTATTCGCGGCATATCATATAGATTTTCTAAATATATCAATTTCTTTAATGTGATAAAAACATATATTATTAGCAATATATAAAAATTATTGGAAATCATTGAACATACATGGAAAGAAGCTTCTGATCGAAAGCATTTGGGACAAAGAACTAAGTCATTTGTCGAGTGCATTCAATGTGATCTCGAAGGAGATACGTATTTAGTGAAAAATGACTTATTTTATTTCAACCAGAGACTTGATATACTTTCTGATATAGAGAAAAGAGAGAAAAAAATGCCAAATGCTAATGAAATGAAGAAACTCAAAGTTTCATGGTCTTAGAGAATCAAAAGAAAGGATAACATTATTTATGAATATCAAAACATAGAGAATTGAAGAGAAAATGAATATGTCAAGAGCGTACCGATTGTGTAGAATCTGAACGGTCCATGTATCACATGTGACTTTGGATTAATTTCAAGATAAACGTTAAAAATTGAATTGGATAAGCTGAAACAGTCAAAGACAATAGAATTCAGAAATATAGTTTATTTTAGTACACATGAAAGAAAGGAATGGCTAGTTAGCTTTGTTAATGTTAATAAAAATAACTTTTCTTTAGTTGTGGAATTGCAAGGAGAAGCCAGAGAAATTGAAAAAGATATATCTAGTCAAAGTGTCAAAATGAAAATTACAACTTCTCCTATGAAAGACTGCATACACGAAAAATTAAATAAGTTCCTTCAATATGTTGCAAACTATGATGACCACTAAGAGTTAAAAAATTAGGACATATGCTTTTACATATTGTAAGTTTCCTTAAATCTTGGAATATTCTATTTTCTGTTTACTAATCATTAAATGTTCAAATTTCTATATATGTTATTATGAATTGAGTTAATCTTTGGATGTAGATTTCCTCTCTTCATTGCAAATGGATTTTTCATAAAACGGTTCATGAGATTCCAATTCATTTACTTTTGTGTCTAGGTATAAATGTTTTGAAAACATCTTCAAAAAAGGAATGTTATTTTCTGTACCCAAAATTCCCAATGTGGTTTACATTTGCACATGTTTTTGTTGTTTTTTTTCTTAGAACATAAAAAATAAAAAATAAAAAATGAGATAGCTTTGTTTTAGAGTTAAGTTATCATTTATTATATGTATTTAATTGATTGCAATAATTTTTTTGTTATTTTTCTGAATTGCAGGAGTGCAAAGTTAGCAAGACAAAATATTTAAATAGCAAATGTGAATATGCTAGTGAGCTAGGATATCAGAAAAAGTGTTACTATCAACAAAATAGCTATTATGAGTAGCCATATAGTATTATTGTTATTCCAATTGTATAAATTATTGTTAAAAGCTCATTTCTTTCTGCAAATTCCGACACTATTTACAAATTTTGTGAACAATTCGAAATTATTTCTCTTTTGTTGATCGAAAATGAAAAATGAATATTCAGTAATTGTTTTCAATTGTCGAAAATATGTTTCGGTTTTGATGTTTATTTTAATCATAGCTATGGTAATTATAATTTTAACTTGGATACAATTATTTTTATACGAATGATGTATTTTAGTTTGTTATAACACATATAACAAAGTCCAATTTTAGTTTGAGTGTTGTCACGTAGCTTTGACCACTCTTTGCAATTTGCTTTGTTCTCTTATTTGTAGACTATATAAAATGAAAATTAACAAATTGTTTTCAAAAACAACATGAATTGATATCTAATGTATTAAATAATTTTGTACTTCATATAATGAAATCTCTACTTTCAACCTCTTGTTATGTTCTCCCACCATCGTTTTTGCAAAGAACTTGCAACCGCCTTAATTCTGTCATAATTGAGTAGATCATATATGAAATGAAATTTAACTACTATCAATTTTAATGGTGTGAAATGAAATTTTACTACTATCCATTTTAAAGGTATACATTAAGCAATGAACTTCATCAGTCTTGAAATTTTGTTGATATTGATTTGCTAGATCTTTGATCAGAAAATACTATTGTAAAATGTCTACTTTAAATCATACGCGTTTTACTTAAATTCCAATTCGAAATAGTCCAATTAAATGAATTTGGTTCTTCAGATAAATACTAATAATTTCATTTTGTAAATTTTTTTTCCACAAAGTAGAAAATCACTTCCAATTGTAGAATTACAACTTATCATATTCTCTTTTGTACAAATTTTTCTGATGTCCTCCAATTTAATTGCAATGACAATAATATCTACAACTATTAGTCTAAATAACTGAAAAAATTCGTATGTCAATAGCGTTTCCATGTTTAAGCTCTGTGTTGGGCCAAGAAGAAGGTACGTTTCACTCCATCTTTACCACAATTTGTTATGTACTTTTATGAATTTTCCCCTCATCTTCGCAATAAAGTAAAGGAAAATAATGTAAAGCCAAGGCAAAATGAACTAATGACAAAAGGAATGTTTAATAACGTAAGAAATGACTTGTCATATATTTATTGATAGGGAAGCAAAGCAGCTGAACTATTGATGACCAAAAGACAGCTGATAAGGGAGGCAAACGGGATCATAATGGCTCCTATGGATCGGCAGGAGATGGAGAGGCACGTCCACGCTTGGAGTAATAAAACGAAAACTAGGAAGTAGCGGGGTCCTGTATGGAAAGGATCTGTTACTATTTCTGAATTTGCCTTTAAAAGGCCGAAGATGAACAAGATAGACATACATATCTATATATATTTTTCTCTATAATAGATGTATCAGGGCAGAATCGTCAAATTGTATTAATGTATTACTCTGCGAATTAATAAAGAATCTGGAATTTTTGGAATAGATAATCTTTGATTATTCCTTGGCAGTAGGCTTCTGTGGCTTTGGGCCCAGCCCTGGGAGCTTCTCTGTTATTTCTGTGCTGTATGTTTATTTACGGAATTTGCGTTTCCAGTTATTTAATGCATTTCATAAGATATTGTTTAATTTTTTAATTGCGAACGTAAGATGCGACAACTTCCTCTTTCATTAGAATAGTTCACCATTCATGCCTTCTTGCTTAAAATCACTACTTTCATAATTTTTTTTAATGATTTCATCATTATTCAATGCTTTTATAATTGTTTGATTAGTTTTAACATGACTTCTATTCAATTTTGCATGTAGTTAAAGTTGGATCTTTTCATTATCATTATGAGCGTTTGGTTGCTGTTTAATTCAGAAGGTTGTCATTAGTTGATTAAAAGATAATTCCATTGCAAAATTAGAATAATTGATTGTTGTTCAATTCATTAGTGTTGATGTTCAATTCATCAAAGCATGTTATTCAATTGTAGATTATTCTTTCCAACCTTGAGTAGTTACTTCGACATAGGCTTAGAACAGAGTTATCTCCCTTGAATAGTCAAAAGCATTATGTAATTCACTTCCAATTTTATTTTATTGAACTTCGAGAATTAGACAATATTACTTATGATAATTTAGAGTAGTTTTCCTCCGATGTCACTTGCATATACTGTGCTTACACTCTTGAAATAACAAGACTTGCCCTGCGTTGATACTTAAATGAAAAGCATTGAGGTTACCTGTAATAGTCACCTTTATGACCCAACATATTGGCGCCATTTCCGGGGATACAGTTTAAGAGTGATGTCATTTATTTATTTTTCCTTTTGTTGTGAAATAATTGGGTATTGATAATGAGAGGTAAGAACTTACGTACTAGCAAGAAAAACGCTTTCTCTCCAGCCTGATTTTTAGCAATTGTGCAAAGGTTAGTAGGATAAGTGCTCTTGTTTTATGACTAGGAAGAAAAAGATAGAAACAAATCAAAATCCCCCACTTAAATCCACAAAACCCAAAGGCCCAGTGATCCTTGGAATAACAACATATATAGATGAAATCATTAAGAAGACTGAATCCCAGGAATTTGTAGGACCCATAACCATTCATACTCAGAGTCCTACTACACTCCTCAGGCAGCAGCCTCACCATTTGCAGCCCACATTGAGATTCACAGTGAAAGAGAAGGGTCTATACAAAGCCTTCAGACTGCTGATTATGTAAGCCTTGACCCTTCGAGAGAGGGAGGTTCTTGCAACTTGCAGGAAGCAGAGGGAGAAACTAGAAGTGCAGTACAGGTAAAAAATCCAGAGCCTGGATCCCCTGAGAGAGTGGTTGAGACAGAGACACCCAACATCCTAGACTGGGGAAGTGCTATAAGGCTTCCTTTTCATCAACTCCCTAATTCGACTGAGATGATTCCTCCAGAACAAGAAATCCCTGAATATTATTGGCATATCTTTGAAAAAGGAAAACAACCAAAACCAGAGGCAGACATCAACATTGGAGTATCCCATTGTTGATCTGGCTGTAAATGCCCCTATGAAATCCACTCCATTACAAAACATCCCCACCTTTCATGGGTTGACCTTGGAAGATCCAGATGCATTCTTATTTGAATTTGATGTCTTATGTAGGGGATATGACTACACCACTAACCCTCAGAAATTGAAATTATTCCCCTCTACCTTGAAGGGAGCAACATTACGTTGGTTTATGGGGCTCAGTGGAGGAACCATTAATAGTTGGGATCAAATGAAAAAAATATTTTATTAATAAATATCAAGACTATTGTTAGACTCAAGAAATAAGAGATGAAATATTAAATATGTCTGCAAAGGACAATGAGACATTAGAAGAATACGCCGAAATATTTCAATATAACTTGCAAAGGTCTCCATATACTACACTGTCTAAAGATATCTTAAAAGTGACGACGATTAAGGGAATGAAAGAAGAGTGGGTCGAAACACTTAACATAATGGGAAAAGGGGACATATATCAAGAAGAATATGATGACATTATTTCACTGTGTATCAAGTGTTCTCGGGGTAGTACGCGAAGTAGGCCAACTGGGCGAGACTCAAATACAAGGAATCCTAAGCAGTCTGGTGGCAATGTGACAAGAGCAGAATTTGGTAATATTTTATAAGATTTTAAAACTAATATCTTAGGCACCCTCACAATGCAACTAGATGTCCTACAAGCCAAACGGAAGCAAGCTATAGCTGAAAAAAACTTGGCTGTCTTTTTTCCATGCTGTCGGAAGAAGCACAACCAATGGGAATGTCCATTATACATGGTCCATGCATGTTCTATTTGTACCAAGGACCATGCCACTGACCATTTCCCTTCACTTCCAGGGCTGAAAGTGGGTTTTAATGAAGAAGAAGAAGAAACAGTTTCAGTCTATCTAATGAAGCAGCGTTGACAGTGGCAAGCACGACCAGGTATGCCATAAGACTTGCCTCATTTCTTTTTTTCTCCATATTTTAACCAACAGAACCCTGCAATAGATTAGCAGAACCAACTGCCTTTTTCTACTTGGCCATCCCAATCATTTCCTATGCCTCCTTGGCCAACACAACCCTCTTTGGGTAATAATTGGCCAAGTTTTCCTTGTTCTCCCCCTTACTGGGAAAACAATCCCTATCAGTCCCAGTGGTCTGCCTCCACTTTGTAGACCAAAAATTGGTTTTAAAACTGGCAATGAACTCTGGGAATGACCAATATACTGATGGGGAAAGGGGTTCAGAATCAACCTACATTACCATCTCCATACCCATTCCAACACAATCCTCAACCGATCATGTGTCCTCAACTACCTGCTCAACCCAATCCTAATCCTAACAACAGGCCATTTCAGCTGATTCAGAATTTCGAAAACCCAAACCTTGAAACTGAACAGAAGAAATGTAATGAACTTAGGCTGAGATCAATATATGTTATTTCACCAAAATAATATATGACCCTACCATAACTGGAATATGAAATTTCAGCAGCACCTAGACAAACAACTATGAATCAAACAAAGGTAAAATAGGGGAGGGACATAATTGGCCAAAGGAACCCTGAAAACCTTATTATCCCCCCCCCCCATTCCCTGAGAGATTAAAATTTCCTAAACCAATAGTCTCTTTTTATTTTTATCTCCTAGGGGAATTAAAAAGTATTTTCATTAAAATTCCTCTTCTGCAGGCTATACAAGACATTCCTATCTATTCCAAGACAATTAAAGAGCTGTGCGGAAAGAAACGGGTGAGAAAAGAAAAAACTATACCCACTGTCCATGTGGTAGGGGCACTGTCAGACTTACTATTTGGTAAAGAAACACCCGTAAAATATGAGGATCTAGGGAACCCCATAGTAGCTATACAAATCTCTGGCCACTCCTTTCCAAGCATATTAGTTGACTTAGGGGCAGCCATCAATATCTTAACTACATAAACCTGCAAGAAGTTAGGCATAACAGTGTTAGAACCCACATCTACCTTGCTGGAACTTGCTAACATATATGTTATCAAACCAAAAGGAATATTATAAGACATCCTAGTTTCTGTGGACTCATGGGAGTATCTGGCTGAAATTTTAGTTATTAACCCAAAAAGTAGGATGAATGGGCACCCCCTAATACTGGGTCAACCTTGGTTAGCAATAGTCGATGCTTACATAGGCTGCTGGACAGGAAGCATGAATATTGCTAGAGGTGATGCCATAAAAAATATTGTCATTTACCCGCCTGAAAAACCAAGTCTACCCACTGTAAATATCCACAGGAATCCACAAACACACTGGGAACAAAACATCCATTCACCACTGACAATAGTTGAAGCTCTTGAATTCAAAGATCAAAATGAAGATGATGTAATCAATAACTTCATGAATCAACCATCTACATCTGAAAACTTAAAATGCCAAATGTTAAATCATTTCTTGATGATGAAACACAAGAAGACCCCTTGACAGAAATTGATAATCAGCACATACCCATGACTGTTGTTCACAACAACATACCAATCGAAATTGAACCAGGAAAGGTTTTTAATATCAATGGTAGTCTGGATATATAGTAACCAAAAGCAAAATCTCATAAATGTTTTATAGAAATATCAGGGAGAATTTGCTTGGGACTACCCAGACATGAAGGGTATAGATACTCAACTATGCACACATCACATTTATATTGACAAGGAGGCTCAGCCTATTTTCCAGCCTCAACAGAGGCTAAACCCACATCTGAAATACATTGTAAAAGACGAGTTGAAAAAGCTGCTTGATGTAAACTTCATTTATCCTATCTCAGACAACAAATGGATCTCTCCTTTAGTAGTCATTCCTAAGAAGAATGGGAAGTGGAGAATATGTGTGGATTACAGAGAACTGATTAAAGCAACATAGAAAGACCACTTCCCCTTTCCGTTTATTGACCAGGTCCTTAATAAATTGGCAGGAAAGTGGATCTTTTCCTTCCTTGATGGGTTCAGCGATTACAATCAAATCCACATAGCCCTCGAAGACCAGGATAAAAAAACCTTTACCTACCCATGGGGTAAATTTTCCTACAAGGTATTACCATTTGGATTATGCAATGCCCCAAGAACATTTCAAAGATCCATACTCAAAATTTTTTCTAATTTAATAAATTAAGGACTTGAAATTTACATGGAGGACTTTACCCCATATGGAGATGATTTTGATCAAGCACTAGAAACACTAGAAAAAGTACTGGAAGGATGTATTTCTACCAAATTGTGTTTGAGCAATGAAAAATTTCACATGATGATGACCGAAGGAGTAATCCTAGGACCCTACATCTCTGCAGCTGGAATACAGGTAGATCCGATAAAAATAGAGGTAATCATTTTATTAGCCATACCTTATATGTAGACAAAGGTACGTAGTTTCCTTGGATATGCAAGGTACTATCACAGATTTATAAATAATTTCTCACAAATTTTTGCACCCTTGTATGCATTAACTGGAAATATTGAATTGCATTGGTCTGATAAATGTGACACTACTTTTTCAGATTTAATGAAACTGGTCTCGACAACATCATTATTACGTGGCCCTAACTGGGAGCTGCCCTTTCACATTTCCTCAGATGCATCTGACATAGCGATAGGGGAAGTTCTCTGTCAAGAATAAGATAAAAAGCCCTATGCTATTTATTATATTAGTAATAATCTCATTCCTTCCGAATTAAACTATACAGTGACTGAAAAGGAGTTCTTGGCTGTCATTTATGCTATCAATAAATTTAGACATTATATAATTGGCTATCAAATACTCTTGTATACTGATCACTCTGCCATTAGATATCTAGCCAATAAACCTATTACAAATGGTGGAGTGATTCGTTGGTTGTTGCTTTTACATGATTTTGAAATAACTATCAGAGACCGTCCAGTAAAGGAGAACGTGGTTGCAGATTTCCTATCTATAGTTCCAAAGTTAAATGCCACACTAGCGGTGGACGATCAGTTCCTTTAAAAACATCTGTTCGCTATAGAAATAAAAACACCATGGTACGTAGATGTAGCAAACTAACTGGCAGTAGGAAAGCTTCCAAGACACTTGACATCAAGGGAACGTAAGCTAATTTTTTAGCGCAGTGCTAGATTCTCCGCGATCGGTGGATATATTTTTCATACGGGAGATGATATGCATATACACAGATGCATTTGAGAAGACGATATTTATGACATCCTACGGGCCTGTCATGATGAACCATGTGGTGGCCATTTTGTAGATCGCAGGATGGGGCACAAAGTATTGCAAATGGGTTATTATTGGCCTATAATTTTTAAAGATTCCAAGAAATATGTCCAAGCCTGTGATAGTTGCCAAAGAATGGGCTGCCCAGGCCAAGCTGAAAAGATTCCATTACAACCACAATTGGTAGTGAACCTTTCAAACGGTGGGCACTGAACTTCGTTGGACCATTCAACCTGCCATCAAACCAAAATATTTACATATTGGTTGCCACAAAATATTTACATATTGGTTTCCACAGATTACGTGACGAAGTGGGTAGAAATGGTGGCTTAATCAAGAGCTACGGAAGAATCTGTGATCTATTTTATTTTTTAGCTATTTGTGTGATATGGCTTACCTTGGGAAGTGATAACTGATGGAGGGGCGCAATTTGTTGGAAATAAAATTACGACCACTTTGAAGAACCACCATATCATCCATAGGGTCACATCTCCCTACCACCCGCAGTCAAACAGACATGTTGAAAACACCAACAAAGTCCTTCGGGAAATTCTCACTAAAACAATCTCAACACATCACCAGGATTGGGATACTAAACTACCATAGGCCTTGTGGGCTTACCGCACAACATGGAGAAACCCCATAGGATATTTTTCGTACCATCTGGTATTTGGAAGAGAACTAATTTTTCCTATCAAATTCGAAATAAAGACTCTAAGGATAGCCTAGGAGGTGGGGTTGGATTTGACGGAGGCCCAGATTATAAGACTCCAACAAATAAATGAATTGGATGAAGCATGACTACTGGCTCTACAACACAGTGCAATTATTCAACAACAACAAGCCAAGTGGCATGAGAACCTCATAAAAAATAAGACATTACAGAAAAGAGATTGGGCACTTCACTACGAATCCAGAATCCAAGACTTCCGGAGTAAAGCACAAACAAGGTGGCTCAGTCCATACGAAATTTATGAAGTACATAGCAATGGTACCCTCACCTTTACTACCATAGACGGATCTGGTTCTACATTTCGATTCAACAGAAACAAAGCACACCTCTATCACAAACCACTTACAAGGGTGTCTTTCTGCCAGTAGGTGTGCAATGATCCCACTATCCAAATTTTAGCTGCAGGGGGTGATGGCCTCGTAGCTTTAAATTCATGAAAACTTGGTACTTTCTCTTGTAAATATTATATATATGTCCCCTGCAATTTATAGTTTTTCTCATTCTTTTTACATTCTTCATACTCACACCTGTATTATTTTCCTTTATTTTGTGTGTTTATTTTTGCTGTTCAAACCTTTGAATGGCTGCTGTTCAATCTAATTGAACAGCTATTGTTCAATCGGATTGAACAACCATATGTTTGCGTGTTTCTTTTTTTGCTGTTCAAACCTTTGAACGACTGCTATTTAGTCTAATTGAACAACTGTTGTTCAATCAAATTGAACAACCGTATGTTTGCGTGTTTATTTTTTGTTGTTCAAACCTTTGAACAATTTCTGTTTAATCTAATTGAATAACTGTTGTTCAATTGGATTGAACAGTCGTACATTTGTGTGTTTATTTTTTATTTTCAAACCTTTGAACGGTTGTTGTTCAATCCAATTGAACAGCTATTGTTCAATCCGAATGAACAACTGTGTATTTGCGTGTTTATTTTTTATTTTTATTTTTTTGTTCAAACCTTTGAACGACTGTTGTTCAATCCCATTGAACAACTGTTGTTCAATCGAATGGAACAACTGTTGTTCAATTGAATGGAACAACTGATTTTATTCTGATTTCTAAGCATGTTTTTTCTTTTTCTTTTTGATTATATATTTTTTAATATCCACTCCTCATCACACACCTTGGCCATACAATTCAATTTTGAACAGGAATTGGCACCTGAAAAGGAGAAACGTAGTGATACTACTAATATGATGATCCTTTGAAACTTTGATGGAAATCTCTACTCCGGACGCTGACATGGTTTACCTATACAATGAAGGGATAGACATCTCTTGTTCAAACATATTACCACACAATTCATGTTTATAGTCTTATGATGGTATATCTTTCTACACTCTCGAGTCGTATCTCCCCTTGACATAAGGATATAGGAATAAAGAGTATTAATTGTATTGGCATTCTTTTTACTTCTCACACCATCCCTAACTCTTAAGGAGTTAATGAGCCTCCCTTCATGTATAAAGAACAATAAAATATTATGTTTATATGAAAAATTTTAAGACAGAATAGGGGGTCTCATCACGAGCCAACCTACCATGATCATAAGGATTTAACAGGTGACATGCCCATAATGGCCAACACACCAGGGTAATGACCTTCTCGACATCTCAAATTGATTGAATGATAGGAGGTCTCATCATGATCCAGCCTGATCACTCTATTACAATTCCAGTGAGTAGCACTATGTCCATTTGGCTACCACACCAGCACAGTGGTCTCTCCATAAAACAAGCAAAATGCATACTTTTCAAAAAGAAATATTATGTTTATATGCAAATTTTTAAGAGAGAATAGGGGGTCTTATCACGATCCAACCTACCATGATCATAAGGGTTTAAAAAGTGACATTCCCACAATGGCCAACACACCAGGGTAGTGACCTTATCGACAACTCAAACTTCTTGAAGGACAGGATGTCTCATCACGAGCTAGCCTGATCACTCTGTTACAACCCCAGTGAGTGGCACCTTGACTATCTAGCCACCACACCAGCATAATGATCTCTCCATGAAATTGGAAAAATATCTACTTTGACATAGAGGATTGGCTCATTTTCGGGTTAAAATAGCAACCATGTCGAGGCTATGAATGCATGCTGGCAGCAGTGGCTCTGCTTGTGGTATGGGAGTATTTTTCTAACAATAGCCAATTAAATTTATATTTCTTATTTCCTATTCCACCCATTTCCGAGATAAATATACAACTCGAATAAGTGTTAACACTATCTACCCGCATAATAAACTATGAATGAATTATCTTTTCACGTTTGAATTAAGGGATGACGACACAAATCATAATCCATCATTGTCATGCTTCCGTCATGCTACACCATCAAAATAAGGACATCCTATCATAATAATTTCTATACCTCTTTTCTCCCTTCCTTCGGTCATTTCCACCTAATGTACACTTGTGATAACTACTAATTCTGACCTTTGCATCCTATGCATTCATGATTGTTGCAATCTCTCCTCTTTTCTTTAGCTCTAAGGCCACGGATGCCCTTCTCATGTACAACTGTGATTACTGATTTTTTACCTTTCCCTCCTATGCATTCATGATTGCTGCAATCTCTCATGTACCTAAGGACGTGGATGCCCTTCTCCCGAGAGAGGGGGTGGAAATATACATAATGAATAAGCATGTGAATTCCCCACACAACTCCTTCGAATACACTGATGGGAATAAAATATCATGTCATTTAGGATTTGAGGTTGAATGATTTCTCTCGCATGCAGTGTTTGTTTTAAAAAACAAGGCTAGAAGAAACACAGATAGAAGAAAAAATAGTTCAGAGAACACATTAGCCATGTGAGGAAATTCTCTTCACAACGAACCCACAACCTTCCAAGTCTCAGAATCAGCTCTCGCTATTCTCTAGCAAGTTGGATGGATTCCATATCCTCATAGACTTCAGGGGTTTAACACAGAAATAGTAGTTGTGTTCCTGCAAAACCTGCGGGAAGGGTACACTACAGTCAGAGGAAGAATCATACCGGTCACCGACGAAACCATCGCTGAGTTTTTCGGACTATCAATACAGGGAGAAAGATGGACTGAAAAACACATTCTTCTACAAGAAGCAATCTCAACATACCAGGACCCAGGAGAACCATTGGAACAGAAAGGGAAGGGGATTAACCCCGCGTCCTTATGGCAGCCTTGGAAATAATTGGAAGCATTCATTCAAAGATATATCACATGTGACAGATGCTAGGACGTGGTAAAACCCTGCCAAATTAAACTCTTAGCTGATCTCAAAAGAAAAATTTTAGTTAATTTTCCTTCTTTCTTGAATTTTTTATTGCACGATACTGTTTTTCAAATTAGAAAAGCCAAAAATCCCCAAGAAGTCGTCAGCCACCATGGCTTGATCAAATTAATCATCATTCATGATCTAGACAAACAATAGACATTTTGGGACAAATTTGTTAATCCTACCCTGCATGCCCCTGTGGGAAACCCTGTCAGAATAGAAATTGAACTTCCCAAAATAAAAATATCCAGGAGAACAAGAGGGAAAAGGTCCCATGTTTCAACCTCAGAACCAGGGAAACGAAGACGGTCCAAAAGGCTGCAATTTTGGCAAGACACCTATGAATTTCTAGATGAGGTGGGACCATACCATACACCACCTTAAAGCCCTCAAAATATGCCCTTACAAGACTATGGAGAATAAATGGCTCGAGTTCTGGAGCAAATGAGGGAATCTCTTGAAATTAGAAGCCCATCTGAACACGTTGAGGAGTAGGGGGACCTGTTGAATCAATCTGCCACTGCCAAAAGCTCTAGCCACACTGAAATATTAACCTACCATGATGAATTACATGCTTTAAGGGTTTTATCTCCCCTCAATAGTGAATGGGTGAGTAGGGAAGACCAGACAGAAGGCATATATGAATCTGGAAATCAGTCGAGAGACACCGTTCCATTAGAACAAAACACAGGCATGGAAATAGTTCCCCTAACACCTGAAGGGAGAATTATCTCACCCAGTTAGGATGTTAATGCAGAAATAAAATTTGGAGTGCAGGAAGGAAATATCATCACTGATAACCTTAGAACTGGCACCACCATTCCTGAAACTGAAGCCACTGCTCCTACTTCCCCTGCCAAAACCTTGCTAGAAGAGAAATCAACTGAAAAGAAATTAAGGAAAATGAGCAAGACTTGCAAGAGGTTGAGAAAGATGATAAAACATCTGAAGAAACAGTTGAAGGAAGCGAGCAAGGCTCAAAAACATAAGAAGGAATTGGCTACCATGGAAACCCAAACAGATTTTGTTACCTAATTGGTAGAAACTACTGAAATTTCTGTACAGACTGACCAAGTGGACAGTGTTGAAGCTTCTGTGCAGACTAGTCTAGAACTTACAAAAGATAAGGGAACTCAAACAGAGGAGACCCCTTTCTACACTCCCCTAGTAGAAAAGGCTTCCAATCAGAAATAGCATAATGAATTAATTCAAGCCTAGCATGAATTATCCTAGTGCAGAAAAGAAGTAGAACCCTTACAGGGACATCAGGAACTACTAAAGAGGTTTAAAGACCTTTATGCAACTGAGGATGAAACATTTTCCCAACTCAGGGAAGAAAAGAAAAAGTAAAGAAAGCATAGGATCAAGTGGAACAAGCTAGGAAGAAAAAAATTATGGTTTGCTCCCTTTACTTTGATGTATTAACTTGCAGGGCACCTACCACCAACTATGCTCTATTCTTAGCAGAGTGGTATTTACTGCTGAAAATCAAGGTTGTTAGGGCAGGGAAGCCCACAACTTTTAAAACCATTGAGGAATTTGTCCAATGTTGCAATGAGGAGGATGAGCAGGTCCAACATATTCTGTGTGAATTATATTTACACAATTTATTTCTAGAGGAATATAGGGACAATAACCCAAGCCCCTTCATTGGGGACGTTTAGTTCCAGGATTTCTTATCTTTTGTCAAGAACCAGGCTCAGTGGGCTAAGGCCTACAACACCTTTCAGAAAAGAGAGCATGGCCTAGACCTATGGGTTATGGGGGAACCTACAAAACCCCTGTACCTGTTCACCCAACATAAGAAATTCATGCAGAGGAAAGGAGTGATATCCAAACTAGGACCTATCCACAAGGATATAGTGTAGCATGGGCAGGATTACTTCCAGGACATTTGAGAAGAAGCATTGGTAGCATCCAAACAGAAATGGCTAGCCTCTACAAACAATGTGAAGAATAAAGAGCCATTTGGTTACAGGAACTTCAAAGTTGCTGCTTCCATATTCCTTCTATATAGCAACCTAATCTTGAACATGGGCCCTACATGGAAAGGGTGCAGATACAGATGCCCTCTCATCTGGTACCCCCCTGAGGACTATCATCACGATTATGAGTTTCCGGAGGGACACACAAACTCAAACTTTGTAAATATTAGACAAAGACATGGCTTTAGACTCTATAAAGAGGAGGTATACCCTGCATATTCTCTAACCTGGCTACACCTCAACCATTTGTTTGCATGAGGACCTGCAAAAAGGTAATCCTGGGAGTATGTTGGGCCGAGAAGAAGGTACGTTTCACCTCATCTTACCACGATTTTCTATGTGATTTTATTAATTTTCCCCTCATCTTAGCAATAAAGTAAAGGGAAATAACATAAAGCCAAGGCAGAATGAACTAATGATAAAAGGAGTGCTTAATAATGTAAGAACTGACTTGCCATATCTTTATTGATAGGGAAGCAAAGGATTTGAACTGCTGATGACCAAAAGACAGTTGACAAGGGAGGCAAACGGGATCATAATGGCTCTTATGGATCGACGGGGGATGGAGAGGCACATCCACGCTTGAGTACCTTGTGCCTAACATGAACAAGATCTCGAGATATATATCTATATAGATTTTTTCTTATAATAGATTTATCAACAAAATCACAAATTGTATTAATGTATTACTCGGGGTTTAATAAAGAATTTGGAATTTTTGGAATAAATAATCTCTGAGAGTTCCTTGGAAACAGGGCTTATGGCTGGGCCTAGCTCCTGGGAGGCTTCTCTAGTATTTTTTGTGCTATAATGCTTATTTACGTAATTTTTGTTTCCGCTATTTAATGGCATTTCATAAGATATCGCTTAATTGGTTAATTGTGAACGTAAGATGCTACAAATTCCTCTTTCATTAGAATAGTTCACCATTCATGCCTTCTTGCTTAAAATCACTGCAATTCTTTCATCACTATTCAATACTATTATAATTATTTGATTAGTTTAACACGACTTCTGTTCAATTCTGCATGTAGTTAAAGTTAGATCTTTGCATTATCATTGTAAGTGTTTGGTTTCCATTTAATTCAGAGGGATGTCATTAGTGGATTTAAAAGAGAATTCCATTGCAAAATATAGAATAATCAATTGTTGTTCAATTTATTAGAGTTGTTTTTCAATTCATTATGATTGTTATTCAATTCATCAAAGCACGTTGTTCAATTGTAGCTTATTCTTTTCCACTTGGTAGTTGCTTTCACATAGGCTTATGGAACATAGTTAGTTCCCTTTGAATAGTCAAAAGAATTATGTAATTCACTTCCAAATTGATTTGATTGAATCCAAGAATTAGAAAATCTTCCTTATGTGATAATTTAGAGAAGTTAGTTCAATGTCTCTTGCATATAATTGCTACACTTGAAATAATAAGATATCAGGTAATCGGGTTGATACTCAAATGAAAGCATTGAGGTTACTCCGTATTAGTGAATTTTGACCCAACACTCTGCATTAAACCATTCGAGCAAATGAATAAATAATGTTAATTTCATTATGTAAAGGTTACAATGAGAGTTTTGCAAAATGAAGCTCTCGTATAAAAAAGCATGAGTATCAAAATCAAATTCAAAAGGTTTATATTCCAAATGGTTTAGACATTAGAAATTTTGAAACTGAAAAATGTAGCTATAATTAACATTGTAACCGAGGCATGTTTATCGAAGTTTGTTGTGGTGTATGCAAAACTCTTTATTTTTATGCACATGATTTGTTCCTTTTTGCACATTCTTTCTCTAGAGAACTAGCTCTACACAACTACTCTTGCATAGATTTCTTTGGATAGTTGTTTTTGTAGTTGTGGAATACATTCATAAATAATAATAATAATAATAACATGAATGCATACATGTGGAACTACAGAGAAAATTCATAATGTGCAAAAAATCATTGAGCTTTCATTGTACTAACCTTCGTACTTTGCACAGTTTATTAATAAATAACCACTGGTTTTGTACATGCACAACCACGACCACACAACTTTTTCCAAGAAGCTAACACCAAATAGTACTCCGCAACTAACAACTAAAAAAAAAACTAGTGATCCATATCCATATTGCATCTTCATATTATCACAACGTAATAGAAATGAGTCTTAAACTATCCAGTCGAAAAACATTCTGGAAAATAGGCTCAATCTGCGATGCAAGAAATGAAAATAGGTCCATTTGCATAAGCACCGTTTGGTCTCCAACTCTATCTCTAATTCATTAACTGTACTTTCTCCACATGTCCTTTTTTATGAATAACTTCTCTCACTATTCACGTATAGATATGAGCTACTCATTAATACACCAACAACACCTGAAACAACTACAACAGAAATGGGCACACCAACGCAAACACCAATAACACTTGTTGAGAAATCTAGGGAAGAATATAGTAGCTAGGCTTTATAAATTTGATTTCTCTTTATCCTTGACACTTTATTGTGAAATTAGATACATGCATCATTATTATTATGTTGTCATTTCCATAATCAAAATGAAATACAATAAGAATATCACAATGCAAATAGGAATACACCATAAATAGGCTCTAATCTAGTGAAGAACCCACAAGGGGAAAACCCAGAAAATCCTTCTTATAGAATTAATTTAATCAAGAATTGATCCAGGTGGATATCGGTGGCCACCAACCTATTCCATTTGGACCTGCAGCATCAATTATTTCAGTTTTTTGGCTTCAACACAACTTACTATTTTTAGTAGGTTTTCGGATCCTACACTCCCGAAGCCGTTTTTGGGACTTAATGATTCAGGTGGATATTTGTGGCCACCCACCGAGTCCATTTGAATCCCCACCATCAGTTATTTCAGTTTGTGAGTTTTGGCGCTTCATCTCCTAGGGTTAGGTTTTTGGACGTTTCGGGTTTTACATTATTTCTCAACAATAATTAGGCCTCCGAGCCTCATTATAACACAGTTCAGGGGCTGGTAGCCAACACATCTCTTCTTAGAGATAAGCGCTACCAGTGCCCTAACTCGCTTGTTCTCATCATTTGTTTTGTAACATAGTGGGGAGGCTTATAGCTGTCACATCTCTTCTCAGAGAAATTCTACTAGTGCCCTCGCTCAGTCATTTCCATTATGTCTCATTGTAACACAGTTCATGGGGTTGTTAGCCCACACATCTCTTCTCAGAGATAAGCGCTACCCATGCCCTAACTCGCTTGTTCACATCATTTCAGATTTGTAACACAGTGGGGAGGCATGTAGCCATCACATATCTTATCATAGATATGCTAACGGTGCCCTCGCTCCCTCATTTCCATTATGTGTCATTGTAACACAGTTCAAAGGTCTGTAGCCACCACATCTCTTCTCATAGATACGCCTACCAGCGCCCTAGCTGTTTATTTTAGTCATTTGTTTTATTAATAAAATGAAGCACTATTTCCACTGCATCTCTATATATATGGCTATATGTGTATTCTGTTGCGTTCTTGCAAAAATTCGGATCAAGACTTCCAAGAACTTGACCCAAGACCAACCATCAAAAGACAAGCCAACCAAACCCCAATGATTTTTTCTGCAATTTCAAATACGACGAAATCCTAGTTTCCTCCAATAAACTCTCTCATATGACCTTGTAGAGATGCCAAAATAAAATTCTTCATCCTTTCATATCTTCGATTCCCTCCTGGCAATTTTTCTCTTCTCTCTTGGTTCATATCATAAAATTGATGTGATTGTATTTCTCTAATAAGGATGATCTCCTTCTTTTATAGGTGTCTTGATGGATACATTAGGCCTCTTCTAGGCCAATTTGTAGGTTGGTCAAATTGTCCTTTTGGCAGCTTCTATACTCATATTTTACAAAAAAAATTCTTTTTCTTGATTAAAAGCCCTCTTTGACATGACTCAAAAAATCCTAAGGCACACAATGGGGGCTTGAATTCTAATGGGAAAGAAACCCATTTCATAATAAAATAATATTCTTCAATTTACAATTAAATATTTTTCTTTTCTTTCCTTTTACAAGTACAATGATTACATGACATCATTACAATTATGAAGACCAATACTAGTTACATATTCAACAAAACTCATAGCTTTTTCTCTAATCTAGGATGAAAATGCTAAATACCATTATTTTAAAAGTAATATATATAATTTAATTCAGCGAATAGATATCAAAAAGAGTATTTTATAATATTCATAGATACAACCTTATTTATATCTTTGCAACTAGATATGATAACATCATTGCGTGTGGATTTACTGAATGGATATTAATAGTAGTACTTGGCATTGATTAATTCTTGCATGTTAAGTGCGAAAACCAAGTTTCAACATCGGGGTTGCGGATAATTATTTCAACAGTTGTACATTTCCTGCTATTATTATGATGATTATGAAATACAATATGTCATAAACATGAATGTTAATTTAGCTAACAACCATAACAATACACAACACTAATATTGATCAATGAGATTTGATACTGTATATGGCTCTGATATTTCTACACTTAATCTCTACATCCAAACAAATCTCTGCACATTCGAGCGTGATCGGATAAAAATTAAAGAGTCTAAAGTACTTAGTGTAGAAGAAAATCATTTTGTGAGAATGCGAAGAAATCATTATTGTGCATTTCCATAAATTCAGATATTGCTAGTTATAACATTAAACTAGATTTCAATAATTCAATAAACCAGGAAAGATATTCGACAATAGTTAGATTCTTCAACCATATAATAAAAGATAATGTTAAGTTTGATTATGTTATTTGAAAAGTATACATTAGTATCAGCTATGTGAAAGATAAATTGCATAGAATTGTGCGAAGTACTAGAGTTCGAACAATAAAATCTTGAGATATTCTTTAACTAGCTGCACAAAAAAGTTATGTGCGGCTGGTCATGCATATACAAAGATGGTTATGCAGAGGGAGCTGTGTGAAAATGGTTATACATATACGAAAGAAGTTGTGTGAACATAGTTGTGCATGGGGTTTGGTAGGAGGAATACTCAATCAGGAAGATCTTATTTCAAATATATTGTTTTTTAAATTAGTGAAATTTTACAGATTTAATGTTGATGTGCATGATTTCAAGCTTTGTTTGAGTGCAAAGAGTCAGTGTGGGAAATTTCAAAGGTTATATACAATTTCGCACAGTCAAATTCTATGCATTATTTATTATTAAAATATTTCCAATAATACATCCCTATACATATGCTTAATTATTTAATCACTTGATTGTCAAAGTCTTGAGCACAAAAGATCTTGATTTTTCTATATTACAAAAAGTGTTCACTTACAAATGTGCTTATGCAAATATTTTTCTACACATATCAAAATAATATATGCTATCAATGAATGTTACCAATAATATCATAGACATAGTGATATGTGACCTCGAAGTGTATACCTATTGATCTGAAAATGGAAGTACTTGAAAATGTGTGCAAGGTATCCATTTCCATTAATTAAATGTGTACAAAATATCCCATGTCTTGTTTCATAAAAAAAAGTGTTTTTGGTAACTGTATAAGAGTTTATGTGTGAAGGAAAGTTAAATTAACTGATCTGAAAATGAAACTTCTTAGATCTTCTCCAGAGATTGACTTTATGGGCATTTACTAGATATGTCACATTTGATAAAATGATGAGATCCAAAGGCTACCTGGCCCTTTATAGACTCTGTCTTTAGAACTTGTAGAAGTTAACACTCATGATCTGAAAATGAAACTACTTGTATTTGTTGTTTAACATATTAAATCAGAAATGTACAACAAGATAACTTCAGCATAACATGACACAGATGTTTGGTGAGCAGTTCACCCCTCTTGGGCTACGTCTGCTGGATCAAGCCTCCCAAAATGAGCTTTTCCTCTTGTATTAAAATTCTTTCAAATGATAATACAAGTTTAAAAGTTTCTCAATAGAAAAATATGAATGAAAATACTGATTCAAAAGACATGAAAAAGCTAAGAATGCCTTTCCAAATTCGCTAAACAATGAAGAATTACCATAAACAATGATTTACTCAATAAGGCCCTCATGGCACTTTGAATTCCTCTGAATATTTTTGGGCTATAGAAGTCCTCAAACAGGTCTGAAACCTCTTTCATTATGTTCAGAAGGTTGAAATTAGCTGAAAATGATCTTTGGATCACCTCAAACAGAGAGGTACAACTCAAAACAACTCCAACCCCAAAATGGCCCTTATGGTTCAAAAAGCTTCCCTGAAGCTAAACTGGTTGTAAAACACCTCTAATACCTCTAGAACCTATCTCAATGTCTCTGGAATGCTAAAAATAGTCGAAAATGACTTTTGGTTCACCTCAAATGGTTAACCATAGCTCAACATAGCTCCAACTCCCTCTTGGCCCTCATGGTTCTCATTGCTTCCCTGAAGAAAAATGGACTTAAGATAAACTCCAATGTCTCTGAAACCTATTCCAATGGATTCATAATGCTTTGAATACCCAAAATCAAAAAAACAATTGTCCAAAAAGGTTCTCCCCATCAAAAGTTATGACCAAAACAATATTTGCCCAATATCCCCTAAACAAACTCCACCAAATGTGGAGAAACTGGAGTTAGGTCGACTAAACTGGCCAGCCCACCAAATTTTGCACACTCCTCCAAAACAGGCGGTCATTTAATAGTTAGCATTTAATTTCGAATGGGCGGGGTCACATGGGACCACCGCCCTGACCGCCGGGGAAAAAGTTTAACAAGCCATGCAATTAAACTACAACCGTGGCATAACGTTTAAGTTTTTGTGGTCACATGTGACGGGGTCTTATGGGTGGATTAACTTAACCACCAGCGGTCAACACTTGGTCACGGTGAAAGGTTTTATGGAGCGCATTTTTGTGGGGGCTGGCTCTCTTTTCCTCCCAACCATACATTTTTCAAACTTTAAATATAAGTTCGAACCCATACATATTAAGAACCAACGAACAACCCAATGGTAAAGCATGGGCATGCTATTCCGCAGGTCGTGGGTTCAAAACTTGTCGACTATCAAAATTTTTACATAGCCAATATTTCACCATGGCCTGGGGCCACATGGTGATCTCCGGGCCTACCACGTGGTAGCCTCCGATTAGCCACCAAAAACCAAAGTCAAACCAACATGCAATCAGACTGTGCCACTTGTCGAACGATGATTGGCCAATAGGGAATATTTTGTGGAATATTCCCAAAATATTTTGAGGAATATTCTTGAAATATTCTTTTTTAAATATTTTTTTAAATCAAATTCAACCCAAGTCAAACTGGACTTTTGCCTGAAATTGTGAATTTTCAAACTTGAATAGCTTTCACATACAGTCTTGGATTTGAGTGTCATTCACGGTGTTAGGATCGTATCACCGATGCCTATCCGATCATTTAGGTTGCAAGTGGTTTTGAACACTTTCAATTTTGAGCTTTTTCCATGGCTTGGACTTGAGCTCCTGATCACACCTCCCAAATGAGAAGCTTTTGGATACCAAAAGCTCACTGAAATTTTGAAACTAAACTATAGTACAAAAAATGAGAGAATATCAACATCCTCTTCTCTTTAGCTTCCAAAAAATTTCCTGAATTGCCAACTGTTTACATGGCAAATTTTGCTGAATGAGCCATGTACTTGTGCTGAATCCCAACCAAGTTTTCTCACCATATCAATTTTCCATTATGAGACCAGCAATGACCCTTGCTGAAATTTGTGCCCTCTTTACCTGCATGCCTTTCCAACTCATGGAATCTTGCACTGCTTCGCACTGACACTTTGTTCTTCGCACCAATCGACACCAAAGGCACCTTGTTTAACATATGACATCAACAACAAGTTGACAATGAAATGTGCTATACAATTGACACAACCATCAATGTAAAAAGTGTGCTCACAATCGACACAAGTAAAAAATCATGTGTAACACAATCGACATAAGTCGATAAACAACAAGATACATCTTGACAAACACATGTGTATGTATCATGTACAATGAACTATATACAGTTTTCTAATTACACATACAACCTCTATGTACATGAGCAACTTCAACTCTTCTTTTCAAATACCAACAAGTACATCATCCCAAAAACATGTGGGTGAATAAGAGTTGAACCAAAAGAAATTGCTGCAATATAGGTGAGTATCATACTCATCTTTTACACCTCCATGGAGAAATTTTGCAACTACAAAGAAATTCCTTCAACTGAAACTACTTTTACATGCGATCTTGCATAAAATTTTCAACTGAAATACATGCATACCAATCTGAAATTTTCATGTACAAAATGAGTAACGAATTACTGCATTAAGAAGTTAATCCACTTCCTACCGAGCCAACTCCATGGCGTCTTTTGTGGTTGCAATACACCTTCATGTGAATCTTCCATTTCCACATCAATAATGGACTCCATAGATCCACTTGTGCCAAAATTGTTGTCCTCTAGCTGCATGTGCTTTGGACGATTTGTTGGATGCAAAGTCCAATAATGAGAGACATCATGTCCTTCCTTTGACAAAATGTGCAACTCTTAAGAATTTTCTGAGAATTTTCTCTTTGCCTCTTCTGCTTCTTGTGTGCTTTCTTTTTCAGCCATCATCTTGAAGCAACATGGTTAAATCTACCACAAAATGTGCAACAAAACTTTATTTCATTTGAATAAGCAAAATTATCATTCTTTGCTGAAACATAATCAAATTGATCATGTGAATAACTATACCTCTTTTGCTACATGGAATGTCCATCCTTTTTGTTTTCGAAAGACGATGAACTAGTAGAGGAGACAACTTTATTTTTCAGACTTTCATCATAGTTCTTGCTTGAAAACTAATTGAACTTGAAGGCTTGCCATAAGAAACATGTGTACCCTCTAATTGCTGCAATGAAGGCTTAAAAAAATGGCAATCATCCTTAAAATAATGTTGACATATATGCATTTTAGAACTTGGAATAAAGGTTCTCTTTAAATTTTCATCACATGCATTCAAGGATTTGGAGTCTTCGCCATTAAATTGCACATAACCAAGACCAACATTCTTGGTTCGCTCCACAACTGAAATAGGGTCAACCATGCCTTGTGAATGCTTGCCCAAACCTTTGCCTTCATGATAGCCCAAACCTTTCCCTTGTATGTTTTTCAAAAGAACCAACACACTTTTCAATTGAGGAAATTGAAGACAAGTTGGAATGGTTTACCTCTTCCTCAGAAATTTTCTTGGACAAAGCTTCTTGAGCTTGAAGGAGTTGTTTCTCCATGTCATGCAACCTTTGGAGAATTTTTTCCTTCTCTTCCTTCATAGCCAACAATTGTGCATGAAGCTTAACACTTTCTCTTTGATCCTCAATGAGAATCTACACCATGTCCTTCACCTTAATGAACTCATTCTTCATGTCATCATTGAAGAATCTCGTGAAGGAGGAAAATTCACTTGTAGAAGAAGTTGAAATTATGTAAATGGTCAAATTTACAAAAGGAACTTCCAAATAAAAGTTCTCAAAGCTTTCCAACAAATGACAAGCTTTTAACCAAATGTCTTTAAAGGCCCCTTCTTATTCAAGCAACCATAAAACAAAAACTCCAATATCTTTTGTAGCAAACACTAATCAAGTGGGTTTATTTTCCAAAGATAATCTTGAGGTACTTTGGGGTAAGGAAATAGCCTAAAACTCTTTTTTCCTTTCCAAGACTTAGGTAACATCATCTATCTTTTCAACTCAAGAAAACTCATACAAGCAACCATTTGCAACCAATAAAATAGTCAATATTTTACATTGTTTTAACACTTTTTGCACAAAACAAATGCTCAAGCTGAGCACAACCAATCTTAACCAGAGCTCTGATACCATCTGATCTGAAAATGGAAGTACTTGAAAATGTGTGCAAGGTATCCATTTCCATTAATTAAATGTGTGCAAGATATCCCATGTCTTATTACATAAAACAAAGTGTTTTTGGTAACTGTATAAGATTTTATGTGTGAAGGCAAGTTAAATTGACTGATCTAAAAATGCAACTTCTTAGATCTTCTCCAGAGATTGACTGTAGGGGCATTTACTGGATATGTCACCTTTGATAAAAGGATGAGATCCAAAGGCTACCCAGCCCTTTACAGACTCTGTCTTTAGAACTTGTAGAAGTTAAAACTCATGATCTGAAAATGAAACTACTTGTATTTGTTGTTTAACATATTAAATCAGAAATGCATAGCAAGATAACTTCAACATAACATGACACAGATGTTTGGTGAGAAGTTCACCCCTCTTGGGCTAAGTCTATTGGATCAAGCCTCCCAAAATGAGCTTGTCCTCTTATATTAAAATGATTTCAAATGCTAATAAAAGTTTAAAAGTGCCTCAATAGAAACATATGAATGCAAATACTAATTCATAAGACATGAAAAAGCTAAGAATGCCTTTCCAAATTCACTAAACAGTGAAGAATTACCATAAACAATGATTTCTTCAATAAGGCCCTTACGGCTCTTTGAATTCCTCTGAAGATTTTCGGGCTGTATAAGTCCTCAAACAGGTCTGAAACCTCTTTCATTAGGTTCATAAGGTCGAAATTAGCTGAAAATGATCTTTGGATCACCTCAAACAGAGAGGTACAACTCAAAACATCTCCAACCCCAAAATGGCTCTGATGGCTCAAAAAGCTTCCCTGAAGCTAAAATGGTTTTAGAACACCTCTACTACCTTTGGAACCTATCTCAATGGCTCTATAATTCTTAAAATAGTCGAAAATTACTTTTTTTCACCTCAAATCGTTAACCATAGCTCAACACAGCTCCAACTCTCTCTTGGCCCTCATGGCTCTCATTGCTTCCCTGAAGAAAGAGGGACTAAAGATCAACTCCAATGGCTCTGAAACCTGTTCCAATGGATTCATAATTCTCTGAATACCTGAAATCAAAAAAAAATTCGTTTAAAAATGTTCTCCCCATCAGAAGTTATGACCAAAACAGTGTTTTCCCAATATCCCCTAAACAAACTCCACCAAATGTGGAGAAACTGGAGTTAGGCCGACTAAACTAGCCAGCCCGAAAACTTTGGCATGTTCCTCCAAAATAGAAGGTCAGTTAATAGTTAGAATTTAATGTCGAATGGGCAGGGTCACATGGGACCACCGCCCTGACCGCCAGGGAAAAAGTTTAACAAGCCACACAATTAAACTACAACCGTGGCATAACGTTTAAGTTTTTGTGGTCACATGTGACGGGGTCTTATGGGCGGATAACCTTAACCACCAGTCGTTAGCACTTGGTTGCGACGAAAGGTTTTATGGAGCGCGTTTTTGTGGGGGCTGGCCCCCTTTGCCGCCCAACCATGCATTTTTCAAACTTTAAATATAAGTTCAAACCCATACATATTAAGAACCAACGAACAACCAAATGGTAAAGCATGGGTGCGCTATTTCGCAGGTCGCGGGTTCAAAACTTGTCGAATGTCAAAAATTTTACATAGCCCATATTTCACCATGGCCTGGGGCCACGTGGCAGCCTCTGGGCCTGCCACGTGGTAGCCTTTGATTGGCCACCAAAAACCAAAGTCAAACCAACGTGCAATCAGACTGTGCCACTTGTCGAATGATGATTGGCTAGCAGGGAATATTTCGTGTAATATTCCAAGGAATATTACCAGAATATTTCGAGGAATATTCCTGGAATATATTTTTTTTAATATTTTTTAAAATCAAATTCAACCCAAGTCAAACTAGACTTTTGCCTGAAATTGTGAATTTTCAAACTTGAATAACTTTCACATACAGTGTTAGATTTGAGTGCCATTCACCGCATCAGGATCGTATTACTAAGGCCTATCCGATCGTTCAGGTTGCAAGTGGTTTTGAACACTTTAAATTTTGAGCTTTTTCCATGGCTTGGACTTGAGCTCCTGATCACCTATGTAAATGTGAATGTTTATGTTCCTTGTTCCATACACCATCCTTCCGCATATATTTGAAATATTTATGTTGTTATTTCAAAGAAATAAGACTTACTTCTATTCTAATTGTAATAATGATTATTTAATAGAATTGAACCTTATGAATATCATGTGGGGTAGAAGAAATGCAAAGGTGTCTTTATTCCCCTGAGATTACCAGATTGTATAGTTTCTATTCAGAGGAAGTGTTTCCAGAGAACAAATGCTGATGAAAATTTGTTCGACTCTATCCACTGAGAAAAATTATTGAATACATAAGTAGCTATTCAGAAATGTTTGTGCATATCCAACAACAAATGCATGTGTGCCAGCGTTTTGACTGTTCCCAAAGATTTGTGAAGTATTATCAAAACAATAAATATCTTTTTCTAGTATTTACCAAAATAAAAAATATACACCTCTTTTCGAATTGTTATTTATTAATGTATTTTGCAAACATTGCTTCCTCCTCGCAACATCTGGTACACACATTAATTAGTAATGGCTTCAAATGTCAATGAATGAACGTTTTGCGAAGGAATTTGTATGCCAATGTTCAGTGTCATGCTTTAGTGTTAATAAAACAATTAATTAAGGGACTTCATTACAAGATTAAATGTAAACCGTTTTTCCATTTTACCGGCTGATTGATCTTGCATTTTTTGCCCTTTTGCTTTTGAGCTAGCCATAGTATTAGCCATTTGTATTATCTGATGATTATTTAGAGATAACTGGTGGTATGTATAGAACATTACGAGAGCCATGGAACATTTTATAATGTGGAGTTGTTTACCGAGGCAGTAAAGTTGCTCAAAGAGCCAAAACTTGTAGAAATCCAGCCATTTATTTTCCTAAAGAAATATGATGGTAAGAGTGCTTGAATTTTATTTATTTATTTTTTAATGATGGAAATGGATTCAACACCATAAAAAACCCTTGGGTCTCCCAAACTATTGAAGCTTGATAGTTATAACTGGGATTTTAAAAAAAAGTGTCGGATTTCACCAAAATCATGTCGGAATTTCCATCGTTTTCAAGGAAAATTTGCAACCTCGTTAGACTACGCATTTGTGCTAACATTAAGTGATCGCGTGTATACACGATATTTATATATCATTGTATTGAATACTTGTACAATAATTTACATGATAAAAATGAACTCATATTTATTTTATTTCGTACATTCCTATTATTTAAAACACGTATATCAACAAAATTAAGGAAATAAACACCAAAGTAAGAAAGGAAATGTTTTTTGAATTTTGAGATTTATTTTACCAGCTATTGTTAACATTTTCTTTGAAATTTAAAATTTTTATTTATTGGAAGTGTTAAATGTGTTGATAAATTTATAAATTAGACCTGTATCCAAAAATGGATAAGAAAAAATGGCGGCAACGACAACTGGCATTGTACTATTAAATAATGATTACTAGATTTAGTACATGAAAACCTTAGTAAAAAATCATGATAAAATATCTGCGTAGCCATCTTGAATGCATTATGGCAAGTATATTTGTACCATTATCTTGAAAATTGTGTATCAGAGAGTTCGTAATCTAGTTCTCTTCAATTTTTTTTGTATTATAGTATCAAAATATAACAAATCATCTACGATTTAGTGGTGGGGAAAACTCAGTAACTAAATCAATTCATGATAGAAATATCCAAGCACGTATATGCATAATATTTCTTTATAATTATTTGCGGTTATTGTTGGAATTTTCAAAGCTAATTTTCGTAATTGTCATGAGTTTTTTTATTACTGCATGTATGCACTTAGTCATTTCAGAAACTTGTATGATTGTTAGATTGTGCATAAATTTCATCCCAGAATCGTGAATCTAAGAAATTGTTGACACATTTTGGGAAATTTAAGCTATAAAATGCACTAAAAAACCTCTTAGGGAGTAGTACAGATAGAAAATGACCTTATATTGTATCACAAATTTCTATTTGTATGACACATATTTCAATGAAATTAAATAAAAAAAAAATACACAGTAAGTGAACAAGGTCATTTTGCAATATTGATACTTATTTCCATTAATTATCGTAAAAATTGTCTTTGATATTTTCAGTTGCTATTTATTAAGAATATAATATGTTGTATTTTCCATGGAAAGAATAACAACAATTGGTAATTAGGACTAAAGTAGAAAATTGTGAATTTACGCGACATTGTAGATGAATATAAGTCGCAGATAGAAGAACAAAGTTATTTTCACTTATACAATAAACCAAAGTTGTATTTCAATCTGCCAATGGAAAAGAAGAGAAACCTATACATTTTCACATCTCAGCGGATTCAACATTATTCAGCAGTTCATTTTCTCAATTGCTCAGGTTCTTTCACAATTTTCTTTGCAACATATTTATTTCTACACAATTTTTTAGGGATTTGTATTTTCGAATTTCACACTTTATGAACATAGGAACTCTTGCAAAATTTTCAATGCATGCAATATTCATTAAAACTTATGATCACTATTGTTGTTTCTTTTGCCTCTGGTATTTGGAATTTATTTTCCCTAATAACCTAAATTTCATCCGAACAAAGAACCAATGCAATTGTTGCATATCATAATGTGCAAGAAATTTATGCCTCGAAATATTTATCTAAATTAAAATATGTTTACACAACACATAGCTTATTAAATTTGCATACAATCAAGTATCAAATATAGACAATGAATTCCCAAAGAGTAGTTGAAGCAAGACAAACAGAAATCCCTAAATCCTGCACAACAATATTCACCTTCCACGTTTGTTACTGGTGCAACATCATCCATGAATCTAGGAGAAAAAATCATGGTTTTGGAAAACTATTTATTCATGAGTCAGCGAGCCATCAAAATGAGCAAGCCTTAATTTTCACAAATTATTTCTAGACCAAACACATACAGATCACATAGCCAAGTCCAGAAATTTCATAAATATAGAAAGAATTCAATAGGTTATATGTGTGGAAAGTGGTAGCAATGAACCACCTAATTGGGTTGCAACTCATTTATTATAGAATCAAAAGATAATGGAGCAAATTGCAAAAGAGGGCATTGCAAAATGAAAAATATGACAAGGCAAAAAAAAATTGAAAGTTGAAAAGGTAAGGGTTGAAAATAAATTATTATTCATCAAGAACACATGGATATTGATATGTACAGTGTTGAAACAATGTGTCTCATGGTATGCATTAATCTACTAATGATATAATTACTCAAAATGTTACCAACGTGCCTGCAGAAAATCACATGTTGAAAAGGAAATTAAAAGAACTAGATGGCATTGAAAATCCAGTTCCTTTTTTAATGACTCCACTAGCAGTACCATCACCTCAATTGTCAAGTTTTATTATTGCAACACCACAAAAATTTAACAAGGTTGTGATATGCTTACCGCAGTGAAGTAACATATCCTCAAGAAAATATGCCAAAGATTAGAAGTTATTGATGATGCATGGCAAGTAATTTTCGATTTAACATGTTTGCAAGAGAAAATGATGATATTTACGAACTTGGTTAACAGTAATATTGCGGAAGACAAGAAATTGATTGACAATGAATTAGATACTTTTAAGTGTAGGCTAGAAATAATCTCTAATTTTGAAAAACAAAACCAACAACTACCAAGTACTAAACAAGTGAAGCATTTGGAAGCTGGATGGGCGGAAAGGGTCAATACACTTTAGAATATCAAATTTTTCCTGTAGTAACCTATAAAAAAGGAGAGGTAATATATATCTCAGGGAAATGGATTTTATAAAAGGCTTAGACGATCTGACCATGCTGCTAAATTCTGATCTAATTTCAAACGACATATTACAAACTCAATTGGAAGAGAAAAGAAAGAAAATGGAAGCAAAGTTTGATAGCATCATTAATTTTACCATAGAACACATTTACGAATGGCTAATTTATTTTTCCAAGGTAAATAAGAAAAATGGTCAGTCAATTGTGAAGGTGTAAGAAGAAACTAGGGAAAATTAACAAGATAGTTTCACTAAAATTGTGGAAATCAAAGTTACAGTTGCCCCTGACAAGGAATACATTAAAAAAACGTTGAACATGTTTCTTCAATGAGTCATGGACTCGTAATACATCTTACATATTTTTGTGTACTTCAAGGAAGAGGAACACCAATTTTTGTTACAAAAAATCCATTTAATTTACATTTTATATTCAACAATTTTTTCTTTTAAGACTATGTTTTGAATATGATCTCGTACAAACCTAAATTTGATTATGTATCAAATTTGTGAGACTATTTTCTTTAAATTACAAAAAAAAACTTCTTTCAAATTTTTTTATTACATTTAGTGTTGTGTTGTTTCTTTAAATGAAAATGAACATTTCACAATGGTTTGGAATTTTAGACATATATCTCTTAATAATGGAATATTGGCACAATGTCTCTAGACCTGCACAAATTTGATTCCGCAAAGTAAATAATTAATTATGCTTTGGAAAAACCCTTTCTTCCTATAGTGAGATAACTCTTAGTATTAAATTTTGTAAAAATTTGAATAACTGATATATATTATTCACCGAGATTCTCCTGATCACACACTATTTGACTTCATGCACAATACAGAATCTCTTCTACCATTGATCATCACATGTGGAAATAAAATCAATTGCATGCACACATTAAAGCCATAAAAATTCACACATATGAACACAGTATTTAATGGGAAAGCTTAAAGCTAAAAACCCCCAACTATCTATATATTATATGTCATAGAGATCATGTAACAATCATCATACAAAGCTCCTCACAAGCTCTCAGTACAATCTCCAATTGCTACACACTAATCAGGCCCTGATCTTGCAAATCCATGCACCGATCTTTTCTAGCCCTTAGCCTGCCTCTACTGCGCAATCCCTGCTGAAGAATAACTCTTAATGTGAATCAAATTACCCCAGCCTTGCTCATGCAGTATTTATAGGCATCTCTACTGAGTGTTGGATGCAAACCATGCATCACTTATAATCACAACTGATAGTCATACTTGCCCTTTCACCTATCTCCGCACTGGTCTCCACTGAAACTGTACATGCACTAAAGTTAACTGATGTATTCTTTAGTTGATTAATGAGTTTATAATTAGTGAATTAATTAATAATTAATTCACACCACTCTTACTAATTGTATCAATCAGTTAAACTAGATACAAATAGCTCAACTATGTTTAGATTAGTTAAACCTAACACAACTCCATTAACTTCTCAATCAACTCCACCAAACTCTCTCATGAGTTCTAAATCTAAAGTATCTAGTTATAGTTTCTACACATTAAACCTCAGAATAATTTAATTCTTTCTCTGTCGCCTCTTGTGCCACATCTGTACTTAATCAAGTGCTCTGCAGAGAATAAGATAATGTTTAGAGTCCAAATATTATTAAGAGTCATAATAATATTCAACATATATCTATTTTTAGATTTAGTAATTCAGTGATCTACCAATATGTCTAAAAATAGAAGTCCATATATTTTTCCAACTTGACCAACCATCCACAAATAGCATCCCGCAACTCATAGAATATGATCCAAATGTCTAAAAATAGACATAGTCTAAAAATAGACTTTGCAACAAAAATCACCTGTGTGGTCCCCACCTAGTTTAGGTGATCACTTTCCAACTGGGATCAGGAATGATGTTTCAGGATGCCTCCTTCACTGTTTCTTGTTGCAATCTTCAACACATTTCTGAACCTATTGAGTTTTGTTTGTTAATTATGTGTTATTTAGTTCCTTATACAGAGCTCTCATTGTGCAGAGGTTACAATGAAAATTTTCGTTTATTATGAATACAATTCTTACTGAATCTTATTCTTTATCAATGTTATGATAGTGTTTTCTATAAGTTTCCAAAAAAATTCTTTCAAATTTTCTATTATATTCTATTTTATGTTGTTTCTTTAAATGAAATTTAACGTTTGCCAATTGTTTTATATCTTAGACATATATCTCTTAACAATAGAATACTGGCACAATGTATTTAGACCTGCATATATTTCATTATGCGGAATAATCAATTAATCATCTTTCTCACACACCCTTTTTTCCTATAGCGAAATAACTTAAATTTTTGTACCTATTGAACTTTATTTTCTAATTCTATGTTATTTAGTTCCTTATATAGAGCTCTCATTGTGCAAATGTTAAAATGAAAAGTTTCCTTTTGCACAACAAGTTTCTTCTGCACAGTGAAAGCTATACACAAGGAATACCATACCTAAAAAACTATAAACCCAAAAAACTTAGATATAAATTAAATTAAATTAGTTCTAATGTTGTTGATAAAGTTTACTTGATTGTATCGATTTTAGGATAACTTTTTGTATTTGTATTCGAACACATGGTTTGAAACTTTTCTTTATATGTCATATTGCGTTATTTATTAAAATAAAAATTAGCATTTAATAATAGTTTTGGATTTGAGACATAGATATCTTAAGGATATAATTATTGACCGCAATCCATATCATTTAAGATTTTATTTTGTCATTACCACTTTTAATAAATTAATGAGTTTCATTTGCTAATTTTGTGTTATTTGATACTGCTTGGTTCCTTGTACATAGCTTTCATTGTCCACATTTTACAATGAAAAGCTTCATTGTGAAAAAGAAGCTTTTGAGGACAGTAAAGCCACAACTTTATCCAAATTGACTACCAAAATATGAATTATTTATTATTAATTAGTACTTGTGTTTACAATTTGACATCCTAGAGATATCATATATTTTATATAATATGAGCAAAAGTTCATAATGAAGAAATTTTTGTGGTATGGTATATTAACATTGAAATTTTCCATGCTCGACCTCCACACTCAAACAAACAAATGAAATTGCCAATCGAAATTATGGATAATTTAATACTAAAATATTAGCAATATAAGTATTTAGTGTGATTTTACATAAATGCACACAATTAATGCTTTATATGAATATATGCATTATTTATATCTAAAATATTTCTAATAATATTAGCAATAAAAGCTTTTAGTGAAAGTGCATAGTTCAGAACAAAAAATTTCTCTGTACAATGGTCTTCCTTCGCAATTCCACACAAGAGCATAAACAAACATACATCAGTTGAATCTATTTACCATTTAATAACAAATTCCAACGTGATCATCCATCTAATTAATTAATTGACATCATGATTCTTTTAGTAGGGTCCACATTTTTCTTGTATGCCTGTCTCTGCACAAGTTCCTCTGCACACACTTCTTCTAGTGAATTTATTAAGGAAGCGTAGGGTCCATATTTTTTTTGTTTTTTTAGAATTATTTGTTCTTGCGATCTATCATTATTCCTTCCTCCACGTAGGCTTCCTCTGCACATTTACACTCCACACAATGAAAGTCATCTTCGCACAACTTCCTCTAGAGAGCTTCCTCTACACATGCTTTCTCCACACACGCTTCCTCTACACAGCTTCCTCTGCACACACTTATTTAATTTAACATAGCTCTTGAAATATTCGCCTAAATTACTTTTAAATTGGATTTGGAAATTTCATTTAAATTGTTGTAAGTGTGGTATAGTCATAATTTGATCAAGAATTATACAGGAATGCAATAAAATACATAAATACACATAAACGCAGAGATGCAATAGAAATAAAATGTCATTTCATTATTACCACATAAGTGAAATATGCTTACAGAAAGAATGGAAATAAAGTAGCTAGGGCACTTGTAGATTATATTTGAGAAGAGATGTGGCGGCTAGAGGCCTCTGAAATGTGTTACAATGAGGCTCTAAGGTCTAATTATTATTGAGAAACAATGGAAAACCCTAAACATCCAAAAAAATAACCCTAGGAGATGAAGTGCCAAAACTATGGGCTTCGTTTGGGTAAATTGGCACATCAAATTCCCACGGATGTAACTTTGGCATAAGATCTTTGTTGACGCACACAATACCTTGTTAGAAATATCTATCTAAGGACTAAAACTTTTGATGTGAGCAAAATTAGTTCAAAACTCGTGTTGCTCCCGGTTTTCCCAAAAAACGTCGTTTAGGGCCTGAAAACAACTCAAGAAGTTCAAGACCCAAAAAAAAAGCTAAAAGTAGTAGACTGTGATACAATTAAGGAAACTAAAAAAATGAAAGAAACAATGGTGGGACCCCAAGTAGAATAGGAGGGTGGCCACCAATATCCACCTGGATCATTCTTGCCCCCTTAGGAAGCAATGGTCCCCACTGCGTTGAGTTCCTCCATGAGATGAGGAAACTTCTGCTAAACTTGATCCATGGTGAGCCACTTGCATTGGTGTAGGAGTTGGCCACCTTTGACAGGCCGATAAAGTTGGATCTTCTGTTGGCGAGTGTTATTGATTTTCATGTCCATGATACAATCCATGGTGGTTTGTTCCATGCAGTCTAGGTTTAACTCTGTTGGTGTTGTTAGCTCCCTAATTTTCTCTCTTTTTTCCATTTTCCCCTTCCTAAATCATAACCATTTACCGTTGTTTTACCTCTTTTATGCATCCTCATCTTGCACCAGTCCAAGCACGGTGACATATTTCGTATAAACTTTATTTTTCATATTTTTAATTCAACTTAGCATTAATTAATTATTTATTACATTATTTCTTACTTTTAATCACTCTTTGTAACTTATTGATATCTCCAATGTTTATTTGGTAGTTAGAGTACTTACCGTGACCGCTGATCCTAGTGCAGGATCGGATCTTGCATCGTTGCCAGCACAAAAAATCTTTGCAGCAGATCCGAACCTCCTTGATCACCGCCTCGTTTTGAGCATCTTCAGCCATGCAACCATGACAGCAAGATCGACCCAAAGGCAGCTGAGACCGAATCTGCGAAGGACGAAAGATGGAGATTGGCTACAGCCAGTTTTGCTAACTGTCTAATTTTGAAGACCAAAAAGCTAAATTTTGCGTTTGGTTATGTAATTGGTTGAATGATCTATTTTGGCATTTGGCCAAAGATCTATATAATTTAGAATGTAAATAGGACTAGAGAGAAGTTTTTGATAGCAGAAGAGAATAGAGACACAGCCAGAGAGGTGGTAACAGGTTTCTATATTTTGTTATCGCCCGAATCTGGGCTGGAGGATGTATTAATGTATGTACTTGCCTCAGTGAATTAATAAAAGGGAGCTTCGCCTCATGTTTCACAAATTGCGTTTCTGTATTTGAGCTGATGAATTGATTAAGGTACTGAGCAACATTCTTATTTAAAAGGGAAACGTGCTGGTTGGCTAGGGCCCAACCAACCCATCACTTTTACCCCATTTCCCGTTTTCCTGTAATTTGTGTTTACATTTTCAAGTGTGATTTAATTTTAAGCACATGCATTCCTATTTGAATGAAAGTAGATCCGTTGTGTGAAGTAGATAAATTTCCTTTTCTTGCAATTTCCTTTCCTGCACTTGATTTCAGATTGGTTTTCCTCCGCCTGGTCCAAGCAGGAGAAATGAACCTGCACCAGTGCACGTTGGTGTGATATCTCCTTTTCTGCAATTCTTCTTGATTGGTTTTCCCCGCCTAGTCCAAGCAGGAGAAATGTACCTGCACCAGTGCACGTTGGTGTGATGCAGCAAACCTTCTTAGTCTGCTTCCCGCAATCTTCATTCTTTCATTAAATGCTTATGATAGGATAAATGTATATTGATTGTTTCTTTATTCTTGCACTCTATTAAGATCAGAAACATTCAATTTTTATGTGTACAATTTTATTTAACAGTATAATAGCACTTGCAATAATTAAGCACTCATTTTAAGAATTAATTGCTAAGTGCGGGAAGCTCTGATCCGGTGCAAGAACTAGTTGCTTGCCACGGGATCTGAGTGCTCTAAACTTGGAAAAGTTTAAGCTCTTGCATGAAGTAAAAATCCTTTAGTAAAGACACCATTTATACCTTCTGCATAAAACTCTGTTCCTGCACTAGTGCAAGCAGACTGCGATAGTGCAGGATAGATTAGTGCAAGAAGGAAATATCTAAAGGAGCAGGTTTAAGGGCCCATCTGATGAGACTGCTAAGTGTCTCTGCTAAAGAAAAAAACACACTCAGTAGTTAAACAATAATTAGCTAAAGTGATTTCCTTTTATCTTTAATTCCCTCTTGCAAATGCATTCTTCCTTGTTCCAGTCTTAGATTATTTTGATGGTTCAAGTTGCCTTTTTCTCTTTAATTTGATTTTGCAATCTTTCCTTTAAAGAAAGTAGGGATTTATATTAGGAAGATTCATACCATCTCTGGCATTGCCTGTGCTTTGTCTCTAAGTTTACGAATCCCTCGGGTTGACAAATTAAGTGTTGAGGAGTTTGCTTAAGTGTAATCCCTGCACCCAACATTTTGGCGCCGTTGCCGGGGAGGCGATTTGATTTGGTAAGAATTTTCTGATTATACAATAGAGGTAATTTTTCCTTTATTTTTGAAATATTTTTTGGAAAAGCTTCTTTGAAAGAATTTTACTGGTGTTAATTGATTTATGACAACATTTTTTACTAGAATTTTTTTGTTATTTTTCTTTCTTTTTTTTGAAATGAATGCCTAGAAAAGGTAAGGTTTCGAAGCCCACTAAGGGCCAAATTTTTTTTGAAAAAAATTCTCATATTGGGTCTCCTTCTGTAAGTAGGAAGCCCAATTCAATTCAAACCCATCACGTAGGAAAAATCCACTTGGATTTTGGTGACAACTGCTCAAGTGTGGATCAGCTTGTTGAGAGCGGTACAAGTAAAATGGAAACAATGGTGGACCATGAAGATCATTTGGAAGGGACTGGTGAAAACCAGGTAAGTGAAGAACAATCCACTTTTGTGTTTCCAACTGTGGATCCTGATACTATGGTGCAAATTAAGAATATTCCACCATCAGCTCTCCCTCATTTCCATGGTAAAGTTCATGAAGATCCTGACTCTTTTCTATTTGATTTTGATATTCTGTGTAGAAGTTATGATTATTCAACTGACGCTCAGAAGTTAAGATTATTTCCTGTTACTCTCAAGGAATCAGCTCTATGCTGGTTTATGGGGTTAGGATGAAGCACTATAACCTCTTGGGATCATATGAAGAGAGTGTTTTTGTCTAAATATCAAGAATATTGCAAAACTCAGGACATGCAGGATGAGATTTTTACAATCATACAAGATGATGAAACTCTTGAAGATTACCTAGAAAGATTTTTGTATATTATGTTAGCCATCAATATTTTTTACATGTTAGTGATGACTATATCTATAGCTGAGTTTTCTAGAAGCTGAATTCCATGTGTAAATCTGTCATCTAGAAAACCCTCATAAAAATTTTTTCGCCCTTTTGCTTATCAGTCCGCCCATGTCAAAGTCAAAATCCATTATCACTATTTTTCCTAAGCTTCAGCCCTACTGGTCTGCCCATCAGCTCTAAAAGAAAAATCCAAGTCTGTTTCAAAAGTCTCCCCTATGTTAGGAAGTGGCGCTTTAAGGCATTTTACCCTTGGCAATCATCAAAAAGCCAAAAAAGCCTCCATCTGCTACAAACCAATCATGACTGACCTCCCACTTTGCAAATGAAATTGACAAATAGCTCTAAGTCGCGCCACCCACACCCCCTAGATCTCAGCACTGCATAAAACCCAACCTCAAGCTGACTATTAGGTTTGTCATAGTGTTCTATGGTTCTACAAAGGCAGGAAATATATTTCATCTCATGGAGTAAAATGTTTGAGTTTACAGTTAGAGGAACAGCTGCTTCTAAATGTAACTTGAGCCTTTAGATATGTCTGCAAAACAGAAAGCTACTCATCTGGACCTTATGCCTTTTTCCTCAAGATAAAATTTGTAGTAATAGCACAACACGACCGTTCCTTAAGAATGTAAATTGTCAAGGCCCATAACCTCCTTCATTTACAAGCAGAGGGTTAGGGCGCCTCCTTCATCCAGGCGCGGGCCAGTATTGACTCAGAAGGTTGCAAAATTCCAGGTTTGCCTTTACTGAAACAACGAAACAATATCTTCAGGTTTTATGAATGTAATTGATGATCATAACAGGAATGGAGCTTGAAATATGCTAGCTCAAAGGGAAGGAGAGTCTGATTTGATAAAAGAGATCATCTGAAACTTTCAAAACATTTGAATTGTTGAAGCTTTAGAAAGCATGTCATCAGTAAACATTCCAATCTTAAGTAGCCTGTTTTGTCCAAGATCAAATGGAATAGATGCTGTCAACCAATGCGATTACACAGGCAGAAAGAAAGCCCTTGGTTTTTCAAAAAGCACTGACCTTCATAGTCACAAAGAGTTTTTGTCAAGTAACAGGTCATAAGATGAACAAGCCAAATGATAAATATCTCAGTCACCCTTAGAACAATGTCACTGTGGCTAGGGTTTCTTCTAAAACACAGTGATGCTTGCAAGTAAAGATGCTAAGATTGATGTTTTTCAAGAATTTCACTCACCATCACATTCAAAGAAAGGCTGTGTCAAACATAGTGGTCAAAAAGCCTTCGGACACCTTACCTGATGAAGAGCCTCCTCCATGCATGAGTAGATGGCCAAAGCCATTGCAAGTCGCTGAAGCTGATTGATTTGAAATACAATGGAAGGATACAAAGAAATTGAATAAAAGTCATTTGCACAGGTAAGTGTTACTGTTTATGATGCAAAGGTATTGATTTCCCTCTTCAAAAAGCTATCTGTCAGACTGTATCTATAGTGGAAAGAAGGAAATGTTATGAATAATGTATGCTATTGATACCAAAAGGAGCAGTTGCTTTAGAGAAATGGTTAAAGGCATTTCACTATCACCTGCCCAGAAGCCTAAAGAAGATCCTTTTGAGTAAACAGTGAAGTATAGTGTGAAAGCAAGCCATCAAAAGAGCACACTTACAGTCCCAAGGGAAGCTTGTGAATCACCTAGAAGCAGCAATCATCAAACACTTTGAAAGAACATAGGCCATCTCATGCTGAATAAACAGTCGCCAAGGTATACAATGCTATAAGTGGACAAGGAGGAGGTTTGATAAAAATTGTCAGTTTAAGGCTTGGAACAAATGCATCTTTTTCATCATTCAAAAGACAGATACATCATAGGTAATGTACCTATAAGCAGGAAATCATTTTGGAAAAAAGGGGCGCCTTTTGAAATTGAGAAACCATAACCAAAATTCAAAGTTATATCAGTAAAATTGGTACCTGTTATATTCAAAGTTTGGAGAAGCTGTCAAAGGCCAAAGACTGTAAAGATAGATTTACATAACCAGCCTTGTCCTTCAAAGAAAAATCAGTATTCATCTCGGGGTCAGAGTCATTGTTCGGGTCTACATATGCAAAATGACAAACCCACAGTTTGAAAAACAAAACAGATTTCAAAAAGCCTACGTTACATTTCCAAGCAAGGTAACCGTTGAAAAAGGGTTTGAAATGACATAAAGGATTAAGTGTGAGAGTAGGAATGTCATTTTCAAAAGCTGAAGACGTTTTGGCCTCCCTATCACCAAAGAAATAATTTTCGGGTCATCAGGCAGAAGTTAACACTGTGCAGAGGCAGCGCGACGTGCCTGGGTTTTGGCGCGACGTGCCTGGGCGAAAAATTACACGGGGCCCTTTGTCGGCGCGACGTGCCTGTACGTTGGCGCGACGTGCCTGTACAAGGCCGCCCAACCACACGACAGGCCGACCCGACAAGCAACTTCTGCGCGACGGGTTTTCTTTAAAGGATGCCGCGCAAGTGTCAAAGACCTCCAGCATTACTCCAGCTTTCAAAGCGGGCATCCATCAAAATTTAAGGTATTTTTATGAATTCCCCATCGATGTCAAGGTTTTGATGGATGAAAAGAAGTTTTAAAAACCCCAGACTTTGTCATTTTAGTTAAAGGCAAAAGCAGTCTTTTATACACAGTGAGATGAGGTAATTGCAATATGATAATACGGGGTTTTATGGTCGAGAACCAGTTTGTTTCATTTTCAAATCGATCTAAGGGCAGAGGTTGTCTTGTGAAGGGCTGTGTTTTGATTAAAAAGGAGACTTTCATGGTAGAAATACTGACTTAATTCTGAAGAAAAACCTTTCACACTGTCATCCAAACCTTTCCACACTACTAAAACAGTGAAGTGCACTCAGTAAGGGAGTTTTGACATTCTTGTTGTTTGAAAGAGAAAACTCATATAATCTCTGTCTAAGAGCATTGATAGTCTTCTAAAGCTCTGTCATTTTACCCCAGCCCTGTGTTTTTACTGTCTAGGCATATGTAGGATGGTTTGCTAGAGATACAAATGGTTGAAGGGTGGCACACTTATACAGGGTGAGGTTTTGATGTTGAAGGCCTCCTTGAGCAAGGATTTTTGGTGTATTGATTGACATCAGAGATTTCAAGAACAGAGTGACTGTTGTCATTTTCTCACAAGCACACCTTTTTAGCAAACTGCCCCCCTGTTTCACTGTATTTTGTCACTACTGTGAAGAATTGTTAGCAAAGAGTTTCCAAAGGTGCAGAGTCACTTTCTAAAAAAGCAAGAATGTTGGTGGTTAAATGTAAACATTGAGGCAGAGGTACAAAAGCAAGAGCCATTTAAACTTCACAAATGAAAAAGGGCTTTCATTTTCTAAAGGGGTGTAGTTCTTGGTAATTGCATTTAATATTAAGAATGTATGCATGTGTAGTGTTGACTTTTGAGATTCACAAGTAAAGAGTCAATCTTCCTAAAGTGCTATGGTTGATTTACACCTAAACTAAATCAAGCCATTGCACTACATTGTATCATTCCTCAAGATTGCTGAACAAACAGTTTTTCCAAAGGTGCGTAGCTACTTTCTAAAGGGCAGAGTTGTTGATGGTTGAAACTTTAAACATTGAGTGTGGGTATAGATGTGTTGGTGGATATTTTAAACCTACAAGCAGAGAGTGTGTTTCCTAAAAACCACTCGTATTGGTTATACATCTAACTTGGGTTCACCTTTATCAAAACCATATTGTATCATGTTGAAGATTTGTTGGGTCAGAGCCTTTTTTCAAGGTGAATAGGGCCATTTGCTAGAAGGCGCATGCAGCTTGTAATTCTGCAAGGTCGCTATCAGATACAAGAAGAGGAACAGCAGTTAGCTGGAGGTTGATGAGCAAAGAAGAGACAGGAGGAGGAACAAAGCAAAGATACAAAGAAGCTGAGGAGCAGCAAGTTGGGCAAACAAATGTTTTTTTGAAACACAAATTGGACAAAACATTGATGAAGAATGAAGCTGGTGTTGCCATCCAAATGCTGACCAAAATTGTCTTAAAAAGAGGAAATTGCCCAAAAAGACAACCCTAGCTTGCTTGAAGAGAAAAAAGCGCTTGATCGGGCATTCAAAAGGCAAAGTATCGTTGGAGCAGTGCCAAGCATGGAGGTGGAATCAGCCGTCATCCCTATCCCAAGCGAGACAAGGATAACGAGGCCCGCATCCTGAAAACCCTCCTCATTCACAAAGAAGGGCAAATTGAAGTGTTACAAGAAGACCTTCAAAGTTATGGTAGGAATTTCAACCACTTCGAGGTTGAAAACAAACAAATGAAGTATCATGCGCCTACCATTCATGAGGCAAGGGCGATCAAGTATAAAAAGGAGGCAGAAAAGGCACAAGTAAGAATTGAAGAGCTCATTGCGAGTTTGATGATGAAGAGGAGGAAGACCAGCCCAGCGAAAGAGGCCTAGGGACCATCGGCTTAGAAGAGCCTCGAGAAACAAAGAGAGAAGAAGAACAAGCCCAATTCAAGCCTTTCTCACTACCCTCTTGAGCAGAAATTGAGGAAAACAAGGAAGCATGGCTTGAGAGGGCTAACCAGCATTTGGAAACAAAGCTTGAGAAGGAAAACAGATCTTGAGCTACGTAGAAAAAGGACTCTTCACTCTCGAAGCTAAATCAGTTTGCCAGGCGAAAATTTGAAGGTAGGCCAGAGAAATTGAAGAAGTTGAAGGAGAGGCGCTAGCACCTGAATAAGCAAAGTATATCAGCCCTTGGATATTTTGTCACTGAGCATGTTTCTATGACCCTGGAGGGCCGCATGCCAATTTTGGGCCTGTTGAAACTTTTTGTTTTTTTGGCATTTTTGGGTTTTTTCGCCAAAAACTCATAAATTCGCCATTTCGCTTGATGAGTTGTCAAGGGAGGAGGACGATCCCAATGGATGCCATAATTCCATGAGTAGGTCTCCAGCCGATTTTCAGGGCATTTGAAGATCTTTTCGCCCCTCAAATTGGCGAAACAGCCTCATTTTGCACGTTCGCCCGCCATATCAACAAACTTCACTATTTTCTCGGGTTTCGCATACAGCGCCTTTGAGGACTTTCGTAGATCATATTGAGGTGATTCCACTTGGCGCCTGAAAGCGTGACACAGAGCTTTCCAATCCAGCCATCATGAGCCTCATTTCGACATCGGAAGGCTTCCATTTGCATCCAGCAAGTCGTGGGACCTTTTTCGTGCATAAATATGAAGTATTTTTGTACTTTGAACTCCAAAAATCTGCTTTTCCCAAATGTGCGTTAAGCTATTTTTATCATTGGGAAATCATGTAAAGTCAATATACTCGCTTTGTGCGCTTTTTTAGATATTTTATGGGATATTTTGTGCCTGGCTTGCAAGCCTCATGATAAGTTTAGATATTTTAATTTTGCCATGGATAAACTTAGTTGCTCCATGAGGTTTTCCTTCCTCAAGCCTATTTATTCCATGGTTCTCATTAAATCGAGGCTGAACTTGAGAGAAGAATTAATACATTGGTCATATGAGTTTGAAGAATACACTGAGTTAAGTGATTTTTGACCGCCTCTTGGATGCTTCGAGGAATGATGAAGGATTGTTGATGGATCTCGACACAGAATGGTATTGTGCTTCTTAATGTTTTGTCTTCTAGTTTTCACTCATACCCATATTTCTTTCGCTTATAGATGAGTAAAGATTGATTTTGAGATGCGCCCATGGAGGCACCCCAAAATCCCCGGACCTTCATAGCTGGATGCTTTTCCTTAGTTATGCTAAAGAATTCTTAGTCAGCTCTTTCGCAACCTAAGGTATTGTTGCTAAGTTTTATTCATCGGGCTCTATGTATGTTGAGTAGGATGTATGGTTTGCCCCGCCACCTATCGGGCCTACCCATACTGGCCCATGAGACTTTCTCTTCGACTGATTTGTTGATCATTTTGTTGAACCAAGGAGGCCTAGTCTCGATTTAGCTCTTTGGTTTAAAACGAAAACTTATTTTCCAAGTGCCCAATGACTTAGAGACTATGTTTAGGCTGCCCGGTATAGTTTATGAGTTGTTAGTTTGTCTCATGTGTTTTCCCCAAAGTCCGATAGCTATTTCCCCGAAGTTAGAGGGTCTATACCTATGTATGGCTGGAATGTTTGATTTTCTATGTATCGATTAGCTTATAGTTGGTTCTAAAGCATGATTAATGGCTTGCTATTACATGTTTATGTCTCATTAACTAGTTTGCACTTGAAATCCTCTTTTGTCTTTCACCAACTTATTGTCCATTTAATCCATTTTTCCTGTGAGATCCTTCGATAGGAATCAACTGCCCTATGCCACTTTACATCACCCTCATGTTTCCTTGACCTCGTTTGACCCTATAGCCCAATTTTATCTACATCTTGTCATATCCGCTTATGTATTTGATCAATATCCTCACAAACTAAAAACTAAAAAACTAAAAAACACACTTCATAACTAGCCTAATATCAACATCGCAAGTAAACACACCGACATCTTCTACACATATAGAGAGCCCTCTCTGAGTCCAGGAAGGCTAGGTCCTTGGGCTCCAAAGCTTGGTTTGATGTTACATCGTCATTTGGCTAGCCAATCGGCCAAATCACGGGACCCTAACATATTATACAAAGGTCAAAACTTAAGTTTGATCCCAGTACTATTAGAACCTTTTTCCTATGAGGACTTACTGATAATGCTAGAAATAATTTAAATTTGTTAGGACAAGGTGATATTTCTCAGCAAAATTTTGAATTTTTTTTTGAATTATGCAGGAAATTTTCAAGAAATCAGTATAGATCTAGTAGAGGAACTCGAAATAGAAATATAAAACTCGACCCATCATGCTATGATTATCGGACTAGAAAATAAAATGGAAAACATGAAAATTGATATAATGAATATTGTTACCAAACAATTAGACTTTTAAAATTTCAAAGAAAAAATCATGAACAAGAGTCATTATGTATTGTCCTAAATGTAGAGACAAACATCCTCCTAAAGAGTGTCCTCTAATTTGAAAGAAACTAATAAGTGTACTATTTATCCGTAATATCATGTCATAGTGTGGCCCCCTCTATACCAGGATTTAAAGATGTATTTACAAGGGGACAAATCAAGCTTCTAGTACTTGTATAGGAGCAGAAGGAATTGGCCTCGTAGTAGTAGGGTATGGCTCCTGAATTTTCTCCACACTATCTTGGTTATAATTCACTTGCATATCTTTATCCTAAAACTAATCGGCAGTGGGCAAGATGGGAATTCAATATTTCAAGATAAGGCAACCCTCTCAACCATGGAAAATGTTGAGAGGGTCAACACTCATTCTCCTGCCCCACTAGCCACCTATGAAGTCATATCCATCTACACATACACCTTATTCAATGCCTCAACTGAAATGCCCATCGACTGCTTCTACCTCCACCCTTTCGAACTCCGCTGCCTTCGCTAACCTATGCCCAATCCTAAAAATAATAAAGAAGGCAAATGATCTATGTAACAAACCCACTTTTACCATTCGAGTACCAATCTATTCTAGTTGGGGTTCATGATATTCAATTAAGATCGGAAGGACTCAGAATATTAGAAAATTAGAAGAAAAAAATATAGTGATTGTTGAAGAGAAAGGACAAAGGAAACTCTAACCATTCTCTCGAAAGGTGTCGCCAAGAAGCTCTACCCTCTCGAATCCTTGCTATCTTCTTCCAACCCGCTCTCCCTTCCCAAGAGAGGGGCTAGTAATGGAAAGAAGTGAGCCTATTTCTCTCGAGACTAGTTTAAGTACCTAAACTTAGGAATATTTTCATTAAGATACCTTGCTTCCAAGCCATTAAAGAGATCCCAATTTGTACCAAGATAATTAAGGAACTCTGGCTTTAAGAAACCCGGAGGGAAGAGAGTGGAAACCCCAAACCATTCAATTTGTTGGTAGGGTAGCAGAGTTGATGACAGGATGTGTGTCTATGGAAAAATATACTGATCCTGGAAACTCTGTTGTCTCAGTTCAGATTGGTAATGTCCTTGTCTCTAATGTTCTTATAGACCTGGGGGCAGCCATTAATTTCATGACTAAGCAAACCATGGATCAACTTCGGTTATCTCATCTTCGCCCTACTCCCACTATGCTTGAATTAGCAGATAGATATAAAATTAAGCCAAAAGGAGTATTGGACGATGTAATCATCTCATTAGATTCTTGGGAATATCTTGCTGATTTCATTGTGCTTCAGCCAAAGAAACCAGTAGGAGGACATCCCTTGATCTTGGGTTGACCATGGCTTGCTACGGCCGATGCATATATTGGATGTCCTTCCGGTGATATGTATATTTCACATGGAGATTCTAGGAAGAAAGTTACCTTATACCCCCCTACCAGATCCATTCAGGACCTTCGAGATACTTTATGGTTGGATCAAAGTAGTGATGAGGAGACTCAGTCTATTTCCCTTATCCATCATTATACTGGGTCTTCACAAGAAGATGGGATTCAAGATTTTTAGAATAATCTAGACTATGCCTAATTTTGAGCCTTTGAGCCATATTTCCAGCCTAGATTTTCAAGAAAATCATGATTCTCATTCTTTTGTACCACTGCATTTGACCACTCCCTTCAGTACTCTTGAGCCCAATACCACTCTTTTTGAGATTAGCCCTGGCAAGTCCTTGCATATAAGTTCAGATTTGGACTCATCTCAGCAGGAGCATCTTGTGAATTTATTGCAAAACCATCTTAGTGCCTTTGCTTGGGGCTATGAAGATATGAAGGGTATCCCTCCTGAAACTTGTACACATCATATCCATATTCAGGAAGGAACCTGACCTGTCCGAAAACCCCAAAGGCGAATGAATCCAGCTCTAAGAGATATTGTGAAGGAAGAAGTATAGAAACTCTTGGATGCCAGTTTTATCTAACCTATTTTTGATAGTTAGTGGGTCTCTCCATTAGTAATTGTACCTAAGAAAGATGGAAGATGGCGTATTTGTATTTATTATCGAGAATTAAACAAAGCCACTCTCAAAGATTACTTCCCTCTCTCTTTCATTGACTAGGTGCTTGATACCCTTGCAGGAAAGAAATATGTCTTCTTTTTGGATGGCTTCAGTGGCTATAACCAGATACAGATTGCACACGAAGATCAGGATAAAACTAATTTTACATGTCCATGGGGGACATTTTCTTATACAGTGCTTCCCTTTGGTTTATGTAATGCCCCGACTACCTTTCAAAGGGCATTCTTGGCCATTTTTGCTGATCTAGAATTTGTAGAGATTTATATGGATGACTTTTTTGTGTTTGGTGATTCTTTCCAGGAGGCTCCAAAAAATTTGGAGAAAGTCCTTATTCGTTTTCAAGAAGCCCATCTCACTTTGAGTGACAATAAATGTAGATTAATGTGCAAAGCGGGAGTGGTACTTAGCCATTTTGTTTCGGATAAAGGTATCCAGGTTGAGCCAGAAAAAATTGAAATCATTCTATATCTTCCTGCACCCAAAACTCAAAGGGAAGTAAGAGGGTTTTCAGGAGATGGTGGTTACTATAGAAGATTCATTGAAATTTTTTCAAGGATAGCTGCTCCTCTTTTCCGACTTCTAGCTAAGGATAGTGAATTTTCTTGGTCCACAGCTTGCCAACAGTCTTTTGAAACATTGAAGGAAAAGTTGGTGCAGGCACCAGTTTTGAGAGGTCCAAACTGGTCCCTACCTTTTCACATTTCCTCTGATGCTTCAGATTTGGCTATTGGCACAACTTTAGGACAAGAGGAAAATAAAAATTCCTATGTTATTTATTATATTATTAAGAATTTTTCTTCTACTGAATTGAATTATACAATTACAGAGAAAGAGTTTTTTCAATTAACAAGTTCAGGCACTATATTATAGGATATGAAGTATTTGTACACACTGATCATTCTGCGATTAAATATTTGATGAAAAAACCATTGACAAGTGGTAGAGTGACTAGGTGGTTGCTATTGTTGCAGGAATTTAATGTTACTATTGTTGATAGTCCATGGAAATCTAATGTTGTATCATATTTTCTTTCTAGATTAGATAATCCTGGTGAAGTAACCCCTGTTAATGATGAATTTATATATGAAAATATTTTTTCTATGTCAGCAGATTCTCTATGTTTTTCTGAGATTGCTAATTATTTGGTCACTGGAAAAACACCACCTCACTTTTCCGCTCATGAAAAGCGGAATATTATTCAGAAAAGTGCTGCATATTCCTAGATTCAAGGAGATCTCTTTTGCACTTTGTTAGGTCCCTATATTACTAGTATAGTCCCTTATTATTGTTAGTGTAACCCCCTTATTGTTATTATTGTACCCTTGTAACCCCCATTTTGTTATTATTGTGCCCTTAAATTATTATTGTTAGGTCGGCTAAGATTACATTGTGGCCCACTAGGATTACATTATGGCCCCATGGACTCCTATATATAGAAAGGAGGTTTTGTAAATTGAATCATCCAAGAATTGTTCATTTATGTAATTTATTTGAGGTTTCCCCCTTGAATTGGCTTATTTCTAAGGCGTTGATATCTTTTTTCTTCTATTTTTGGAGCTGGTTACACAACATTTGATATCAGAGCTTTGGATTCTTGGGTTTTGCTGCTCCAAATAGGTCATCGTGGAATTTTCGCTATAAATTTTGTTCTACAAAGTTTTAGAAGCTGAAATTCTTAGGGTAACAAGCTTAAATCCTGAGCAATATTTCCTAAAAATTTCAGAGCTTGGTTCACAATATTTTCGGAGATATCATCTGTGGAAGTTAGGTCTTTTTTCAAGATCCTAAACAGGTCATCATGGAATTTTCGCTATAAATGTTTTTCTAAGAAGTTTCAGAATCTGAAATTCATATGGTACGAAGACGAAATCCTGAGGAAATTCTTCAAAAAATTTCAGAGCTTGGCTCGCAATATTTTTGGAGATATGATCTATGGAATGTAGTGCTTTGTCAGGCTCCTGAATTTCATCTCAAAGAGGTGATTGTGGAAAAAGTTCAATAACTCTCTCTCTGGGAAGTGGATTTGAGTGCCGTAAAAAGTGGTTGTAAGTACACGGACTATCTTTTCTTGGCCATCAATTTCAGAGACAAAGGACGAAAGAGTGACACGTGGCAAGTCCTACAAGTTTGCTTTACTGAACCAGTCCAAAATTAGGTCATTGTGGGAGATTGGACACAACTTTGCCTTGGGGAATCCAAATTAGATCAGACCTGTGGAATTTGAAATAAACTTTAGAGGGCTACTACAGGGCTGAATTTCAGATATTGAAGATTTTCAATTACATATATAATTCAATTTCAATATCGAGCTCCTCAAAGCAAGTAAAAGGTGTGTATTTTTTTTCTGAATTGCACAACTCTTGTTTGAAGAATCAAGTTGAATTGATTCCAAGGGAATATTGTAGAATAGGTATCAATATTGGATTCTAAAATGGCACCTAAAAATAATTCAACACCCATTAAGCCTTCATAAGGCTCTACCATGACTCACGAAGATGAATAATTGCGACATGATCTATCAAAATTACAAGAGCAAGTGCAACAAATTTCACTCTCGCAAAGAGAAACAAAAAATGAAATGGAAGTTTTGAAGAAAGGCATGGAAGTGAAGATGGACGGTTTGAAGAAAGGCATGGAAGCTAAGATGGATGGTGTGGAAGTGAAGATGGACGATTTGAAGAAAGGCGTGGAAGCTAAGATGGATGGCGTGGAAGCTAAGATGGATGGCATGGAAGCTGGCATGGAAGCTAAGATGGATGGCATGGAAGCTGGCATGGAAGCTAAGATGGATGATCTAAAATCAAACATCGAAGATTTGACAAAGATGATACAAGAAATGTTTCCTAATGGTGAAAAGATAGTAGAAGAACCTCATGATGAGAACAAAATAAATGTTAATCGTGATTTCATAAACTCTAATGTTGGCGGGAAGAACCACCATATTCCAAAAATGGATATGAGGAAGTTTGATGGAAAGGATCATGTAACATGGATACTAAAGATGGAGCAATATTTTGATCTCCATAACGTGCAAAACACACAAAAGGTACGCATTGCAACTTTACATTTAGAACAAAATACATTTGTATGGTATCGATGGCTTTGCTCCCGTAAAAAAATTGTCACTTGGTCAATTTTTACCGAGGAAATGATAGCACATTATGAGGATACAAAGAGCAACACCTTCTTTAGCCAATTGATAAATCTCAAACAAAAGGGTTTAGTGGGGGAGCACATTGAGGACTTTCAAAAATTGAATATAAGGGTAACTGATATTCCAGAGGAACACAGGATTGATCTCTTCATAGGCACTTTAAAGGATAACATCCAACATGAAGTTCATGTTCTGGAACCTGATTCATTGGAGAAGGCATTCAGGTTGGCAAGAAAAGTTGAATGTAAAATTATGGCGACAAGGAAGCCTACCACTCAATTCTATAAAGAAGGAAGTGTGGCTATGCCTAGATTTCCACAACCTACAAGGTTGACACCACAACAATTGGAAGAAAAAAGAGCAAAAGGGCTTTGCTACAGTTGTGATAGCAAATAAACTAAAGGTCATAAGTGTGCTGAGAAGAAATTATTTTACATAGATTGTGAAGAGGAAGAAGAAAATGAACAAGAAGAGGATATACACCGGGAACCAACCCTAGAAGAGGAAGAAATGAATCCGACCATATCGTGTAATGCACTAGCATGAATTACCACTCCTCAAACTCTCAAGATAGAAGGAAAAATCAAGAAGAAAAAGGTAATAGTGTTGATTGATTCAGGTAGCACCCATAATTTTATTCATTGTAAGGTAGCCAAGGAATTAAATTGTTTCCTATACCCAGCACCAGAATGTGAAGTGATGGTTGCAAATGGAGGAACTATAAATTGCTCTGGAAAATGCCATAACATCAAGCTAACCATGGGGGAATATGTGTTGACTAGTCCAATGCTTTCCATTCCTATGGGAGGTGCTGATGTTGTACTAGGAGTACAATGGTTACAATCTTTGGGGACGGTAGCTTTTAATTTTCAAGAACTTTTCTTGAAAGTTTTTTAAGAAGGAAAGGAAGTCAAATTACGGGGTATTGAAGGGAATCTGGGAAGGATAATAAGCTCTAATGTCATGACAAAGCTTCCAAATAAAGAACAACGAGGAGTAATTGCACAATTATGCTCACTAGAAGTTCCGACATCAAAATCATCTATTTCTCCAGATCTCCAACAAGTCTTGGACAATCATTCCAAGGTGTTTGAAACTCCCAAATGACTCCCACCTATTCGTGATCATGATCATTCTATTCATTTGATTCCAGGAAGTGTTCCTCCAAACATCAGGCCTTATAGATATCCTTACTTCCAAAAGAGCGAAATTGAACGTATGATTGCAGAAATGTTAGAGGCGGGTATAATTCAACCTAGTCAAAGTTCTTTCTCTGCTCCTGTAGTATTGGTACACATGAAGGATGGATCATGGCGAATGTGTCCGGATTATAGGGAGCTCAATAAGCTCACCATTAAAGATAAATTTCCCATTCCTGTGATTGATGAATTATTGGATGAATTACATGGAGCAATTTATTTTACCAAGTTGGATCTTTGTTCGGGATATCATCAAATTAGAATGAAGACTGAAGATATTCCAAAAACAGCATTTCGAACTCATGAGGGTCATTATGAATTTTTGGTCATGCCTTTTGGCCTTACCAATGCACCTTCTACATTTCAAGGGTTGATGAATTCCATTCTCAAACCCTTCCTTAGAAAATTTGTGCTAGTATTTTTTGATGATATACTAATCTACAGCAGGTCTTGGAAGGATCATGTTGAACATGTTGACAGGGTGCTCAAACTGTTGCAGGAGAAACAATTATATGCAAAAACATCCAAATGTTTCTTTGGAGTACAAGAGGTGGAATATCTTGGTCATATTATATCTCACGAGGGTGTTAAAGTAGACCCTAACAAAATTAAAGCCATTAAGGAATGGAAAGTCCCCACGACCATAAAGCAGTTGCGAGGATTTCTCGGGTTAACAGGGTATTATCGCAAGTTTGTTAAGAATTATGGGAGAATAGCAACATCTCTAACAACATTATTGAAGAAAGATGCATTTTCATGGACTCCTGAAGCAACTAAGGCCTTTGAACATCTTAAAGAGGCAATGTGCCTAGCACCGGTCTTAGCTACGCCAGACTTCACAAAAACCTTTATTGTGGAATGTGATGCCTCAGGAAATGGAATTGGTGCTGTTTTAATGCATGAAGGAAGACCCATTGCTTTTGAAAGTCGTCCAATCAAAGGAAAGTATTTACATAAACCTATTTATGAGAAGGAAATGTTAGCAATACTGCATGCACTAAAGAAATGGAGAACTTACCTAATGGGAAGACACTTCAAGGTAAAAACTGATCATGATAGTCTTAAACACTTTTGGAATAAAGACTATCTTCAGAAGAGCAGCAAAAATGGGTCACAAAGATGTTGGGTTATGACTTTGAAATAATCTACAAAAAAGGGAAGCTAAATGTTGTTGCAGATGCACTCTCAAGAATGAATGAAGAGGTGGAAGCATTGCTTTGTGCCATTTCTATTATCCAACCAGATTGGATAACCGAAGCAAGAGATGAATGGAATAAGGACAAAGATGTATGGACACTCATTCAAAATTTGCAGCAAGATCCTAGTACATCTAATACATTTAGTTTGAAAAATGATTCCTTATGGTACAAAGATCGCTTATATCTTTGTAAGAATTCCCAACTAAAACAAAATATTCTTTTGGAATTGCACACTTCTCCTTTAGGAGAACACTTAGGATTTTTAAAAACTTACCACAGGGTGAAGAAAGATTTTTTTTGGGATGGCCTTAAATCTGATATTCAAAAGTTTGTGGTGGAATGTTTGGTTTGCCAATAGAATAAAGTGGAGACAATTAAGACCCCGGGACTTCTACAACCTTTATCCATTCCAAGTCAAGGTTGGGAGGAGATTTCAATGGATTTTATCACAGGTTTACCGAAGTCCGAAGGCAAGAATGTCATCATGGTGGTAGTTGAAAGACTTACCAAGTATGCACACTTTTGTGCATTATCTCATCCATTTAAAGCAAGTACAGTTGCTACTACATTTGTGGACAGAATTCAAAAGCTACATGGAAGCCCAAGGGTTATTGTGAGCGACAGAGATCCCATTTTTATGGGAAATTTTAGGACAGAGTTATTTTCTTGTTTGGGTACTCATTAGCTCATAGATCATCTTATCATCCTCAATATGATGGTCAAATAGAGATAGTAAATAAATGTTTGGAAGGATATCTTCGTTGTTTTGTATCTGATAAACAAACACAATGGGTCAAGTGGTTACCTCTCACTGAATGGTGGTATAACACTTCCTTCCATACTGCAGCAAAAATGACACCATTTATGGCACTTTATGGATATCATCCACCATCGATCACATCATCTTTAATGGAAAATTCGAAGGTTCAAGCAGTGGAAATCACATCGAGCATCAGCAAGAAGTTCTCCAAATCTTAAAGGATAACCTGAATTTGGCACAAAATCGAATGAAACAACAGGCAGATCAACATCGCAGCGAGAGAAGTTTTGATGTAGGAGATTGGGTATTTTTACGGCTACAACCATATAAACAAATGTCCCCCAAGCAAGCTAAGAAGGATAATAAATTATCGCCAAAGTACTATGGTCCTTACAAGGTGTTGCAAAAGATTGGTACTATGGCATATAAATTGGAGCTTCCTACTTCTTCACGAGTGCATCCAATTTTCCATGTTTCATGCTTAAAGAAGGTTATAGGTGAAAATCTTCCAGTTCAAACAATATTGCCAGAACTTGATGAGGAAGGAAAAATCATATTGGAACCTAAAGCAGTCATGGAAACAAGAACTCGACAACTACGGAATCGATCAATTTCAGAGTATCTCATCAAGTGGAAGAACTTACCCACTGAAGATTCTACATGGGAGGATGAGAATTTTATACAAAAACACCCAGAGCTACTCAAGCGTTGAGGACAACACTTTTTTTGAAGGAGAGGGGCATGTTAGGTCCCTATATTACTAGTATAGTCCCTTATTGTTGTTAGTGTAACCCCTTATTGTTATTATTGTACCCTTGTAACCCCCATTTTGTTATTATTGTGCCCTTAAATTATTATTGTTAGGTCGGCTAGGATTACATTGTGGCCCACTAGGTTTACATTATGGCCCCATGGACTCCTATATATAGAAAGGAGGTTTTGTAAATTGGATCATCCAAGAATTGTTCATTTATGTAATGTATTGGAGGTTGCCCCCTCGAAGTGGCTTATTTCTAAGGCGTTGATATCTTTTTTATTCTATTTTTGGAGCTGGTTACACAACACACTGGTCAAAATATGATTATCTGTATATGTGTAAGAGAGGAGGAAGTGTTTGACATATTGAAATCTGCTCATGATGAACCTTGTGGATGCCACTTCACTGATAAGTGGACTGCATATAAAGTATTGTGTGCTGGTTACTTTTGGCCTTCCTTGTTTAAGGATTCCAAAGAATATGTCAAGCGATGTGATAGCTGTCAACGAATCGGCTAGCCTAATCAAAACACTGAAATGCCTTTATGCCCCCATGTTATGATTGAGCCATTTGAAAAATGGGCTATTGATTTTATAGGGCCATTAAATCCAACATCCTTAAGTATAAAGCATATTTTGGTTTGTACAGATTTCGTTACAAAATGGGTAGAAGCTAAAGCTATTTCTTTTGCTACAGAAAAAGTTGTTGATTTTCATTTTACTGAAATATTTACTAGATTTGGTGTGCCTAGGGAAATTATTTCTGAAAATGGTCTGCATTTTATTTCTAATCTGGTACAGGGTGTGATGGAGCAATACAAGATCCGACATAGGAAATTCACGCCGTATCACCCACAAGAAAATGGCCAGGTGGAATCTACAAACAAAGTGATCGAGTCCATTCTTACAAAGACAATCAATATGCATCGGAAAGATTGGGTTGAAAGATTACCAGAATCTTTGTGGGCATACAGAACCACTTGGAGAAATAGCATGGGACATACAACATATGAGCTGGTATATGGCAAACAGTTTCTATTACCAATTGAATTGCAGATCAAAACTTTCAGAAATGTAGTTCAGTTAGGACTAGATGTCTCTAAGGCACAAAAACATCGTATTCTCAAATTAAATGAGTTATATGAATTTCGTATAGATGTTGTTCAGTAGAACATTCTAATTCAGCAACAACAAAAAAGGTGGCATGACAAGTTGATTCAGAAAAAGTAGTTCCAACTAGGTGATTGGGTACTTCTTTATGATTCTATATTTAAAATTTTGAAGGGGAAGTTCCATACATGTTGGATGGGACCTTATGAAGTGATCTGAGTATTCGAGAATGGAGCATTATAAGTAAAAACTATTGATGGACAAAATTCAGTATTCTTGGTAAATGGACATAGATTAAAGAAGTATTTTCAGCCACTTGCCAAGAAAGATTTTACACAACAAGTCCAACAACAATTCAAGACGGTAGTGGTGAATGGTAATACCAACATTTTGAAAACATGAATTATTCTTCTTCTCAAAGAAAAGATATAAATTTAATAAAAAAGTAAAGAAAAAATATTTTCCTGTAATTGTGAAAATCAATTCACTAACATGATTACAGAAGGGTCGACCTAAAAACCAGCTTGCTGGTAGGAAGATCAAAAATTTCTAATAAAAAGAGAATGTTTCTTGATATTTAGATATGCTAGCGACCACCGAGTAAAAGAGACCTTCATACATTGGGGTAATTAGCATGGATATTTTTATTCAAGTAGCACTTAATTCTCGCTGCAGTTATTTTTTCTTGCACCAATGCAGGCAGACCTTCCAGAAAATTTTCTTCCTTTCATCATATCCCATTTCGTAATATTCCCTTAGTTTTCTTGTTTAAATCCTAGAATGATTAACCTTCCCATATTCTTCTAAATTTACCCTACCCACTTTGTAATAATCCCACTTTACCCTTGAATTTTTTTTCTATCCCACTTCTGTTTATCCCCTCTTATGGTACTATTCCTGGAATCCTTGTAACACAATTCCTTGCCATTCTGAAATTTTTCCCTTTCCCACTTCTTTGTTCCCTCATGAATTCATTGTAGGATCTCATACAAAAAGAGAAAAAAGATGCTCTGAAGCATCAAGAAAGGGAGAAGCAAATTTCCAGTATCAATTGAGGAAGCCATGTTAGAAGTCCAACCTATATTTTACTTAAATTCCCTGTTCTTTTTTCAGACAATATTCTTGCACTAGTGCAAGCATATCGTCCTATATAATAATACAAGCAGAATGGTACCAGTAGAATAGCATAGTAAGTGGTGTAAACAGATCAGTGCAAGCATGCACCTTGACAGAAGCAGAGTACAATTTGTTCTTTTCATAAGTATATGTCATAGGAAAGTGGTCATCATGAAAGTTTACAAGAATATTTTTCACTTATTTAGGGAGTACTTGTGCTATCATATTAACTAGGAGAAAATTATTTAAAGTACAAAGTGTTTTTAGTTAAGAATCATGATCATTTTTTAATAAATGCTAAAGTTCTTTTTTGAATTATGAAGGAGTGCAGAAATGTTTAACCGTTGCTTGGATATAATTACCCTTTCTACCATGATCCTAAACGTCCTTCACTTATAATGATTGCCTCACTTAGCCATTAAAAAAATGCCGCCGCAAGTACCAATCCCGCACGATTTCAAACATGCCGTGCATCCACGGCTATTTTGATGAAATGGATTAGTGATAAGACAGAAGGGATGGTGGACGGTTGGATCCCTATCTATAAAGAGCCAAATTTTCTGGTATTGCATGCAATTTTTGGACTATTCATAACTGTTAAGCAGCGATGTCGTCGTTCGACGTGAACCTTTGTCCCTCAGTGAGGTAGATCAGACTGCTAAGTTTTGCAATAGTCTTGCACTATTGCGAGACTCGGGCTTTCTTCAGTTTTTGCATAAATTTGACGGGCACAACAATGAAGTGGCCCTACATTTTGCAAAGAGTTTTAAAAACAGCCGTGTAAAAATTGGGCCCCTGAAATTTAAGGTTACGGAAGAATCGATAGTAGCAGCGACGAGCTTGCAAAATACTGGTGTGCAGTACTTCAAAAATCAGAAGCTCGAGAGGAAACGTTGGCAGCGTTTCGTCGTTGTTAAGAATACGAAGGTAGACTGGAAGAAAGGAGTTCCACACAACGCCCTGCTGGGACAGTGGTGGGACCTCCTTTTTATCCTCCAGAAATTCGTAACTTGCGAGGGAAGGTACTCCCTCACCTTTGTGTATCATTTCAGGATGCTACAACACTTCGAACCCGGCTAGAACATCCGTTGGAGGATGGATTTCACTTATTTCTTTCTTAAGAGTTTGGAAAATATGGCCAAGAGTGTGCAAGGCACATGGGCAGAACAGGCCGAAAAGAAATTATATCACCATGGCCTGATCAAAATCTTGGTCCAGAAATAATTGGAAATTAAGGGCATGACCTGGAAAGCGCTGTTAAAACAGCTGCATAAGAAGAAAGCTACCGGAAAGAAGACAGAGACCCACTCCAGCACAAGCAAGGGTCCCAGTGTAAATAGAAGTCCTTCTTACAACAGTGCAAAAAGGAAACAACCCAGGAAATAAACAGAAGAAAAGGGCCCATCTCCAAAGAAAAAGAAGACAGCGGGTACACCTGTTGAAGAAACTCTTTCGACACCACCAGTACATGAACAGACCCCCGAAGAAGACAATTTGCTGTCAATCCTTGCAGACGCAGCAAAATCTGTGGAAGTTGGAGATGACACTTTTTTGGCCGATTTTATTAAGGCCCGGAAAAAGAATGAGGAATCTAGTGCAGGTGAGGAACCACAGTCCCCACAAGACATTGAATCCCCTCTTGCACCAGTGCAAGAAGAAGAAGAACCGGAAGAAGTGCAAGAAGAAGAAGAACCAGAAGAGCAAGAAGAAGAATAAGAAGAATATTTTTCCGAAGTCATGAGGGATACTGAGGTCCCTAAATAAGATACAACCCTTGTCAGGACATAAAAGGAAGAAGACTCGGTAGCTCCTGTTGCTCAGATAGTCGAGCTAAAGATTCAAGTGCAGAACTTAGAGCAGCTCGTAGCTAAAGCACGGGAGGAAAAAGAACAGAATAAAGAATAATTCACGGCATATATCCAAAAAAAGAAAGAAGAAGTCAGGGTGTGGAAGTACCATGTTGCGCAATGTTTTAGATGACTTAAAAAGGTGATGAAGAAATTGAAGAACAGCAAAAAGAAGAAGTCTGAGACATTACAAATTGATGATCGTATGCCAGAGTAGGAGTGAGATGGCACGCTAAAATTTTTGAAGGTTTTTTGTAGGGGTAAAGAGTTATGTGAGGACACACAACAGCTTAGGGATGGGAGGATGTTATCCCCCTAATTTTCTCTCTTTTTACCATTTTCCCCTTCCTAAATTATAACCATTTACCTCTGTTTCACCTCTTTTATGCACCCTCATCTTGCACCAGTCCAAGCACGGTGACATATTTCGTATAAACCTTTATTCTTCGTGTTTTTAATTCAATTTAGAATTAATTAAATATTTATTACATGATTTCTTACTTTTAAATCACTTTTGTAACTTATCGATATCTCCAATGGTTATTTGATAGTTAGAGTGCTTACCATGACCACTGATCTTAGTGCAGGATCGGATCTTGCACCATTGCTAGCACAACAGATCTTCGTGGCAGATCTGAACCTCCTTGATCACTGCCTCGTCTTGAGCCACTTCAGCCACGATAGCAGAGTGATTCAAAGGTAGCCGATACCAATCCGTGAAGGGTGAAAGTTGGTTAGCTACGGCCAGTTTTGCAAAACCGTCTTATTTTGAAGGCCGAAACCAAATTTTTCATTTTGTTATGTAATCAGTTAAAGGACCTATTTTTGCCTTTGTTCAAGGGCCTATATAATGTAAAATGTAAATAGGACTAGAAGAGAATTTTTTAGCAGAGTTTTTAGAGCAAAGTTTGATAGGCGGTAACAGGTTGTTTTGTTATCGCCCGAATCTAGGCTGGACATTATATTAATGCATGTATTCGCCTCAATTAATTAATAAAAGGGAGATCCACCTTATGTTTCAGAAATTGTGTTTCTATCTTTAAGCTGATGAATTGACTAGTTTACTGAGCAGCGTTTTAACTTAAAAGGGAAACGCGTTGGTTGGCTAGGGCCCAGCCAACCCAACACGTTTACCCCATTTTCTGTTTCTTGTAATTTGTGTTTATATTGTCAAAGTGTGATTTAAACATTCAGCACATGTATTCCTGTCTGAGTGAAAACGGATCCGTTGTGTGAAGTAGATACATTTTCTTTCCCTGCAATTTACTTTCCTGCACTTGATTTCAGATTGGTTTTCCTCCGCCTGGTATAAGCAGCAGAAATAAACCTGCACTAGTGCACGTTGGTGTCATATTTCATTTTCCTGCAAATCTGTTTAATCTATTTATCCACCTGGTCCAAGCAGGAGAAATGAACCTGCACCAATGCACGTTGGTGTGATGCAGCAAGCTTTCTTAGTCTACTTTTCGCGATCTTCTTTCTTTATTTAAATGCTTATGACAGGATAAATGATTGTTTCTTTATTTCTACATTTTGTTAAGATCATAAACATTCACTTTTATGTGTGCAATTTGATTCGATAGTAAACTAGCACTTGCAATAATTAAACACTCATTTTAAGGATTAAATGCTAAGTGCAGGAAGCCTTGATCCGGTGCAAGAACCAGTTTCTTGCCACAAGATCTAAGTGCTCTGAACCTTGAAAATTTGAGCCCTTGCATGAAGTAAAAAAAATCCTTCAGTAAAGACACTATTTATACCTTCTACATAAATCTTTGATCCTGCACTAGTGCAGGACAGATTAATGCAAGAAGGAAATCTCTAAAGAAGCAGGTTTAAGGGCCCATCTAATGAGACTGCTAAAGTGTCTCTACTAAGGGAAAACACACACTCAGTAGATTAAACAACCATTAGTGGGAGTGATTGCCTTTCTCTCTTGCAAATGCATACTTCCTCGTTCCAATCTTATATTATTTTGTATGGTTCAAGTTGCCTTTTTATCTTTTGATTTGATTCTGTGATCTTTCCTTTAAATAAAGTAGGGATTTACATTAGGAAGATTCATACCATCTCTAGCATTTCCTGTGCTTCGTCTCTAAGTTTACGAATCCCCCGGGTTGACAAATTAAGTGTTGAGGAGTTTGCTTAAGTGTAATTCTTGCACCCAACAACGGGTGAGTGGGAAAAATGTACATTTGGCAAGTTTTCTTAGGCATTTCAAGCCTAAAAGTCAATTTAATTTCCATTTATAGTCGGAAAAGATATTTATTTAGATATTTTTGTGCCTTGGGCTTTGCAAAGCCTCAAGGACAAGTTAGGATATTTCTCTTTGGCCAATAGGCTTCTAGATGCTCTAGTAGGCTCTCCTCTCCTTATTTTTTATATAAGACATGAGCATTCATTGTAAACAGTTGGGACTTGATGTGTTTAAGAGCAATACATGGTTTTATGAGCTTGGACAAGATATTGGTTTTATGAAGTGAATGAATAGCTTGTGTGGTTGATGTTGGAGAAGCTTGCTTGCAGGATTCCATAGCTTGGTGAATGGTGATGTTTTCCTAACTTTTTTATGTTTTCTTGTACTCATTTTGTTTCAATCTGCTTGGTTGCTATAGATCAGAAAAGTATAGGTTGAGATATGCTCATGGAAGCACCTCAAACCTCTTGTTTGCTATAGTTTTGATGTTTTATTCTTTTAGTCATCTTAAGAAATTCTTGATTGCTCCTTAGGCCCACTAAAACTTGTTTTTGTTTCATGAATGGTTAGTATGTTAGCTTATAAATATGATTCATGGTATGCCCTGCTTATTTAAAGTTTTCAAAACCCTATTGTGAAGCTTTTCTATGGAATATTGATTGATTAGGTTAAGACAAATATATCTCGTTTCGGTCTTGCCCTTTTCCCATGCTTACCAACTTGTTTCAGAGTTCCCGATAGTTTGATATATGTTTTTTAGGAGTTCCCTCTCCATATATTGAGTTGTTTGTTTATCTTATGTGTTTTCCCAAAAAGCTGAAGGTGAATTTCTAAATTTAGGAGTTCTAATGCTTCTATGTATCATCAAAATGTTCATCTTACATGTTTATCAGTTTGAGTATTATTCATAGAGATTAATGGTTTGCCCTACCTCATGAATTATTGCTTTCAGACTATATATGTTTAAGACCTCTTATTTTTTCCCAAACTTAATGTTCATTACACCTCATACATCACCCAAAGGATCTATTAGCCTTGCTAAATCGCCCCTGCAATACACTCTGCTTCATCATTTAGACACCCTCAAATTCATCTGACCCCATAGCCCTATTGATTTGACAGCATCTCATTCCACCTATCCTACTTAGTCATCTTACCCCAACCCAAAACAAACAAACAAATTACACTTAACAACTAGCCTAAAATCAATCATCCGAAGTGAACAAGTTCACATCCTTTGCATAATAGAGAGAGCCCTCTCTGAGTCTAGGAAGGCTAGGTCCTAGGATTCCAAAGACTGGTCTGATGTTACCCTGTCATTTGGTTTAACCAATCTACCAAATTACGGGACCCCAACATAATGGCGATCACGGTGGGACCTTCTGAGTTCATAACAATGTAAGTACCCCTTAGGAATCTAGAATCCCTCCATCAAATAGTATCCTATGATATATAGCTACCTCTTCACTATCACTAACACAATGGTGATTATGATGCAACCTCTAATGTCAGTGACAAACTAAGTATCCCTTAGGACTTCAGAAACCTTCGTCAAATCATAGAAAACTTAACTGATAGCCTAAGAGTAGAATCTAGATTTTTCACCATCTTAGCAAATTGATGACTCAGCTATAGGACACTCTTAAAAACCTTCGGGCTACATATAGAAACTCAGAAAACCCCAAAACATTTCTACATTGGATTTTTGTGATATTGGCGGTGGACCATAGACAATATATCTTCAAAACAAGTAAAAATATCCACCTGGCGACTCCACTAGCCTCCAGTAGGCCTTCTAAATTTTGCTAAGTATCTATAGACTCCTGTAGGACTACATCAAACCATCCCTGAGAAGTGTAGAAACCTAGTCACACACTGTGCAAGTTTGATAGCACCTAGAGAGGACAACCTTCCGAAAGTAGTCATAAACTTTCAGCCTCTCTAAATTTTGAATTTGAAATCTAGCTCCGCAAATAACCAATACTAGATCTCATTCGGACCCAAACCCTCCTACTATAGTTGATGACCTAGAAAATATTTTGTGGAAAACTACTGAAACTGGAAACTTAACTACCAATAGGACCATTCATAAAGCAATATCTATACCTGAACAACTTAAAGCCTTGCAATATCCCCAGTTTGACTTGCGCCATACCAAAAACCTTTCCAGAACCAAGTCACAAAGTAGAGTCTTAGCAGAGAAGTTTCTCCTTCCACACCACTTGATTTCCAAATTCTCCACCACTTTGGCTCTTTTCACCCCAAGTCTGCTCAGAATCAGTTTACTGGTCCAAGTACTTCTGCCACACCCATTCACACCACCACTGTGTAAACCACTCCATCTCACAGCACAAATCCTCCACTTGTAAATCCACCATTAGCTCCCACCATGGCAGCATGGTATGCGCCCCTTGTGTTACCGCAACCATTGGTACCTTTTCCAAATAATTACCAATCCAGAATCCCACACTTCACCAGGGCTGAATCCAGTACTGCCCAACAACATGTAGATATAATGAATGATGCTTTTGACTACATGGAATTAGAAGAGTAAACCATGAAGATGAGGATGTTTACCCAAAGCCTAGGAGGAGAAGCTAAGAAATGGTTCAAAAGCCTAACTCCCAACAGTATACATGGTCTCCCTTCCCTTTACCAAACATTCATAAACAAATGGGAAATCAAGAAAAACCCTCTTCAGATCCTTTCAGAATATAGCAATCTCAAAAGAAACATGAGAGAAAGTGTCCAAGACTATTTCACTAGGTTCAATAGTGTTTACAACGCACTACCACCAAACATGAAACCCCCATTAGACTAGCCTTAGCTAAATTCCCAAAGGGTTTTGACCCCGATATGGCCTATCAACCAAGAGAAAGAGAGCCCCTAACTTTAGAATATATGCAAAAAGGAGCTATAAGTGTCGAGGCCAACTTAATTGAAAAAGAGCTAGGCTAAGATCAGAAAAGAGGGTAACATACAAAGATGACACCATGCTCTCCACCTCCTCATCTGATTCCAAGATGGACAACCTTCTTAGGACCATGGAAATAATGATGGAGAGAATAAGCATAAACGAAAGAACAACCCTTAGGGATAACCAAACAAATCCCCAAAACAGAAATCAGAATCAAAATTTTAGAAGAGACCCGCCCCAAAATAGACCAAGGGAAAATGATCAACAAATCAATCCACCCTTCCAAGATAACTATGTTGACAAAGGGGAAAGAGATATTGAAAAACCAGATGAGAATCATCTAAACTTAATAGGCTCTGATAACGAGGGTGAGGTTTTTCTCACAGAAGAAGAACAAGGTTTTTTCTCCTCAAACCAAGATGAAATAAGCTATGAAGATTGCGAAGACCACAAAATGGGATTAGAAAATGCCATAATGGAATTCCATAGACAATATGATCTTGGGAGTAAGAAAAACCAAGACAACTCCTGGAAAAACAACTCAAACACTGCTGTTAAAAAAATTCCTGAAAACATTCTTAAAAGAACAACAGACAATAACAGCACCATGGCTAAGAAAATTGATCCCAACAAGGATAAAACTAGCCAACCAGGAGTTGACACAAGTTGTCCTAGCACCTCTGCTAGTGGCCCTGAGAAAATTCTAATGACCAAAGCCATGAACCAAAATCAGCAAATTAAAAATGTTGAGAAATTTATGGTTGATAAAACTGATGTAAATATGTCTAAAACTCAAGTACCTTTTAGTTTTTAAGGAGAGATCACTAAAATAAACATAACCATCCCTCTCACTAAACTAGTAGCTCAGGATATGAACCGCTCCCAAGTCTTTAAAGTCTTGAACATAGGAAATGATACCAACACTCTGAATTTGACAGATGATAAAACAGAACTGTTATTTGGACCCGAAGTAGATGGAAAATACCAAGAAGGAGCCATTCCCCCATTCTATGTTAGCCTAAACATACACGAAAAAATCCTACATAATGTCATGCTAGACTATGGTGCCTCTCACAACCTCATGCCGAAAGTAGTGAAGCAAAGAATGGGCCTAGAAATAACCATGCCCTACAAAGATCTGTATTCCTTCGATTCAAGCAGAGTTAAATGCTTGGGCCTAGTCAAGGACTTATGTGTCAATCTGGCACAAATCCCTGCTAAGAGCCTAGTCATGGATATATTCGTGGTTGATATTCCCCCCAAATATGGCATGATTTTGTCCCAATCTTGGGGAGCTAAACTTCTGGGAAACCTCCAACTTGATATGTATTATGCTACCATCTCGATTTTTAACCAAACTAGGAGACTCTACCGGGAATCTCATATGAAGTATATGGTAAGTAGCCTAGATAGACCCAACAACACCCCTATCTATTCAATTCATTCAGACTTGGAATCATTCATCTTGTATATTGAAAATGACCTTGATGAGCAAGTAATTGAAAATTGTGAAGATCTAGGCACATTACAACAATCAGATCACTTCCTCTATGGTGATTTCGACAGTCAAAACTATCACGATCCTGAAACACCACAAGATAATAAAACTGAAATGGATTTCTTGCAAATTGAAAATGAAATGTCAGAAACAAGAATTAGTTTAGAAAAAGGAACAGGTTACTCAAAATAAAGACAAATCACAAGAACAAAACTTCTTCCTTTAGCTAATACGGAAAAAATGAAACACCACCACAAAACACAAATCTTTGGGAATCTAGAACAAGACAGTCTGATGTTTCTACCTTACCTAGATACTTTATCATCCAAGAAATTTTATTTTTCAGAAAAATTATCAATTTTCACAAATATTGCTACAAATCCCAAAGAAATTTTTGTTGAGGATGATATAGAAGAAGATAGCATGGGTAAACTTAAGAAGCCTAAAATAATTAAGTTTTCTAAAATTTTATCACTACACACAAAACAAAGGAATACAAGATTGTGCAAAAAAATTCAGAATGCTTATGTATGTAGGCAGGCTAGTCTAAAACCTTATAACACAGCCATTGTTCTAAAAAGCCTTCCTTTCAAAAAGAATCAGAAAAATTTTGAGCAATTGAGTTCACTTAGAAAGAAGGCAAAGGGACATATGCTTTGTATAGATTCTAGGTACCAGGAGCAACCCTTCCAAAAGAACAAATACCTTTTTACCAAAAAAGATCATAATTTACAAAGGGTATGGTTTTTAACCAAATCTCATTGCATGATAGTTTTTCAGGTTACCATCAGATGATACCACTTCAGATCAATCAACTCAAATATTTTTTCAAATTTCCTTGGGACAGTTTCATGCTTAAACAAATACCTCCCGGGCTAGAAAGTGTTGGAGATACTCTTCGAAAATTTGTGCCTTCAGTTTTAAATTTCTCTACTATGGTGTACATGGATGCCTTCACCATTTGTTTTAAATATGATAAAGAGTACCTCTCCTACTTGAATAGGATCTTTGACTCAAATAGATTTGAAGAGAAAAGGTCAAAGAAGAAGCACCAAGGGGGTCATGGATTTTCTAAAGACTCTTGGAATAATCCTTATACCATGTTCTCAAATAGAGGTAACTATGTTTTCTATTTTCAAGAGTTGAATGAATAGAAGATGTTAGGAGATCCTTTTGAAGTTAGGATGCTCAAACACTACATTTTTTAAGATCCTTAGATTTAAAATTCTCACTCATTGTAGATACCATTGAGTGAAGAAAAAGTCAAAAAGAGAGAAAACACAAAAACATAGAAAAAATAGAAAAGAGGGTAGATTCAAAACAAGGTACAGCTCCATACCCAAAAAATAGTAATATTGAAAGTGTGCAAGCCTAAATGCCACTACTGGTGCAAAAAGAATGTCTTGTTCTACTATCTAGCCTAATCATGGCTGAACATGTTTTAAATTTATTGTTGATAAGTTAGTGAAAAGAATGTTGGTCAAAACATTGAAGCTTGACTTGCCAAAGAAAATAGATTAGGAAAGAAATATATTGGTTCCACATGCTCAAAACAAAACCAAGGAGAAAAATAGGGATGAATAGAAAACTATGTATCTTATGCCCTGATTTTTCTAGTCTTATTTTGTACAAAAATAACATTTGTGTGCAGCTTGTTTTTATGCCACAAACCCATGATAAATCAGATTGTCTAATCCTAATTTATTCATGCTTTCAATTTCATGCTTTTATCTTAGTGAATAAATCATGTCAAACAATTTAACCTTGAAAGTTGAATATAATAGGTAGAGAACCAAAGGAGTTCAATAGCCTAATCTGAACTCCTGAAAGAGATAAGTGTAGAAGTAGATAGTTTTCTTTCTCTTTCAAAATAAAAATGTCAATCAATTCGCCAGTTCAAGTGCACCCAACGAAGAAAAAATGTTAGGCGAGTAGGTTGCGTAGGTAAAAGTGAAGTTGAGCTAATCATGCTTTTAGATTTTCAAAATCACTATTTCAAGGAAAGCAGCAGAAAAAGAAAAGAAGAAAATCCGCCTAATGGTCTTCATAAACCAAGAGATCTGCAATTTTGGACACCTCCTGAAAAGGAGCTGCCCTCCCCAAGTGGAGCCACTGTGAGTCATCAGTAATTTTTACCTGCTTAGATGACTAAATGCTTTGTCATAGATTTCTAAGAAACAGAATTCAAGAATCATGTGAGTTCTAGAAATCTCCTCAAAGAGAAATTTACTGTTTATCCCATTTCCTTGTCAAAGCATGGCCAATCTATCGCCCATACAAGACCAATGTCCCTCACTCTCACTATGTTTGCCACCTCTGCCTATAACAATATGTCTCTATTTGTCTCTATTTTCCTAAACCCTCTATTTTGCATACCTTATTTCACCAAGTAAGCCAAATTTTTCTCCTACTCACCAAATGCCTCAAGCAATGGTGATTTCAAAACTCCCTTTCTAAAACCCTCTAAAGTAAACACAGTTTTCTAGTTTTCTAGGATGATAGTGCATAATAGAGTGTCAAAAACCTTGTCTCCTCATCCAACCCTTGATTCAAAGTTTTCAGTCAAAAAACATATGCCAAGGCCATTACCATAAGCCAAATAGGGTCACCTAGGTTATGCGCTATCATGATTCTAAATGCACTATTTCCACAAGTATTCAAAGGTGAAGTCAAGAGAACACAAGGATGAGGCTTATCATTGGCCAAAGAACATCAAAGACCTCCAAAGGTATCCTCTTGATCAAGCAGTAAGCCTGCAAAGGAGAAATTTACCATGTCGAAGCATTTCTGTAGAAATGTTTTGTAAATGGTCAACAGTAAAACAGAGTCAAAGAAGGAGGCCTAAAAAACTTATAAAGGCATCCACAGCTGGTAGAAATATACAAACAGGTTTAAGTTTACAAGCAAGAAAATTCTCTCATGAGGGAGTGTTATGAAGTGTTGCCCATCAAAAGGTCCATGCAGGTCATAAAAGACAGTGGCACATAAGCAACATTGTACATCAATCAAAAAGATCATTAAAAGGTTGTTTCGCTTCAACCATGAAACTTGTAGAGGGGCAACTACCCTTTGCTTGAATTCCTGCAAAGAAGACCAAAAAAGCTATCAGATTAGCCATGAGGTAAGGTAAAAAATGAGGGTCATCATGAGAAGACCATTCACAACCTAGAAAAAAGCAGCGAGGTATGTGTTTGTTGGGAATTAAGATTCATGATTGTTTTGACCAAGTAATAGAGCAATGATAAGGCTACAAAGGCAAAGAACACCTAAAACCCTTCAAAAGATCATTGAAGGCTTTAGGCATAAAATAGTGAGTTTGATAAGTGTATTTTTGACAACTTAGAAGATAGCGCTGTTTGTTTTTCTGAAGTATCCCTAAAAACTCAGGAGCTTGGGAAAATAGACAAAGAGGGTCAAAATAGTGACCAAGAAAACTCCTTCATCACAGCAGATGGTTTCAAGGGTTTTATAGTTACCCTAGGGTTTGGCAGACAAGCACTAACTCCACCTCAGCAAAGGGTAAAATCATGGTTTTTAAAGAAAAGCAAGGAGGGCAGACATGAATATGAATACTCCACTACACCAAAGGCATAAAGATGATGAAGGGTATCAGCAAGAAGAGGCAAGAAATGTCAAATTCAAAGGCCTATTTCTCTAAAGAACATCTAGAGACATATTCCAGTGGCCAAAAGAGACAAACATGGATCATTATTGATAAGGGGAGTTGTCCAAACTTCAAAAAGAAATAGTGACCTAAAAACAAATAGATATACCCCTGGTTTATAGAAGAATAGTGAAACTCCCAACAAGGACCTCTTTGTTAAAAGACTATTCTGCAAAAATATGACTAAGACATAAACAATACTTCACAGAACTGGCAAAGGTGTTTTTCCCACAGAAAGAATGACAAGGTTAGAGGAAAGAATGTTTCAAATATAGAATGACAGCCAAAGGGATAAATGGCAAAAATAATGAGTTTGTTGTGTATAGGTGTTAAAAGTTCAAAACAGTTATTTTTCCAAAGTATAGGCTGAGAGGCATGGGCTTGGTGTCTTCAGGAAGATTTTCATAATTAAGGAGAACCTTAAGAGGCCTCCAGCATTGAAAAAAGAACAATGTTTTAATCAAAACGTCACCTACAGGACCAAAAAAGGCTAAAAACACAGTGAGAAAAAGTGAAAGGAAATGAACATTATAAAATTGGGTTTGGCTTCAAATTTATCTTTCAAAGAAGGTTATAAAGGCCTTTTGGGTACTTCCCCCCACACCATTTGTCATCTTGAAGCCAAAGGAAGCCATTGAGAGAAGGTTTCGAAAGTTTCTGAGCAAATCGATGAAAATCTCCAAGCGTTACGCACCGAGGCCGGCGCTACACACTTGGCCTTCAGCGCTACACACAGGAGAGGCAACCACAATGTTATTTCACACTACGTTGCGTGCCCAGAGCCCGGTGCTACGCACCTTGGCCGATGTTATGCACAGACACATCAAAGTGCATAAAACTGCCTGTTACGCACCGGCGCTACACTCCTGAGGCCCGACTGGCCCATCTCCGGCCTGTTATGCACCTGCGCTACTCTCCTGTGAACCCGACCAGCCCAAGCAGACCTGACACTACACACCAGCTCTACGCACAGGCGCTGCACACCGGTGTTATGCACAGACAGAGTTTGTCTAAAATTTCTAAAAGGAGTCAAAATTTTGGTTTTTCACCTTCAAAGCTTCTACAAAAGTCAAGACACAAGGTTGGTAATTTGTTTTCTTGCCTCCAAAGATTTCATTTGCCTAGGTAAAGTAATATTTAAAGGCTTAATTAAACCAAACCCTAGGCTGCATAAAAATTAGTTTTAAATATCTTGGTTAGGGTTTTCAAAGGAGAAAACTATTGTGTATGCCAGAGGAGACTAAGTGACAACAAACAAACCTCTGAAAAAGTTGAACACACTCCTGAAAAGCTTCATCTTGCCTTAATTTGCATAACTTTTCCCTCACTTCACTCATTACCATAATTTGACCCAAAGGCCCTCAAACAGTTTTCAAAAATCCTTCTGTGATAAAAGAACCAGCCACCATGTCTGAAGCAGAGATTCACACCAACAGTGATGAAAGTCAAAGACCTACCGAGCCTCAACACAAGGGAGGAATAGCCAATAGGTTTGAGCCCTTAGACACCATTCAAAAGACCTCCTCCCCCATGATATTTTCATACTTTTAGGATGTTGGGTGTTATCAGTTTTTTTAAAAGGTCAAGCAAGTCAAAAGCCACTCCGACTTGACTAGATTATTCATCATTGGCTTACAAAATCACCAAGTTGACCTAGCCAGAGTGAAATTTGAACTCTCATTTGAATTCATTTCCAAAGCAAAAGGTATACCAGACAACAGTGAGATATGGTTTAAACAAAAGAAGTTGGATTTGAGCTATTATTAACCCTACCTAAAACCAAGTTGTCAACAAGGCTACAAGTTTTTTTTTCCTTTTTCCCACTTGCTAGAGAGGTATGCCTTGTTGATAAAGCAAATTATTAGATATTTCACCTATGAGGGGAGATACTCCAGGATTTACTCATATCATATAAGGTTACTAATGCACTTCACCAAAGTCAAAATAATGAACCTACCATACTAACTTTTCCAGAGCATTAACAAGATGGCCTCACTTGTCAAGAAAAGAAGCTATGGCCGCCAAATGCTGAGCCTTTTCCACCACTCCTTGATAAAAATGATTGTCTTACACCAATTAGAGCAGCAAGGAATCCCTTGGGAAGTCTTCATCTTGCATGATGTGTTTACAAACCCCCAAGCCTTCATTCAGCATAATCTACTCTCCACTTCACAACCACCTACCTCCACTCCTCCATCATCTCTCCATATGCCTTCTCCAAAGAGGAATTCACCCCCTATCTCTTCTCCTAATGTACCAAGTGAAGAAGCTGACAGTGGCTTTAATGAAGAGCAAACAAATGACAATAATGAGGAAGAGGACAGTGAGGTAGAAACTGAGGTAGATGAAGATTATGAGGAAGAGGATAGTGAGGTATAAGCTGAGGAAGATGAAAAATACAAGGAAGAGGACAGTAGTGAGTAGGAAAGTGATAATGGCCACAAAAAACAGCAAAATGATGACAGTAGAAATCAAGAGGAAGATCCAAGTGAAGCAAAGGTTGAAAACATTGAGGCAAATGCAGAGCTTGATAAAGATGATGAAAGTGGTCAAAATGATGAGGATTATGGGACAGAGACGGAGTGTGAAGGAGAGGAACAATAGAGTGGTGATGACCAAGAAGAGGTAGACTCTCAAGAAGGAGACAGTGAGCAAGAAAACATAGTTAAAATCAGTGAGCCCCATGATGAGCAAAAGGGCCAATATAGTGGGTCAAAAGATGAGGAAGAAGACAGTCATGGAAATGAAGATGTGCCCAACACAGATCAAGGCACCTCTAACAGTGTAAAAACAAAGGAGGACAGTCCTAAGGATCTTGACAGTGGTAATATCATAAAGGATAGTAAGGATGCTGATAAAAATGGAATCCAAGAGCAACATAATGAAGATGCACACACAAAAATCATCTATGAGGAGGGAAACAGTCCAAAGGTCACTAATGATCATAGTTTGAAAATAAAACTTGTTGCACCTTTCACCATTACCTATCAAATAGGAGAGATGCATGTGTTTTCTGCCTCCAAAGGGCAAGGGGCCACACACTTCTCCTCAACTCCAACGAAAGACAAAGGTAAACAACAAGCAAAAGAAGAAAAGGACAATCATGAGGAAGAAAGAGAATTTGAGCTCATTCAAATAGACAATGATGAGGAAAATGAGACAAAAATAGTAAACTCTCTTCTAGAGGACCTGAATGCACAGATCAAAGACTTGGAATTTGAGTTAGAAAGGTCAAAGGATATCATTCACTTTTTACAGATGCAAAACAAACAAATGAGTGGCCAGCTGGCCATATATGAAGCAAGGGCACTCAAATATCAAAGAGAGGCTTAAAGGTCACAAGTGTAGGTGGAGGAATACATGGGCCCTTATGAGGAGGATAGTGGTGAAAAAGGCCAAACTAGAAAGAGACCTAGGACTATGGGTCTTAGGAAATCATTAGCACAGCAAAGGGAGGAAGAATCAGCCCAAGCACAACAATTTCCTCTCACCGAACTCCTTGCCATGGAAATTGAGAATGATATGGAATCATGGCCTGAAAGGGCCAACATACATCTAGAGGCCAAACTAGAGAAGGCCAACAAAAACTTGAGCTTGCAAAGGATAATTACTGAGCACTATAAACAAAGAAATCACTTTGCAAGGAAGAAGCTCAAAACTGCCAAAAATGAGGGCCTAGAACCAAATGATGAAAAATACCATGCTAGGCTTGGAATTTTGGCCCAAGTTTCACTACAGGTCTCCAAGGATCCATGAGGCACCTACCCACCAATTCTGAGGCAATTTGCACAACTTTTTGTTTTTTCCAAATTTTGACCCCTAGGAGCGCAGCACCCTATGCGCTACGCACAAATTTGGTGCATCTTCAGTTCTCAAAGTTTACGTTTTTGGATTTTTCACATCATCAAAATTATACTCCAATTTGAGATCATTTGGAGTAGTTTTACCCCCTCAAAAGGTCAAAAAACATAAATTCTTTGACCTTTCTGCCTCCTTTTCAGATCAAGTGTTACACACAGAGTAGTGTTGGGAGATTTGATTTTTGAGCAGGTAAATGGCATAAAATCAACACAACTCAAACATTTTTGGAAATTAGAATTATCAATATTTCCAATGAGCCATCACGAAGCCAAATCCGATGTTGGGGAGACCTCCAAAAGACTACTGCAACAGGGCCTATTTTTGCTCTACGCACCTGGAAATTTTTCATTGTTTGACACATGTGCTACACTCCTGTAGCTGAGTGGGAAAAATGTGCATTTGGAAAGTTTTATTTGGCATGTTAGGCCTAAAAGTAAATTTTATTTCCATTTATAGTCAGAAAATATATTTATTTAGATATTTTTGTGCCTTGGGCTTTGCAAAGTCTCAAGGACAAGTTAGGATATTTCTCTTTGGCCAATAGGCTTCTAGATGCTCTAGTAGGCTCTCCTCTCCTTATTTTTTATATAAGACATGAGGATTCATTGTAAACAGTTGGGACTTGATGTGTTTAAGAGAAATACATGGTTTTATGAGCTTGGACAAGATATTGGTTTTATGAAGTGAATGAATAGCTTGTGTGGCTTGATGTTGGAGAAGATTGCTTGCAGGATTCCATAGCTTGGTGAATGGTGATGTTTTCCTAACTTGTTTATGTTGTCTTGTCCTCATTTTGTTTCATTCTGCTTGGTAGCTATAGATCAGAAAAGTATAGGTTGAGATATGCTCATGGAAACACCTCAAACCTCCTGTTTACTATAGTTTTGATGTTTTATTCTTTTAGTCATCTAAGGAATTCTTGATTTATCCTTAGGCCCACTAAAACTTGTTTTTTTTTCATGAATGGTTAGTATGTTAGCTTATAAATATGATTCATGGTATGCCCTGTTTATTTAAAATTTTCAAAACCTTATTGTGAAGCTTTTATATGGAATACTGATTTATTAGGTTAAGATAAAGACGTCTCGTTTCGATCTTACCCTTTGCCCATGCTTACCAACTTGTTTCAAAGTTCTCGATAGTTTGATATATGCTGTTTAGGATTTCCCTCTCCATATATTGAGTTTTTTGTTTATCTTATGTGTTTTCTCAAAATACTAAAGGTGAATTTCTAAAGTTAGGATTTCTAATGCTTCTATGTATTACCAGAATGTTCATCTTACATGTTTATCAGTTTGAGTATTATTCATAGAGATTAATGGTTTTCCCTACCTCATGAATTATTGATTTTAGACTATATATGTTTAAGACCTCTTATTTTTTCCCAAAATTAATGTTCATTACACCTCATACATCACCCAAAGGATCCATTAACCTTGCTAAATCGGCCCTGCAATACACTTTGCTTCATCATTTAGACACCCTCGACTTCATCTGACCCTGTAGCCCTATTGATTTGACAGCCTCTCATTCCACCTATCCTACTTAGTCATCTTACCCCAACCCAAAACAAACAAACAAATTACACTTAACAACTAGCCTAAAATCAATCATCTGAAGTGAACAAGTTCACATCCTTCGCATAATAGAGAGAGCCCTCTCTGAGTCCAGGAAGGCTAGGTCCTAGGACTCCAAAGACTGGTTTGATGTTAGCCTGTCATTTGGTTTAGCCAATCTGCCAAATTACGGGACCCCAACACCCAAGTCTGGGGAACACGGCGAGTGTTCTTCCATTTCGCAGCACGACGTAAAACCAGCCCAATCCTGCGGAACTTGGGGTTTCTGTAATATTCCCAATTAGTCATGAGCTAATTGGAATATTCATTTTTGTTTATTTGCTTTCTTTAAAGAATAAGAGGGAAAAGGAGGTCCATATTTCTCCTTAATAATTATTAAACTAATGTCAAATGTGAAAGAGACAAATCTTGGTAGCTTAATTGAAGCACCCTTGGTGTGAAAGGGGCTGGATCACTTTGACTGGGTCAACCTTGACCAAATATACAGTGTTGTCATGGAGGAGTGGCCATCAATGAGGGACAACGCAATTGTAGATGGAGATGCTTTGTGTGAATGTAGTGATATTTTTGGATGGGGCTTAGGGTTTGAAAGCTCATATTCTATTTAAGGAAGAGGATGGTAGACATATGAAGGTTTTTGATTTATATGATATTTTTGAGTATATTTTCTATTTAGACATATATATTTCTCTTGATTTTTAGTTGAGATAAAGTGATGTTTAGCACAGGGTGTTCCTGATCCGGAATCCCACCTCTTCTATTGAGGAGCTCTTGGAGGAGTCTTGCACTACATTTTCCACTATATTACTTAAGGCAACTTCTTCTTTCAACTACAGTGTAGATCCTGTTGAGGGTTTGGTTGTTTTTGCAAGCTGCAGCAAGTGGAGACTAAATCTCTAGATCTAGGCCATTCCATTGCTCATTTTCAGTGGAGGAGGTTTATACTCCATCGGGAGGACAATATTGGAGGGCATTGAGCTCATTTTCAGATCTTGGCATCAGTCCAACCTTATTTTGATCCCTACAACACATTTTACTTCCAGATCACAGTTTACTTCCAAATCTGTGTTATTTCTGTAGGAGGAGTTGTAGGGTGGTTTGGCGCACCATATGGAGAGCTGATTTTCTAATGATGGGGATCTGCCCTTCACTTTGAGGATCTATTGGAGGAGGCTATTTTATTGATCATATTAGATCAGCCACGCTTTCCAAATCTGTCTTTTTTAGTAGATCTACAGTCTTAGATCTTAGATCTACAACTTGTACTTGGTGTTTTGCTGAAAACCCTTGAGGGTTTCTTTAGAGGAGCTTGTATAGTACAAGGATTTGATATAGATCTAACTTTTGAGGCACATATTAGCTCTAGATCTGATGTATAATCTACTGCTATTGCAGAGCCAATAAAATAATGTTGTAAGGGTTTTCCAGCTTTTATATATGGTTGCAGCACCTCTTATTGAGGCATTTTAGTCATTGGAGGTTTGTATTTTTTGTTATGCATCTTATGGGCCATATTTTACATATATTTTTCTATTGTAATAACATATGAAAGGTCTCCATACTGGCCTCTTGCTTCATAAATGATGATCTACATTATTGTTCCAACATTTTGCACTATATTCCTGCTTTTCCCATTTGGGAATATTACAGTGGTATGAGAGCATCATCTTGGCATAGCCTATGCATCCTAAAATCCAATATGTCATCTGAATAAGGAGAGCCTCTTACTGAAAGAGAGAAGAGGTATCAAAAGAGAAGCCACAGAATATTTTATTATACAAATGACAAATAAGACAAGGGTAAAACCCCTTTATCTGGAGGTGATGATGAAGAGAAGGAGTTCCCTAAGATCCTTCTTAGAGCCATGTAAGACATTGCTAGAGAGATCAAGGAAATGAGAATGGACAGAATTAAGGAATCCCCTAAAATATGTCATCATGGAGAAGGCTCTGGTATGTCTCATCACTAGAATGATCAACCAGTGCATCAACCACAAGTTTCCCAACGCTCTACCATGCCTACATTTTTTGATGTGGGAAATGAAGGGTTTCAGGAGCAAGAATCCCTTGAAGACTATTTTATGGAGTATGAATCTCAAACTCAGAGGTTCAAATATCACTTGAGTTTTTCAGGAATTCTGTCAAATAAAGGAAAATAGAATACCAAGTCATTATCATAGAGGTGGTGGATTCATTCACAATTATGATCAACGCCATACTATGCACAAACTCTTTTTACACAATTTTGATGGTTCATCCAAGTGTTCTGCTAAATCTTGGGTAGAAAAACTTGACATCTACTTTCAGTTGAACAAGTTTCCAGAGATGGAAGCCATTAAGATTTCAACACTGCCCCTTGAAGGTGAAGCACATGACTGGTGGTTCCATGGCTTGTCCACATTGGTTCATTCCAATGTGACTTCTTATTTAGATTTCACTCAAAGGCTGGTGGAAAGATTTGATAGAAGAGATCCCGAAGCACCATTCATGAGCCTTAAAAAGTTGAAACAATCAGGTAATGCATAAACTTACATCTCTGAATTTTTAAGACTTTCTGTTATGGTTCCTGATTTGTCTGCAGCAAGAAGGGTGTACATGCTCATTGATGGGTTATATGAACCTCTTCATGGGTTGGTTAGGTATACCAAGCCCACTACCCTACATGATGTCATTGAAAGGGCTAGAGACCTTCAAGATGCCTTTCCAAAAGCAAAGGAAACTTTTCAGCATAAGCCCTCTTTTCCATCAAAGGGAAAATAAGAAAAGGTTGCTCCTTCAAAGGAGAGCTCACACAAAAAACCTCTTTATGTTGATGTCCGGAGAGATATAAGAAGAAGGAAGCTTTACTTCACTTGCCAAAAGTGATGGGCACCGGGACTTAGATGTGTAGCTCGAAAATCACATTACATAGAGGTCTTCTCAGATGATGAGGAGGAAGAAGAAGAAGAAAAAAGGAGGGGTCACAACACCGGCATAGCAAGAGATAATCCACCACCCCCTGGAGGTGAGGATGGAGAAATTTCTCCAATTAGAGGCACTCTTGCATCATTAAGAGTGATACCCAATTATCATGAAACTTCCACACAAGAGACAGAGATGAATTTTCGCAGTGGAAGCAGGGATATGATGGTCCCATCTATTATGCATATGAGGATGATCCATGAGACATAATTATGTTGTAGTAAACCCCCTGAGAGACCACCTGATTCAGATTTCGTGAAATATGTCTCATATTTTGATGCTCCTTTCATAGATCTAGAAAGGATGGGAGCATTAGAAGACCAAAATACATCACTGGGAGGCATGGGTAAGCTTAAGGAGGTGGGAGATATTATTCCACTATCACCATTATCCACTCTCTCATCTCATACTACGCTGAGAGGAAATGCTGCAAGTTTGGAGGGTGACACCATCATGGGGCCAGGAGACCATTCCTTGGCTATGGGTACTCAGAAGATGATCTCACTTAGAGAGAAATCTTCCGTACATGATAGAATATGGTGGCCAAATATGCATGCTTTGATTAAACCAAGGAGTTATTGGATAGATGATAGCCTCCCATGGGAGACTAACTTTCAAAAGGCTCAATATTTACTGGAGCATGTTCATATGCAAGAAGGTAAGCAAGGAGGGAATAGCAACCTTCCAACATATACCTTTGGCATAGGAGCTGTCAAGGAGGAGATCATCCATATGACAGACATTCATTTTGATAGATCATCAACGTTGTCACTATAGGAGATTGATCCATATTGGAAATCCCAACTGTTGGTGGATTATTCCAAGAATATTTATAGATTCATGATACTTTATGAGCAGCTACATGAAGAGGGCTATTCAGTCCAAGAGGGAGTCATCTTCTATCATGGTAGGATATTCTTATCTAGAGCCTCCAAGCTCAAGGAAAAGTTGTATGGTTAATCCATTATGTAATAAAGTGACATGATATTGGCAAGTATAATATAAATCTTGCAGATTTGAAGGGCCGAGATCTTATGCGCTCAAATCAATAGTGCGCATCCAAACCCGCACCCCCCAGTGCTTTTGAACAATATCCACAGGGGGGGTCCGAGTAAAGTCGTTTCTCAAAACCACCGTTGCTACGTGTCGTTCTCCAGTTGAGACCGCACCCCCCCCCTCCCTGGGTAGGCTTCAAAACTGCTCTTTGACTATTTGACTTACTCCCGCCATCTCATCATCACTCACATGTCATTTCACCTTCCAATGACAAACTACCATGTGTCTCTTTATTACCTGTTACCATTCATTGTTAGTATATCCATTAACCGTAATGTTTTCGTAATAAATCATCCTGCGCATATTAACTTTCACCATTCACCTTGTTTAAAACTTCACCCTTCACTGTCAAACAAATATTTTCTACCATTCTATCTGCTCACAATGTTTCCTAATTATTCCAAAACTCCAGTAAAGCATAGAATCAGAACCCACCACCATTCAACTCCTCCAAAGCGATGAACTGGGTTGAATAATTAAAATTTGTGGAGAATGAGAGTGAATGCACAATCTCCTGGTGTCAATTCTCAAATGATTGGTTAGAAATATGTTTTTAGTGGTAATTAGATCGAGCATTTCAAAGCCATAGATTGGGCATTAAAATACAGATGACAGTTAAAAGGTCAACACTAGCGGCATTATAATATTCAAGGCAAAATATCAGTATGGGTTATTTCTAGATCCATAAAAGCAGAGCATCTCGGGTAGACCATTTTTAATGGGGCAACTCAGTAATCCACTCCAAACGGTTTACATGGCTAAACATCTCATCAAGCTTCCACCTCACAGAAATGGACATCTCATCATCAAATCATTTTTATGAAGACCTTAAATCCAGTGTATCAGTTGGCCACCTCAACATGGCAGTTTGATTCGATAGGGATGACAAACATGGGTTGTTAGATATTTTGTTTAAGTAATTAATGGTCACAGAGTCCTTTTTTATTATCAACTCTACTAAAACATAAAATATCCCTATTATTCCTCAAAGTGATGTAATCCTAGTCTAATTAGGTCTCTAGGTCAAGTATCGAAGTCTAGCCCAGGTGTAAGACCTTTGTAACAGAGATCTCACTCTATAAATGAGGGGTTTTATTGAATTTGAAGAGGTTGGTTGATGAATGTAAATGAGAGGACTATTATGTAATTTTGTTTCACCAAGCTAATATACAGTTGCAGAAATTGTCTTTCAGACCTGATACTTATTTTAAGCTTATGGGTTTGTGTTTTTTCCATTTCTGATATTATCATCAGCTCCATATTCTCATGATTACTTGGAATTTATAGTATTATGCTCTAATTTCCTTCATGTGTTATGTGTTTGCTGTAAAAAATATTTGTTAAGCTTAATTTCCAGCTTCCATGAAATATATTTGCTTGTTATTGAAGTCCCATAGCTGACTCCATGCCCAATGGTAGCCTTTCATACATATTCCACCTGCACAATCACTTAAAATACAAAAAGAGTTAACCATCTACAATATAAGTTTCATCTTGAGTATTCATTTGTTTTCTTTGAGAGAGCCCTCTCTGGCTGGAAGGGATAACTTTCAGTCCAAAGTGGTTTGGAATAATTGCATTAGATTGACCATTGAACATCCCAATTGATGCCAACCTAGTGATAACAAAAAATATGTTCACTAACATAAAATTCATATATTTTATTATTAAGAAAATAAACACTAAAATAAACAAGGCTACAATGTAGCTACTACCTGCCGCCTAGTTTAAATATAGAAATGTTGCAATGTGGTCTTGAAAATGTCTATGGGTAGCTATTACATGTTTCTTAATGTAAGTATAAAGATTGTGCAATTTGACTTGAGCATGTTTGTGAAGATTTGTTTTGTAATAAAGTATAGTTGAATTAAATTGGAAATAATTGGAAAATGTCTATGGCACTTTGTAAGAAAGTTGATTTCAAAGTTGTATGTGTGTGTGTGTGTGTGTGTGTAAATCAATGTCAATTTCTATAATTTAAAATGAAGTTGTTTATTATTATTATTATTATTAAATACAATTATAATTTAGTTAATTTGTATGTTTTTGATGATATAAGATATATCATAGAGTATGTCTTTTAAATATTATTATGAATTGATAATATCAAATAACAATGTTAAATTAAAGCAAAAGTTTTAAAAATTTGGAAAACAAATAATTAAATATAAATTTGGTAGATTAATTTTTTATTAAATGTTAAATGTGTTAAATATTTATCCTTGAATTCTACTTCCATGTGAGGACAAAGAAAAATAAATAAACATAAATATGCATTTTTTTAATAAATTTTAATTTTTTAAAATAAATACATTTACACATTATTTTATTATATCATTTCTTAAAGAATATAGAGAAATTTAATCTAGATTATCTTTATATTTATGGAAATTTTAAGTAATTTAGATGAAATAAGAATATCCTTGGCAAGTTAATTGAAAGACAATGCCAAATACATTATAGATCACAAATAAAACAATGAAAAATTTAAGTGGGTTGTTTTAGCATATTTGAATAAGCGCAAGGTATTTGAATAAGCGAAATAGTGACTGAACTCAAAGTAATTTCAGGCACAGAAAAATAAAATTTGTATAGTGAGATCAACCCAATTATCCTGTGATCCTATATGCATTTCAGATTTGTAAGAGATAAATAAGTTATATTTAAATTTATTTTCATTGATGCAAATATATAAAATAAGTATCCATGCAAGTGGATTTGTAAGAAATGAATAGATAAAGTATTTACTGATTAATGGAAACGTATGAAATAAGCGACCATAAACCAGGTGCTAAAAGCAGATAGCAGTTAAAGTAGTAGAGAAATATTAATTAATTAAAACATAATAACAATATGCAATTAATTAGAATATAATAATGCTAAGACTATTAACCAGAAGGGATCACGTGTGCTAAAATATGTTGAGTTTGTACAAAGAACTAGATTATTAGAAAATAGTATAGTTAAAAACTGAAAAAAGCATATTGGACCATATGTCATCTCAACAGATTTAAACAACTTTGAAATTGAATTACAAATCCAAGGAGAGTCCAAATTAAGATAATTTAATAGTAGACATAGCTAATAATCTCATGGATGTTGACTCTATAAAATTAGGTTTATTAAGTCTGATCTGGCAAGGAAGTGAAATAGTTGAGTAAATGTAAATGGGATAATAAATCATTCAAGAACGCTTAATGCGAACACGTTATTATGAAATTATTACACCAGGAAATGTAGTTAGAGATGACTAATGGGTAAATGATTGTAGTTGAACTGACAAGGAAGAAAAAACTTTAAACTAGATCAATATGGGATGGCAAATCATTAAAATAGGCCTAATGCCAAGGGGTTATGAATTTATTATAATGGGAAATTCATAGTTATGACAACCAGTCAGTGGATTTTGAGTGAAGTTCGCATGCAGGGTAGAAGAAAGATGAAAACATCCTTGATAGGTGCATATTTTTCATCTCTCAAGGTAGACCTGTGACAAAAAATGAGGAGATGGGTTCTGGATTTTGTGTATCAAGAATCCATATAACCAACTGCAAGCAGATGCTTGACTACAACTGGTATACAAATAAAACATCTTAGCAGACTTGCCAGTCCCAATCCCTTCCGAGAAAGCATTTTGCATTAAATTTGTAGATTGGAAAGGCATAAGAGACTGAGGAACTTGCACAACCTCGTTGGGTAAAGTCAAATAGTTACTGGCAAGACTATTATGAGTCAGCCTACTAGGGAAATTTATGAAGTTATCTGCATGAGCCATGATATCTGGTGTGAAGGAGATCAAGTGAAATTATATAGGCCAAGGATACTTGGCTGCTAGTGAATATTGTCGTATGGAAAAAATAAAACTAGTAGCAGCATATAGTATAGATCGATGCATAAAGATAAAAATAAAATAAAAAAACTTATGTATCAGTTCAAAAAAACAGATGTAATAAATATATAATAGAAATCTCATGGATCAGTTCAAAAAAATTACTACAAGTATGCTTATACCAAGATTTCGTTCTCATCTGAGTACTTCAACACATGAAATTGAAAACGTGTGAAACATTAGATGGCTAAATCCCCTCGAGAGATACGGGATAAGGAAGGGATACTTCTTTGATCCTTCCTTTTTGCGTTTAATTGAAAACAATTATACGACAAGTTTACAATATATCTCCAAACAATAGAATAAAAATATTTTTCTTTCCAATAGTAATCCAAATTTCAAGGTTGTATTATTTTATATAGCCATGGAAAATAGAATTAGGATGTGAAAAGAAAAAAAAATTGAATCTCAATCTTAGCAATATATGATAAAAAATTTATAGATATTTCTCAACCGAACTAATGTTGAGCCAAGTTTCTTTCGAATTCCTAGACACAACAATGTGTTCAACTCTATCCTCGAATTCAGAATTCTATCTGCCAAACTCAGCTCCGGGTAGGAGGCATATTCTACATAGTACTTTGGCTCATGGGGACGCAGCACCAGCCATGTTATAAATACAACATCCCCAACCACAATTAGCAGACCGAGAATTGTTGAACACAAGTACGATATCATCCGCTTGGGACGAGGGTTTTTTCCGAGAATTTTGTAAGCAATATCTCCATATATTCGTTTTGGCGGCGTCATGGAACTATACAATTTTCTGCTTACAAAATCAGAAATGGGGAATACTATGCAATATACAAGACGATATTGCTACAAAATCAGTAACAGGGAAGAGTATGCAATATGCAGAGAAAAAACGAGAGGATATATCAGACATGGATTGGAATCAATTAGATATGTTTTTTTTTTCTTATAGAATCATGGTTTCTACCTTCGCTTTGGAGATGACCAATAGAATGTATTCCAAGAGTGTGACGGGCAACCTTTAACTCTTTTCATTAATTGAACATTCCATAAATCGATATCACATCACATTCTTCTGTTAAGATTATAGTTGTAAAATGGTTTAAAGAATTAAAAATCCAAATACAGAGTTTAGTCGAGTCTTCAGGGTAACCTGAATAACAAAAGAGTTTGTACATGTCGCTTGTAGAAATCAACAATCGAGGTCAAGGGAAGACAATAGAAGACAATGTATCATTAAAGTTGTGCTTCTTTTTCTTATTTGTTACCAAAAAAAAACAGGAGATAAACAGAGATTACATAGGCGAAGGATACTTGGCTCCTAGTGAACATTGTCATATGGAAAAAATAAAACTAGTAGCAGCATATAGTATATATCGATGCATAAAGCTAAAAATCAAGTAAAAAAACTCATGGATCAGTTCGAAAAAATAGATGTAATAAATATATAATAGAAATCTCATGGATCAGTTCAAAAAAATTACTACAAGTATGCTTAAACCTTCTTATAACTTAAACAGTTTTGGGAAATGGGGATAATCGTTGTTATCGCATATCGAAATGGGACCGAACCTAAATTGGGACAGTTAAATTAAACCCTCAAATGTAAAACTAGCTTTTAACTGGGTTCCAAGCACGCGATAGCCAGAGAGACCCCGCCTGTAAGAAAAGAAAAAATCTCTGAATCTCAATCTTAGCAATATATGATAAAAAATTTATAGAGATCTCTCAACCGAACTAATGTTGCTACGTACATAGTTCACAAGCCAAGGTGCTTTCGAATTCCTAGACACAACAATGGGTTCTACCTTAAATTCTTAGTTATGGAAAAGTATGAATTATTGAGAAGTAAGAGTACAAGCAGCGTATAAAAGAACTAGATATTGAAGGGATGGATTTCTAAAACATTTTCTCTCTTGAAGAGAAACGTATTAGGACTTAGAATTATAGGATTAAAGAATTAAAAATGCAAATACAGAGTTTAGTCGAGTCTTCAGGGTAACATGAATAACAAAAGAGTTTTGTACATGTCACTTGTAGAAATGAACAATCGAGGTCAAGGGAAGACAATAGAAGACAATGTATCATTAAAGTTGTGCTTCTTTTTCTTATTTGCTACCAAAATAAAACAGGAGATAAACAGCACACCATACAAGTGTTGAGAATGCAGCAAGATGATGGAGCTTAGTGAAATGAAGTCGCCTTCACTAAGTGGGCCCGCAGGCAAATTCTGGCGCAAAGTCTATTTTTAGACTATGTCTATTTTTAGACATACGGAGCATAATTTAGGAATTCTACTTGGAGATTCTTGGAGTATGCGACATGTCGGTAAAAATAGATGAGACCCTAATTTTTAGGACCCAGGCTATTTTTAGACTGATCTCCTAAAAATATGGAAGTCAAATATTATTTACCCTTAATAATATTTTGACTATAAACAGCAGTTTACTCTCTTAGCGCACTTCAGTTTGAGTCATGGAGGTGACTCATGCAACTGACACAAGGAATCACGTGGTTCCTAGGGTTTGATGGCATCTTGCATGGTTGGCTTCAGTTAGACTTCAGTGGCAGGAGTTTTGGAGGAGTTAACGGGACAAGTAGTGGAGTTGTGTTCTGTTTGTTTTAGTTGAACTAGTTAGGATTAGTTAACTAACTAATCAACTAGATATGAGTGGAGTAAATTAAATAATATTTAATTCACTAAATATTAACTCATTAGTCAACTCAAGAACACTTCAGTTCACTACGGTGCATGATCAGTTCAGTGAAGACCAGTGGAAGAGGTAGATGAAAGGGTGAGTAAAGCTATCAGTTGGAGGATTAGTTTTGCATGGGATTTGCATTACACTTGGAGGAATTGTCCATGAAAATTGCGCAGTCAAGCCAAGGGGATTTGAACCTTGGATCTCTTCATATACAGGCCATGATTGCGCAATAGAGGCAAGGAAATTGGCAGGGAGTTTTGAACCAGTGACTTGTTCAAAAATAAGCTAGATTGTGTGTGACTTTATGAGAAAGTACTGAGTACTTGTGAGGAGTATTGTACTTGTTTGGTTACATGATTTCTCCATTATAATATACACAATAGCTGCGGGGTTTTCAGCTATAGGCTTTCCCCATACATTCTGAGTTAATGTGTGATTGATTTGATGTGAGATTGCTTCTGTTATTTCCGCATGTGACAATTAATTGTAGAAGAGATTATGTGTTATGCATGCAATTCGAAATTGATGTGTAATCGGGTTAATCTCCATTGAATAAGTGATTTATTCAGCTAATTTCTACAAC